>JASVER010000028.1:490784-783948 GCA_030449065.1 Oceanodroma leucorhoa | reverse complement strand
AAAAAAGAAAAAAAAAAGAAAAAAGATTCTTTACCAACTCTTCACAAAGAGTTCAAATTATATGCGTTTTGAACAACTATATAGCATATTTTGCTTTTAACCTGCCATTTATTTGCAGTTCTAGCTTAATAGAAGGATAAATTACAGCATATCTAAAAATACATCCCATGAGATATGCTGCATAAATGGTCAACAAATTCTTGAAACAAGAAGCCAAAATAAGTTGTGCTGTAATTTGAAAACAACAGAACTCCCATACAAGCTACATATTTTCAAAATGTATCTAGTCTGTTTAAAACACCCTATTTAGCTTAAAAAATTATTTTCTTGGCATCTACTGAGAAAAAAGAATGCAGAAATAAAAAGTTAAACTTTTAAAATATTTTTCATTCATTAGAACGTTAAGACATAAATAGCCAAAAGCCACTTACAGCTGGTACATCCCTATCGACAACAGTCTTCAGGATTTCTATCCATTCAGTCAGGTTTTGCTGATTTATCAACTCCAAAGGTAATGTGTACTTATTTAAAAAGAAAAAAAGGCAAAATAAATTTATCATAAACCAATTTGAAAATAATGTTACTTTCACAGTTTGAATTTTAGCTCTTTCAAATCTTTGTCTACACTTAGCAACCATGAAAGATTAGCAAATGACTTGGAAAACCAGCCTAAAGAATTTAACACAGCCTAGTCTATATCCTCAATATCCTCAAAGGTTCTAGAGGTCTTTACTCCATTCTGCTTATGCAATGCTAAGATGCTACTTAAATAGATGTTCCTAATTTCTGAAGCAATTAACAGCATATTAACAGTTTCACTCCAAACTGCTGCATTTACATTGGTAATTCTATGTAGGCTGGCCTCTACAATCTGTCATTAGAAAACCGATTGTCTAATTGGTTTTCTAGCTAACGCTCTACCTTAGAGGATGGCACGCATAAGTTCTATCTAATGCCAATCAGGAATAGCACTATACAAAAGTAAAAGCACAGCACAACCGAGCATACCAAAAACCTGTGATTCATACCACAGTTGACTAGTAGAGGAAATGATTCAGAAGTAATCTAATATTGTTAATATTTCTGTCATTTACTATTTTAAGGAAAAGCATAATGTTTTAAATTAAATCACTGATTAAGTATATACAAAGTTTATTTTTTACCTGGACAAGGGCATAAAATATTTTGAAGATCTGTTTCTGGATGAGAACAGACTGATCAGATGGATCACTCAAGAGCTGAATGAAACTATCCTTCAGAACTGGTAGAAAATGTTGCATTGCAGCTATCAAAGGACTCCTCTCCTCTGGTTTCTTGTACCTTTAGATAAGAACAAACTAGTTTTGTAGATCTTTCAGGTAGCTTTTGAATTTCAGAAGTCCACCTTTCCCCAGTGTAGACACGAGTAGGTTATATTACAGTTCATAACAACGTATGATTTAAAAAAAACCCTAGCCATTTCTTGTTACGGAATTTGAAATAAAGCTATAGCCAGACAACATTACAGTTAAAAGGCAAGTTAGGAAACCGCTGAGTGTCCATTACTCCACTATATATCCACATTAGTTTTCTGCTGGTGATGCACTCCTGCCAACTTACTCACTTTGAATACTACATCATGTTCAGCCACACCATTACTATAGTGAAAAGCAACCAGAGCACTACAAAAACTGCAAGCAAAAGGTACACATTTATTGCCAAGAATGGCAGATGCTGGGCTAGTCAGTAAAATTCCAGAATGACATTTATCAGAGTTCAAAATTTCTCAAAATATTTCCAGAAGCTAGATTACTTCACTGACATTGAAGAAAGTAAACTATGAAGTCTCTCACAGTTTACCATTGATGTCTCTCACATCTTACCATTTAATTTGCCCAAATCTAAGAATTTGATAGAGAATGTAGGCTGCAAGGCTATGTGGCAGACTCTGAGCAGGCTTCAGTTGCAACCCCCCCTTGAAATAGTGCCTCAGACCTTCCCATGCTGGTGACAGTCCACCAGCGTGCCTATGCTGAAAACAAGGCTCCATTCCCTTTCTCAAAACATTTCAAGATTCCTGAAAGGAAATGAAGCCGCATTTTGATATCTTCCCCCCAACTTTTAACTTACAAAGAAGAAAGTCCTTATTGACTCAAGAGTTATCACAGCAGAATAGGATCTTGTCCATACTGGTGATGACAATAAGAACAAAGTAAAATGTCACCTTAAGAATGTACAGCTTTATTTTTTGATTAAGCAATTAATACTATAATACTCTTGGACTCTTGTGGGAGATTTTTGGGTTGGGGGATTGTGTTTTGGTTTGGTTTTTTGTTTGGTTGCCTTTTTTTTTGTTTTTGTGGGGTTTTTTTTTGTTTGGTGTTTTTTGTTTTTTGTTTTTTTTTTAATACATTTTGGGTAGACTTTTCACTAATATTGAATATCAATGCTCAGCCTCTTGAACAGTGCCAATTTGCAGAAATACAAGATAAAGTCTACCCAGTCTGCTGCCAGATGGCATGTTCTGTAAAAACTACTACAGAACACTGAGCTTCAAAATCCTGTTCAATAATATAGTTTTCATGTATTTTCTGAACAGAAACCTAAATATAAGGATCAAATGTTGCTCAGGAAAACTCAGTTTCTAATTTCTGCAAAAGCCACAACTGAAAAAGACCAAAAAAATGACTATGCAAAGAACAGCCATTTGTTCTTGACAGCTGGATTTGGAGAAAAAAAAAATGTTGAAAAGTCCCAAGACATTTACCTTCCACATTAAGAAAAGAAAAACTCAATACCTAAATATTCCTACAACTCAAGCAGTAAAAATCTGATCAAAGTCATAACATTATGCACATTTTTCCCCCCAAAAATGGACATAAGTAATTTAACAAATTTTACAGAGACCTGCTTGCACCCATGTTGTTAAGCAATGAAATGTGCATATTCCTACATGATTTGTGAAATCGACCCTTGTTGACTCCACCAGAAACCTACACAAGTATGAGCAGTTACTGGCTTCAGCTAAAGTGTTTGATCAATTAAAATTATGAACACACCTGTTACCTTAGTTAATCACACAATGACTGTGCTCATATTAAAATTCTTCTCTAAACAAGGATTGCTATGATCATAATACACTACCAGTGAACACTTCATGTTTTATATCGCACAGATCTCTGCTGTATATTTGGTTAAAGATGTTTAAATTGAAAATCAAGTGAGAAATTTATTTTCCTTTCCTAGCAGGACTTGCAATTTTCAGCCACTGAAAAAACTCCAACATGGGATTACAAACGTCTTTATAGCATTCCTGTAAAAAAGGACTTTTGAGAAACTGATATTCACTTGTTTTACACTAATTTACGTAAAATTCATGGAATTAGACAGTGAAATTTTTCAATGCCACATTTTAAATCAAGTACCTGAAACAAAAATATTATGCGTGACAGTGCTTTGAAAAAGTTGTGGATTCCATCAGTTCCACTACTACAATTCCCTGACTCCAGGATTGCACTTTTCTCTGACCCAGCTCAGATGAGCTTCTTACACGCCAGCAGCAGCAGCTAAGCTCCACATAACTTCTCAAAGTGCAACCTCAACTTTAAAGCTCTGACCATAATACCAGATACAGAGCAAAGAACATTCACCTGTACCCTAGCCCAATGTCTTGCATATAGGTGAACGGCGGGCTTTGGTAAAGACTTCCTATGATGGGTTGGATGAGGCTATCAAAATGATCATACTGAAGTCAGTCAACTAATTCTGAACTTCCTAACCTTCAAGATTTCACACTTTGATACCTTTATATGTTTACTGCCACTGATACCTATAGTACCAATTGTTTAAGAGTCTCAACCTGGTTTAAATAAATAATGATCTTCTGCAAAAGTCATGATTTTGAGCAGACTTTCTTACTGCAATCAATCCATAAAAAACAGCTACCAAATTAAGGCTTTAAAACACACTCTTTTTTCTGATCTCAAACCTTTAATGAAGGCAGTTTTTCTGTAATTTCTTAGTGGAGAAGACATACAAGCCAACATCTACATAGCGAGTATTCAAGAATATTTTCTAAAATTAGATTTCCATCACCTTTGCGCAATCCCACACACAATTCTACATGGTTACAATATACATACAGAATAGAAAAAATACACACAAATACACTAATTTTGCTGTTTTATATGGGAGAAAAAAACTTACTCATAGTTTTTCACAAGTTGATAAAGACAAAGAAGAATTCCAAGCCAACAAGCACTGTTGTCAGACTGAAGATAAAATCCAATTTTTTCCACAACTGCAGTCCAGCGACTAGGATAATCATGCTTGATAATATGGTGAATGCAAGTAGTAAGCTGTACTCTAGAAATCAAATGCACAATGATTAAATAAGTTACTACTATTATTTTAATAATATTATTGTGGTGTTGAAACAGCTAATATTGCCGAAACCTAGGCTTATTTCAAGTTTTGTTTAGAAGGTTTAGGTTCTGTACTTTCTGCTTCATATTCTCCATTTGAGGAACTTTAAATTTCTACATGCTGCACAAGCTGAAAACTGTTTTTCCATCTACATTAATTCTATGCTTAGGATACACAGGGTATGACAATGATACTTAGCACGCAGGTGATCTTAGTTGTGCAAAAAAAAAGAAATCCAACAGTCAGCAACCACAGCCAATTCATAAATGGGTTAAAACTGCATACCTAATCAGCTCAGGAGAGTGAATAATGGCTTCTACAATATTTTCACGAATACAGTGTCTATCTTCTTCTGGGATGGAGTAAGGTGGAATCTCTCCCGGTGCAGTTTCACGATCTGGCCAATACTGGGTTATCATATTTTTCAAGTAGATAACCCCTGTGAGACAAAAGTGGCAAATCAGCCGATAGCCATTCAAGTATAAAACAAACATGCATTTTGCAAACAAATCTATTTTAGAACAAAACTGACTGAAATTACTAATTCATTGACCATTTCTGAGTAGGAAAATCAAAATACATAAACCATGCAAATTATTAACCTGATAATTTACTAGGTTGATACTCTTTTACCCATTTATTGTGATGTCTGTATTTTTAGTTCTGTAAAGAATGTGTTTTCACGTAAAAACACTAAATGTATTGCTTTTATCTGTGCTACAGATAAACAGTTGTGGAACATTTTAGCAACACACTTCTGAAAAATCCTTTATAATTATTTTCTCAGTATTTTCATTAAAACAAAGCTAATCAATACTAATGACTACCTAAAACATCCCTTGTAAGGAAAAAAAAAAAATCTAAGTAAGTTTGTGATACAGGAGTGAATGCTAAAGAGAAACAGAGCTCCTTTATACCAAGGTTATGAGCCACAGCACTTTGTAGCGATCAGGCTGCTGGCACAAATGCCTGCATTTACCATTTGACAACCAAATCCAAACTGCTTATGTGGCAGAATATAGATTACAGCACTTAGAAAGAAAAGGACTTGCAAAATGCAACAGGAAATCTCAAATGGCAAACTAATAACGAAGTTACTATTAATCTAATTCTATGTACAAATCCATAAAGCAGCTTCTCTTCCCAAATTTCATATGCACCTTCTGAAGTTTCAGAAACCAAAGGGCTTTAGAAACCAAAGGGTTTCTGAAAGGGTGTGCAAAAGTAAGAAACACTCAGGAGATATGTGCTATTACAAGACTGAAGTGATGCAGACTTCAGTCTGTCCTCAGTGGGATTTATCATGTCAATAATTGCTTTGCAAAACATGCACTGTTTGTAAGCTATGCGTTGTATGAGTTGTCTCCACTCTCTATAGACTGCTTTGGTTTCTAACTGGCTTACACTGAGGGTGAATTTTCAGAGGTTGTTTTCAAACCTCCCCCTTTTTTTGCATGTTATAGATGTTACGCAGTAACTTTTCTGAGTCATTATCTGAATGGTATCCCCAAGCAATAAGATAAAAATGCAAGTTAGGCTTATGCTACAACTTAGAATAGTCTACTACTTGGGACATCCAAATAAGTGATGAAGATCACACCTCCTGAACTGTCAGAAAAACCACTGAAGTATCGTATTAGAAACCTCTATCAAGTAATCATAGCAGCTTTAAGGTGATGTTTGGAGTTGTTAATATTCAATATCCAATTTTACCGATGACTCGTGTGCAAATCAGCAGGGTTCCAAAAGACATAATTTGTTTTCTCCCACTTAAAATGTTCAGAAACATTAGCATTACTAGTACAAGGTTAAATTACCTCCTTGGACCAAGTGTACTAGTATCATAAACCATTCTGTTTCCCCAAAGACCATTATTCACTAGACATAAAGGGGAGCAATCACTGAAGAGCCAGCCACCTTTTCTTTCTCTCTTCCCTATTCAGTGTATGGTGCCAGATATAGTTCATTATGACTGTAATTTGAGCGACTCCCAACTTCTGAGTATTTGAGATTAAAACCATTAGAATTATTTAACAGTATCTGCATATGTACTTGTGTGTATGCACTATTAAAGCAGATAGAATGAAAAAAGATTTGAAAACTTGCCTGCCTGTCTCACTGGTAAATCCAGTTGCTCGGACATAGTGATCTGAAGCAGAGTTGAAACAAAGTTCACTGACTTATGAGCCTGGAGAGAAAAAAAAAAAAGAAGGAATGTTATTTAGTCATAGTTTGTCAAGTTTTAGAATACTCCTGTTAGGTTTTACAATATCTTTATAACGATGTAATGCAATCAACAGAATACCAGCAATTCGGACAGTTTCACAGTAGTCAGCTAATCAACCAAAGCATTTCAAAGTTTCATGCTCACTGTATTCTGAAGACAGCATGGGGGAGGAAAAACCCTACCGTTTAAGGTAATAGAGTTGAAGAAATCATTAAACAGGCTTCAGGAATCAGTCTTTTACAGTCACCAAACATGTTCTTCATTCTGAACAAATACTTACTCAAAAGATGAATATCTGAATAGCCAAAAAAAACCCAAGCGCAGCAACTTTACAGTGACCTTTAACAAGGTATGAATTCATTATATAATAATCTAAGAAACAGATGGCAACTATGTTTTAAAACTAAGCCCAGCCTTAAGCAAGCCTGTTCAACTCACAGTTCATCTTTCTAAAAAAACAGCCTCAAGTGACCATTTATGCATTTTTGCAGCAACTGTCAGCATACCTATACAACAGCAAACCAACAGTATGGAGACCCAAACGGAGTGACATCCTCAGAATAACAACTTTTCAAGAATTTGCAAGCGTTCACTTACAGAGAAAACAGAACATGTTTTTTCTTACAATAATGAGAAATGTCATTGGCACACTAAATGCCATATTGTATTTTCAATATGAGGAAACTAACCTCATTAGAGCATCCTTTACCCACCTTTCCTAAGCATCAAAAACTTGAGACATTAAACGAATTTACCTGGGAAAAGTGAATTGTAATCCTTAAAAACTAACTCTACTTTTTGTAACTGGAAAACAACATAATTTTCCTCAAGGTCAAGAGTTAATGGACATGAGCTGCAGTGAGGGAAATTCCTATTTTACAAAAGGAAAAAAAAAAAAAATTCACAAGGGCAACCAAGGACTGGAACAGTCTGTCCAGAGAGGCTGTGGGACCTCACCCTTTGAGATATTCAGAACTCGGTTGGACAAGTCCTGATCCACCTCATCTAACTTCAAAACAGCTTTGCCTCAGGGGGCTGGACCAGATGATCTGCAGAGGTCCCTTCTAACCTAATTACTCCATGATTCAAATTACCAAGATATATTTCTGCTTTATCTTCACTGACATGTCAATATTGTTTCATATGCTCTTTGCAGCACTTCTATCACAGACAACTGCATAGATCTACATAACTTAACCTGTTAAAACTCTTAGGAAAACACCTCTTACCTACTTGTTACTCAGTTTATTACTCCCTACATAAAGCAAATAAATTAATACTTTGAAAACAATTGAAATTACACTATTCGTTTAAACAAACATCTGTCTCAGTTACTGCAGCAGAGCAAATTAGTATCATAAAGAGAAACAATCAGAAATTATCTTTCTATTCTTTTAGTAGGACCAAAAGCTCTTTTGGTGGTATGAAATGATGTCAACATTCCTCCTAAGTGTGTAACCCTGCCCAGCTCACTCCTACTGCACCAGGTTCTTCTCTCCAACTTTAACTTTCGCAACCAAATATCTCCTATATGTTCTGGTATAAACAAGTGTAAGAGGGACAGCCTGCGACATGACATTTGTTCATGCATTTGTACTAAGATTTGATTAGCGTAGCTTGTTTTCTATCTCCTGTTACTTAAAACAGATTTTATATGAAGAATGAACTTGACTTAAGAATCTCCCCAAAATGTTAAAATGTTGTTGTACATATTCATCCTGTGCACTAAAAACATACAGGCTACAGAAAACCCACAGAAGCACCACTCACATCTGGTCCAACCGAAATGTTTATTTGCAGAGTGTTTTGATGAATTGGGAGTAACTGACACTGCAATATGAGCACACATCTTTCTGACCCACGTCCCTCTCGTATCCCAAAGTCCTGAAGAAGCAAACACACTTTCAAATGAAAAAAGTATTTGTTTTCAAGTGTCAAATAATGGTTGAATAAATACATTTAAAATAAAATTTACTTGTTGGTATTAATTTCTACTACAGCTCCAGGTCCGTTAAGTTCCTTCTTTTCTTAAGTAACATTAATAGACACACTTCTCCTGCAACACATACCAAATGACATTAGACCCTAATTCAACACAGCACTCAATTATATGCCTAATACGAATGTCAGTGGAAGTACTTCTGTACTTAAATGTGTTATTATGAACTTGCTGAATAAAGCTTTCAGTTTCAATAACCTTTAACTCACCTACAAATAAGGTAATATTACAGTCTGCATAAAATTGACTTAGAAGTGCAAACTGATGTCTTTCCACAATGACTATGATAAACTTAACAGCTACCTTTTCAATAGTGAAAATTAGCAATGTATTTCATGTTTGGAAATTGAAAAGCATTTAATCCTAGAATTTTAAAAATGAAGGATTACTTTCCCCTTTTCATGATAAATGACAACTATCCTTTTAATAAAACTATCCATTTCAATAAGACATATGGAAATTGCTTAAGAACTATCAGGGAACTAATAGGAATAACAAAATAAATTGAATACAAAAATGTTGTGTCTTACAAGCAAAAAGCAACAAAAAATAGACAGCAATGTACAAAACTGCCACACATTGAAATTTAGTAAAATACCAAAGAATAATCTTTTCTTCGTTAAAAAAACAGGACTGAGCCTATGCCTGTAGCAAGCTACAGAAGCTCTGTGGAAATGTCAATTATATTAGTATGTGGGATTAATATATTTTCACTGGATTCTTTGAACTATAACAAGTTTTAAAGGATAGGACCAAAGCATCTATACCATTATCTTACTTTTTAAAAATCTTACAAGTATCATTCTTATTAACATCTCAAGCATCAGACACCAACCAACCATGAGGATGAGCTACTTTATCACCTTTAGCAGTTCAAAGCAAAGATTCAGACTAGAAATAATTTGTGCTTTTAATACAAGGTAGCGTAAGTAAAATACCTTGTACTTTTCAAAGCCTCCTCTTAATCAAGTCAGTTCATAACTAAATTTACACAGAGTTACATTAACACTTCTATGCATTCTATATGGAATATAAAGGACTTCCAAACTCTTTACAATGACCCCCTTCCCACGCCACTGAAAGTACGGTGATTCCAGAGAAACTGAAATGTGGAGAGGAGTAAAGACAGCTACATGAAGGCATGTGTGTACTGAATGGTCAAACGAAACCCCAGGTACTACAATAACCTGTCACTTGCTCCCTTGTTTTGCTTCACTATTAAAAAGAACATCCAATGTTTTATTGGCACCCAGAAAACTGAACTTAAAATAAGACACAACATAGGTGCCGATTTTGTATCTACAGCATTAAAAAATACTCAACACATCCGTTTCAGCTATTTTAATCTTTAGTATTTTTACTTTCCAAAGATGGCTACCTCTCAGGACATCATGTTCCTCTTCACTGACAGCACTGCTAAAAAAAAACAACCAAACAAAAAAACCACACCTATTTTAGGTACATATTCTATACAAATACTAGCTTTTGATTTTAGTGCATGCGAATTCTTCACTATACAAAAGGTGAGCTGCAAATGAAGATTCATTTAAAGGTCTATCAGGGAACTATCTGAATGTAGAGGATTCTGCTGGCCCATGCGCACCCCAGTCTCCACAAGAATCGGGTGCACTGATGCCACTTCAGTGAAAGCCACTGGCAAGTAGCATCATTCTACACAGAAGTCCCATGGCTCCACCATGCGAGAATTAAAATTAGGATCTCACAATGGTTGCTATCATACTCTAAACTATGTGGAGAATAGAAACAATTGCTATGACTTTAAAGTTTTGACATCTGTAAAACTTTGTCTTTTATTCTCTTGCTCCTTTATTTACAAATACCCTTCTAAAATAAATATTAAATTTAGAAAACTATAATGACAAAAAAAAAAGGTTCTGTCACAAAGTCTATTTCCCAACATGAAACTCAACATTTTAAAAAAACCAAAACCAAAACTGATCTCAAGTCCTTCCCCCTTACAAATCCTCCAACATGCCGTGTCACTGGTATGACTTTGTTGTCTAAGAGCCAAAGAATTCAGGGACTTTTCCCAAGAGCAATCTTTGCTATGCAGCCTCGCTAGCTGAGGAATGTATTCTATCAGACCACAAACGCAGCACCACTGTCTGTTAATATCAATCACTGTTCCAGAACCTACAATCTTTTTGCGTATTTCATTGCAGTTTTTCCTAGCGGAGTTGGTTTGTTAGCCATGTGCTAAAACACACTTTTGAGAAAAGTGTCATGCCAGTTACATAATCTGAAATAAAAATGAAGTTTGAAGTTAACATTAAAGAGACCAGTTCATGGTATATGAACTATCAACAGTTAATTATGATATGGTGTCCTGGTTTCAGCTGGGATAGAGTTAATTTTCGTCCTAGTAACTGGTATAGTGCTGTGGTTTGGATTTAGTACAAGAAGAATGTTGATAACACACTGATGTTTTAGCTGTTGCTAAGTAGTGTTTACATTAGTCAAGGACTTTTCAGCTTCCCATGCTCTGCCAGGTGCACAAGAGGTTGGGAAGGAGCACAGCTGACCCAACTGGCCAACAGGGTATTCCATACCATATGATGCCATGCTCAGTATATAAACTGGGGTTGGTCGGGGAGGGGCAATCGCTGCTCGGGGATGGGCTGAACATTGGTCAGCAGGTGGTAAGCAATTGCATTGTGCATCACTCATTTTGTATATTCTACCATTATTACTATTTTCCCTTCCTTCTCTGTTCTATTAAACTGTCTTTATCTCAATCCATGAATTTTACTTTTTTTCCGATTCTCTCCCCCATCCCACTGAAGGGGGAGTAAGCGAGCGGCTGTGTGGTGTTTGGCTGCCTGCCGGGTTAAATCACAACATATGGAAAAGCGCTTTTTCCCCAGTAATGATACTCACTAAAGTCAGTTACATTCATCTTTAATACTGGATTTTTCATATCTCACACAAAACCTGCATGCCACTAAACGATAAAACCAAGAAGCTTCATCTCAGGTAAGAAGAACTCTGTGCATTCTTCTTAGACATTAAGAATTTAACATAACAGACACACTAATATAGGTACCTCCTTTACTGGTACCAAAAAAGCAAACCAGAAGGGCAATACTTACTACATTTGCTGAACTAGAACCCCAGGTTATTTATATAGTTATTCAAAGTAGCACACATTTAAATAAACAATTTATTTTTAAAGGAGCCGAAAAAAATACAAATTCAATGCATCTCCCCCATTCCAATTTTGAAAAAAATCTACATACAACTTTTGATCTAGACCAACAGGACTAGGTGAACACAACTATTACACTGAGATTAAACAGTTTGGGTTTTTTATAGAAAGGTAAGGTCAGGAACTGTTAGGCCATGCTGAATCAGCAAACTGCCTTGTAGCACTCTTTAAATTCTTTTTTAAGAACTCAGCAGGTGTGGAAGGCATTCTGACCTCAGGTTTTCACAAGCTAGTTCTGCCACCTCTTACGCAGCTACAATGTATATGTAAATCCAGTTTAAGGTCCACAAAAAATACATACACACTTATCAGATCTTGCAAACATCCTTGATGCTCATTTCATCAGAATACTGTCTGCAAGTTCTGAAGCCTATTTGCTCTTCTATTCGCAGAGGAAAGAGGAATGTGCTCTTAGCAAAGGCTAGCTAAGCACACACAGTAGCTATTTGCTAAGTCATGAGAAAGTGGCAAGTCGCCCTGTCTGCTAGGATTTTACCTTGTACTGGTTAACATGCATCATGAATGTAACTTCTTCCTAATGAAGACAAAGCTCCCTTGGTTCCTCACTGCCCCCAAGGGGACTTCTGGTGTTGGACCAGCCTTGATACATAAAATTTAAAACCATCCTTTCCCAAAGCATCTCTCTTCTAGCACACACCAAAACATATAATGGAAGATACAGAAAGTGAAAATAATCAAGTACTTTCGGTAAAACTTTAAAGAGAGAACCCATGATCTGATAATCAGAGCCAGGAAACTCATGCTCTGTTCTTGTTCTTACTCACACTACAATATATAGCCGTAGGTGTTATATATGAAGACTATGTTAGAAAAGGTTAAAAAAAAATTAAAGATGGGGGGTAACACTATAAATAGCTACCCCGAAGCATCCAAAACATAGCATTTCAGCATTTGGAAATTCCTGGGTGAAAGGCACCACGTAATAAGCAGCTTGCTTTTTCCCCTTTGACAACCTTTCACTCCAAAGCTCCCAGTAGTTACAGTCCATCAGTCCATCGTTCTGACATTTGTATCTATTAAGCAGGCAATGAAAGACACTAAACTAGCCCCTACTGTAGTCTGTTAAACCAATGCTGTGCTATGGCGACTAATCAACAAGCTAAAGCATTCTTCCTTCCCGTCGCTCATATTAGAACATGAAAAAGCTTAAACATAACTTCTGAAAGGCACTTTTTCAGTAGAGCAACAGGAGTTCGTAAACAAACTCTTTTAAGCTTTGTCTTAAAAAATTAAGTTATTGGGGATTGCTCTCTCTTTCTTTGTTAAACATTCTCAGACACAAAAATTGGGTTGTTCGTGCAAAAAGATGTCTTAATAACTCATATGTACTGGGGTTAATCTCAGATACTTACAAGACATACATAACAGTTAAGTTATAAAATCCCTGGAATTACAAAGAAGAAACCTGCAAGGCAAGTATTATCTAGCAACTGCACCTTTATAAATATGTTGATATTAAAAGATGAAACAACACTCTGTATTATTTTCAGAGTGTCATTCCATAGCTGCATAGTTAAAAATATCTATTTTCATCACTACTTCTGGGAAACACTTTATACACGCAGTACAAAGACTGTTTCAAAAGGCAACGTCTTCTTGCTGCTTTCCAGTAGCTTACTTGAAGAGTCTGGTTCTAAGTCCTTGTAAAACACAGCTTTCCCCTGTAAGACAGGGACAGAGATGGGCAAACACCTCAGGGTACATCATCAGCTGGAAATTATGTGAGAAGCTGTCGGACACAAGAGCTAGTGGTATCATTCCCTGTAACTTATTTTCAGAGTGAGGAAAGTAAAGCCAAAGGGACTGAGATACCTGCTTTTTTTTTTTTTTTTTTTTTTTTTTTAATTCAGGTCAACTCTAAAAGTTCTCACAGCATTTTATGTACAGGCAATAGAACCTGATAAAACTTAGTGAAAGAAGAAATAAAGCATAGAACATGACTTAGCCAAGGTCAAAGAAAAATAACAAAGCCTGGACAAACCAAGAATCATACAGCCCGGTTCCCTTCTTCAGTCAGTGGAAACTTTGTTGATTATGATGAAGACAGATCTAGATACTTAACTCTTCCATTAATTAGGAATATCAATTATTGACTGAAGTGCATTCTTTTCTGATAAGGTAAAATGACCATTCTACTGAAAACCAGTCTCATCAGCTCAACAGAGGCACTTCAGACAAATTAAGGTAAACTAAAAGGTCAACCAAGGACAACTATTAAACTTAAATTATAAAAACACTTGTGTGTGCCTGGCCACGTGCAAGAATAGCGATTGCTGACGTATGATTTCATCTTTACAGAGAAAAAGACCCCCATGCCTGAAACAAAACATTAACTGGTAACACAACTGCCCTAACAGTTAACAAATTTAGACCAGTATCCTGCAAGCAAATGCATAACTGACTTCAGTAAACCTATGCAAAACCAAGACCATGCATGTGACTAAAACTACATATATGTACGAGTGCTTACAGATTTAGGGTTTAACAAATACTTTTATCACAAAAGGTCTGTGACAGATCAGTGAGGCTACATTTCCAATAATAAAGAATTCTTATGCACTGGTTCAATAATGTCTGGTGTTTTTAAAGGGGCACAGATACTTGGATTTTATACCAATTTAATACTTGTGTAGTACATGATAGACTATGACGTTTTGATTCAAAACTGTGAACAAAAGCCAGCTGCCAGTGAGTATGATCCTTCATGCAACAGAGTTAGCCATTTGCTGAAGACCCCAACTGGCAGAGAACATAATTTCCTGCATGTTCAGCAACTCAATACCTGCAGAAAATAGCTAAAGTAGATTTCAAGCACGTTACTATATATAGATATGGACATGCATAGAACCCAAAAAATTGCATTTTGGAGCCAGCTTAAGATTTCATATATATTACTGGTTTTATAGGCAATTACATTATTTTCACTTTTGGTTTAAATAAGAAACACTAAAACACTTTTTGCCAAAGTATATGGAAAAGATAGCCAATCACTTTATACAAACCTCAATTAAACATTGAGTAGTTTTATAGCTATCTATTTCAAATGTACCTAATATTTATTTGCCCTTCACTTATTAAATGACATGCAGCAATTCAGCTTCATTACACTTTTTTATAATATGAGAAGCTGTACCTTTAGTTTTTGAAAGTTTCTCTACTGCCAGCAGAACATTTGTCCCACCTTTATCTAAGCTCTGCTGAACATCTGTTGCATTATATGTGTTTTGTCAGGCCTAAAGTCTGCTTAAGAGCAACAAAAAAAAACGTTTGTGGAAAAGGCCAACTAAAGGCACCACAAGAACTGCCACACAGGCTCATCCTTCACCTCCTCCATCACGCTATCACCTTTCCTGACCCAAACACTAGAACACCTTTTTTTCAAAATGTCTAGAAGTTCCGTGGTTGTCTCTCATCAATAACAAAAAGTTTTCACCTACCAGGTGGAGTTAAGTGGACCAAAATTGAAACCTGTGGAACTAGGACCTGCTGGTTTTGTTACTTCCCAACATGACACATGAATGTAGTCTAAGCAGATGACATATCTGGGTTGGGAACCCTGTCTTCCCCCATGTCTTGGGCACGTGTCAATACTACACCCAGAAAGCACACCTACCTCGACAGCACTGCCGACCCCGGTGTCCAAAGGATTTGTACAAACACCAGATACGTCAGGCTATCAGATTTATTTCTGAACTCGGCCCAGGCCACTCTTACACTAACAGAGTGCGCTATGCTACTTATAAAGTGATGGGGGTCTTGCTACCTCCTTTCCCGTTGAGAAATTGCTGCCTTCCACATGCAAAGACAGGCCTTAGATAGTCCTAAGCAGGACTGGGTCCAGCCTCTGAGCCACCGGGGGCCTGCGCCTCTGATGACTTTAAACACCCTTCTATAGATTACCCCTTCCCCGGCTAAGCAGGGAGACAATGGACGTAATTTGTTACCGACAGGAAAGGCAACGGGGGCCTCATCCCCAACGCCGACCGCTTTCTGCCGCTAAACTCCCCCCTTGAGCAGCCCCGCCCGGTACGGCATGGCCTGGCCTGGCCCCGGCCAGAGGCCCCGCTGCCATGTGCCGGGGACAATGCGAGTCGGGCGGCCGGGCCCGGCCTGCTCCCGCCGTGACACCAGGCGGGGCTCGGCGGCGGGAAGGGGCCGAAGGCGCGGGCAGACGGGGCTAAGGGAACGTGGGGGGGAGGGGGGGTGTTCCACCCCCCCGCTCCCTCAGCCCCGTCTCCCCGCGCCCTCAGCCCCCTCCCGCCGCCCCCGCCGGGCCTGCCCCGCTTCCTCCTCACCCAGGCCTGCCCCGACCCCGCCGCCCGCGCCGCCGTCCCCCCGCTTTCCAGCATCGCAGCGGCCGCGGCCCC
This sequence comes from Oceanodroma leucorhoa, assembly GCA_030449065.1. Lineage (NCBI taxonomy): Eukaryota > Metazoa > Chordata > Aves > Procellariiformes > Oceanodroma > Oceanodroma leucorhoa. Next base: position 767,704 of record JASVER010000028.1, on the reverse strand, counting down.
GGCCCAGGCCCCGTCGGCGCCCTCACCTCGTTAAGCTGCCTCTCGGCGGCTTCCCGCAACGCCGGATCCATGGTACCCCGCAGGGCCTCGATGATGGTGTTGGGGTCCATGGTGGCGGCGGCGGGGGGAAGAGGAGGAGGCGGAGGGCAGGGGCCGGGGCCGCACCGCGCCGTGCGCACATGGACCCGCCGCCTCGCAGCGGCCGCCGGCGCGAAAGGAAGGGAAAGCGCCAAAGGCCCGGATAGAGCTGCCCCCCGCCGCCGCCAGGGAGCGGCGCCCCTTCCGCCGCCCGCGCCCCGCCTCCGCGCCGCGGGGCGCCACGGGACCTGTAGTCTCACGGCCGCCCCAGCGCCCGCCGCCGCGCGAGCCAAACCGAAGCGGCGGGCGGCGCGCGCACTTGTAGTGAGGCCGCGCCGCCGCCCCCGCACGCTGAGGGGAGGGGAGGGACGGAGAGCGGCCCGCCGCTTGGTTCCCCCTCCGCCTGAGGGCCCGGTGCCCGGCCCGCCACCTCGCGGGGCGTGTTGTGTGCGGGGCAGCCCGGGGAGCGGCGCTGGTCTGTGGAGGGGGCCTGAAGGCGACCTCGGCCTTGCGGTAGGTGCCGCTGGCTGCGGGGGACTGGGCTGGGCTGCCGCGGCGGGCAGCCCAGCCCTGAACTCATCGGCCGCGGTAAGATTAAGTGGAATCCGTTGTTTTATCGAAAGTCTCTCCTTTTACCACGTACGCTTCCAGTTTTCGGAGCGACTTGGATGGCTGGTGAGGAAGGAGGGGTGCGTGGAGGTATGGGTTTCCTTTAAAGGTGCTTGCTTTATAATGGGCACAGGGTGCAAACAGTTCTTAGGCATTTGGGAAAATTCAGCGTTTTGTTCTGCTAGTTTTAGCAAAAAAGAAAAAAAAGTCCCGAAAATGTGTGAGAAATCTGTCAGAAAATCAATATAAACAGAGCTGTCATTTCTGGAGGGGTTGACTCAGTCACAAAATCAGAATTGGACTGCTTAAGTTGGCCCTTTGTAAGTCCCTTCTGCAGGCTTTGTCCTACAAGCATTTAGGCAGGCACTGAAGTGATTTCACTTACATGAGTAGTCATGATAAAACAAGCAACACTATTTATGTTAGGTGCATAGTGATTTGTAAAATTTAATTGGTAGTATACAGAGTCATTCACTGTCATATCTTCATTTGGGGGATGACATGCAGTGATGTACTTGAAATTCTGAGAGTTATTTTTGCGAGAGGAGTTTATTGAACAGTCAGATAATACAATCAAGAAAAACAGTTTCACAAACAGCCCAATCTGGAACTACTCTGAAATGAAGGCACATTAACAAAGAAACTGCATATCAAATAGAAAAGCAGAAATGCAAATACATACAGAAAATAACAAATTGAAAGTGATACAATTTAGAAAATTGATAAAGGACACTATCTCTTCACTAGTTAAGTTAAACAGTTTCAGGAAATGCCACATAAAAACTTGATTCCCTTTACCACCCTACTGTGCTAGTGGTCTTGCAACATTGCTAGCTCTGTACATGGAGTTAGCGTGGGCACAGGCCATTCCCAACACGTAAGCTGGATGGGGCCAGCTTGGTTTTGAAGGCCATCCTCTCTGAGTTGGCCACTGTCCCAGACAATGGCCTAAGGCGGGCTACCCAGTACCATCTCAGCTCGCAAAATCTGCACTAGTCAGGTTTATCTAGGGAGTCTTTTCGTATATGAAACAGCTTAACAGACTTGCTTTTGTATATAATTTTTCCAAATGAGTAACTTTTCCATGATTGTTGCTAGCCTAAAAAATGGATTTCCCAGTTTCTCTTGCTACTGGTTTGTTGGTGGTTTTTTTTTACATAATGCTAAAACCTGTGATTTACACTACATAGCTTTTTTTTTTTATTGCAAGTATGAAAATGAGTGCCTCATTTATAAAACTAAACGGCGAAGCAGCAATGAATGGCTGGCTTTCTAAATACACCCAGGAGACATACAGACCAAGAAGACCCAGGTGGCAATGTAGCATAATTTCAGGACATGATGTCATAGGATGTTCTTCTATAAGTTGCCCAGCTCTGCAGTCACACTTCAATTCTAGATGTTGCCCAAAATGTAAAAAAAGGTGAAATACTGTAGATTCAATACCATTAAAAAATGCTACAACAAAGTCTTTTCTGTGCTTTTGTTGTCACAGCACAGATAACAAGATCAAATCTCAATGCTCTTTGTATCAAAGGAGCAAAGCAATAACGCCTCTAACCAGAGAGAACATAGATGCTAAGCTGATCCAATAACTTATGAAACAGAATATATCTTCTCTAAAAAGAAAAATAAGTATTTCAAAGGACAAAGGGCTCATGATGTGCTGGTTATACATAATACTCTTTGTCAGATATAGAGACGCAAAATGCTGCAAAGAAAAGCACAATGGGTGCTGTACCTAGAGAAGCTTATTGCCAGAGCTGTTACCATTTGTATACAAAAGTGAGGAGGACAAAAAGTTATGCAGAAGAACGTGTAAACAATTGTCCAGAGTCTGAGTACTCTGAAAACGAAAACATTGTATGTCAAGGAACGTTTGCGTTCACAAGGATGTTTGCATTTGCATCTTTGCCTGCCCAGAAGTAATAACAATAGCTAACCTCACAGCAGGATTAATTGCATAAATGATTCACAGAAAATAATAAATGCAAGATTCAGTCAAGGTGGACATTTCATGTAGACTGGACACCAACTTTAAGAAGAAACATCCATGAGGTTAAAAAAGGATTTATCACAAATCTGATCAATTTGTTGATGGATTACATTTGCCACAGGTAGTTTAGTGTTGAAAAGGGAGATGAAATAGAAAAGATCAAAGAAAACAGACATACTAGCAGTTTGAGTGGAGCAACCTAACAGAGGACAACTGACATCAAAGCACAAGGGACTGGTGAGTTGTGGCATCTTGAACACTGACATTTTGTTGGGATTAAATAAATATACCCGCTTTTGTCAGATACTTTCTTTGAACAGTATTAGCAGGACAAAAGAGACTAAGTCTAGCCATCACAGCGCAGCAATTGGCAAGGACTTTGGCCAAAACTGTTTATCAAACAAAGGAGGCGGAAAAATATCCTACCAAAGCATAAATAAATGTTGCAAGATACAACAGATGACTTGATATAAGAATTTAATTTTTAAGCCAAATTTCAGATCACAAGAGTTAATGGAGAGAAATGTGTCCCTTAGCCAGACAAGCCTCATCAAATTTTTGGTCTCAGAACAGAAAAAAATTTATACATGCTGCAGAGATTAGCTGCCCGATAATCTTCTCTGTTGTGTATGAACACTTGTAGACAACCTCAAGCCGCTGTGGGAGAACTGAGTTTCTCAAATTATCTCATAAAAGGCAGATGTGGTATTGTGCAGGCCTCAAACATTGCATACAAATCAGTCGCAATTACTCCTGAAGATAAACATACTCTCATAGACTGTCTTGGGTTTAGCAGTCATGTATATTTTCCCTGGAAAGTTGGAACAATAACAAAGACAATATTTGTCAGCTTTATTAAAGTAGTATACTCCCTTGGAGCTGACTGCAGAGCACTGCTTAGGATGTATGCCTTTCTGGGGTACCATTCTCTTTACGGTAAATGAAAAGCTAGAAGCCAAGAATTGTGTATAAAGGGAGCACAGCTATTGAAGATCTTTCTTGAGCCTTGTCAAGTTTGGGTGCTTTCATCAGATCTTTCTAAAAAATTTTGCAGAAATTTTATGCCATCTACATATTCCAAAAAAGGTAGTAACTCATAAATGCTGCTATCAGCCGTTCTGTGCCGGAACAGATTTGGCGGCAGCCAGATTGACTCCAGCTATGCAAAGACAGTGTATTCATGCATCAACAGCATTCAAAATATCAACCCAAAATTTGGAAAAAAATACTTGCATGTGAAGGTACCTACCAATCCTACAAATCCAAAGGGAGTTTGGACATGGAGTGAGTGGATGAATCACCAGCACCCAAAGCTATCCTGGAGCTACTTCTGCTCAATCAAAGATGGCAATAGGAAGGAAAAAGTATGCACAGAAATATTGTGCCAATATGCAAAGTTTTCAGATAACTATTTATATTAGTCTTAAAAGAAAAAGCTCAAATGGTATTCAGATATTAAGCTATAAAATGAAACTGATGATAGTCAACAGGATTTGGTGTAAAATCGTCAAACAAATGTGCTTGATTGTTTGAGGAGTTCTCTAGTTTGGCTGGGAAAATGGTGCAGAATAAATAGACCTCTTTGCTTTAAAATATCATAGTATGCTATGACCCTGAGCATTGAAGGGATTGAGAACTGGCTAAATTACAGTTCTCGGTAAAAAGATGATAAGTGAAGAGTGATTATTTGAGGGACCGGTTTCTGTTGGATTTCTACTGATACCACTGGCCGACTCTTCGCTATTTGATGCTTTAAGCAGTTTTGAAATAAATATAAAAATCGCTGCAGATGATTGTGAAGATGGCATAAGATTAGCAAAACAATCTTGTATGGGTGGGACAAGCCGGTAATCTGAACAACAAACAGAAATGCACTTTAATGCAGCTAAATGTAAAGTTATATATTTAAGAACAGAAAATGCAGGCAGGTTTCTGTAGACTGAAAGGATTGTCAGGGATACCGTGGGCATGCAGGTTGACATGAGCTCCCAGCAGGACATTGTGGCAAAAGGCTTAGTACAATCTTTGAGTTGAAAACAGAGGTGTGAAAACGGGGAGTAGGGAAGCGATTTGTCCCTTCCTCTGGTGCTGGAGAGACAGATGCTACATTGCCAGAGAACAGCTCTAGCATTTACGTTTCTTAAGTATTTACAAACTGGATTGTATAAAATATCCACAAAAATTATTTGAGATGAAGATGTTAATCTCTTCATCTGTGTGAGACCTATTTGAGACGTCCAAGTTAGGTTTAAGACAAAAGTTGTGAGGAGTCTTGATTACTGTATGTCACTACTATAATGATGAGATAAAGCAGAGATTTAGTGGGCAGCGTTAAGGGAGGTTCATTACAGAGTACCTGCTCTGAGGGTGGCTCTAGCCGAGAGAGCAGGGTGCCACAGCAGGGTGCCCATCCTGGGGTTGCGCAGCTCCCTTTAATCCCCCCTGGTCAGCTGGGAGTTGGCTTCACCCCCAAGGTAAACTTTGCTGAAATTTTGTTCAGGATGCATGTAAAGAAGCCACTAAGCTCCCTTATGTAGCCATGAGCTCAATAGTCGCTCCACCCCACCAAAAAAAAGCACAAGTCACCCCCACCCCCTCCAGCCAGACAGCAAGGCTTGAGCAGATGCTAAACCCCATATTCAAACAGGTTTCCCAGGGGTCAGAGGCTGAAAACAAGATTCGGTCATTAGCTGGTGGAAGTGTATGCAAGTGGAAGAGCAGGAGTAGAAATGCTGAGATGAAGCAGCAAAGAAACAGTCGCAGTAACAGAGCCAGTGATAGTAAGGTCCTGAGTAAATGCCAAGGAGACAGAGCTTTTACAGAGCTTTTAGACCAATGGCCTCTTAAAAAAAAAAAAAAAAAGGCAGCTTGTGAAAATAAAGAAAAAGTTCTGATGTATGATACTTCTGAGTTCAGAAAAATGGGAGTTGTAACTTTTTTTTTAAAATAAACACCTCTTCAAAGTTATAGAACTCCCTCATCAATTACTTTGACAGTTAACTCTGGGCAGCAAGCTGGGAAAAAAGAGCGTCAGTATCTCCTTAAGAAGAAAATACTGGGTACTGAACAGCTCTTCAGTGAAGAAAGATGTAACAGGATCAAATATCTAACAGATGAAACTAGAGAATCACTGAAAGAAATTTCCATTGGCAGTAACCAGTACTTGTATCTCTCGATGTCTTATGACTGAGACTGGATGCCGTTCTGGAAGATATGTTTTAGTAAAAACACAAGCTGTGCTTCAGTCAAACTGACAAGATTAGAGCTTTAATAAAAAATATGTGCATAAATCTTGGATTGCCAGTACCATACAGGGTGTTGGATTAGATGATGTGGTCATAAGCTGCACGTTGGTGTGCTGGGTTGACCCCCACTGGATGCCGGGTGCCCACCAAAGCCGCTCTATCACTCCCCTCCTCAGCTGGATGGGAGRGAAAATATAACAAAAGGCTCATGGGTTGAGATAAGGAGAGGGAGATCACTCAGTAATTACCATCACAGGCAAAACAGGCTTGACTTGGGGAAATTAGTTTAATTTACTACCAATCAAAATGAGAGTAGGATAGTGAGAAAATAAAAACTAAATCTTAAAACACCTCCCCCCCACCCTTACCTTCTTCCCGGACTCAACTTCAATCCCGATTTCTCTACCTCCTCCCCCGCAGCAGCGCAGGGGGACAGGAACGGGGGTTGCGGTCAGTTCATCACACGTTGTCTCTGCCGCTCCTTCCTCCTCAGGGTGAGGACTCCTCACACTCTTCCCCTGCTCCAGCGTGGGGTCCCTCCCACGGGAGACAGTCCTCCACAAACTTCTCCAACATGAGTCCTTCCCATGGGCTGCAGTTCTTCACGAACTGCTCCAGCGTGGGTCCCTTCCATGGGATGCAGTCCTTCAGGAACAGACGGCTCCAGCGTGGGTCCCCCACGGGGTCACAAGTCCTGCCAGCGAACCTGCTCCAGCGTGGGCTCTTCTTTCCACGGGGCCACAGGTCCTGCCAGGAGCCTGCTCCAGTGCGGGCTTCCCACGGGGTCACAGCCTCCTCCGGGCATCCACCTGCTTTGGTGTGGGGTCCTCCACGGGCTGCAGGTGGATGTCTGCTCCACCATTAACCTCCATGGGTTGCAGGGGGACAGCCTGCCTCACCATGGTCTTCACCATGGGCTGCAGGGGAATCTCTGCCCCGGTGCCTGGAGCACCTCGTCCCCCTCCTTCTTCCTTGACCTCGGTGTCTGGAGAGTTGTTCCTCTCACATATTCTCACTCCTTTCTCCGAATGCAACTGCTGTTGTGCAGGGTTTTTTTCCCCCCTTCTTAACTGTGTTATCACAGAGACGCTACCACCGTCGCTGATGGGCTCAGCCCTGGCCAGCGGCGGGTCCGTCTTGGAGCCAGCCGGCATTGGCTCTATCGGACATAGGGGAAGCTTCTAGCAGCTTCTCACAGAAGCCACCACTGTAGATCCCCCACTACCAAAACCTGGCCACGCAAACCCAATACAGATGGTTTGTTTTTTGCTGTTCACTTTCAAGTTAGATGTATCTGCTCCTGAAGGTGCAGCTTCCACAATGTGGAAGTCCAGCTAACCCAGCCCAGAACCTGCTTCAGGCTCTGTGCGACAGGCAGGGGAGCAAGAGTGTCTGTGGCTTCAGCAGTTTTATATGCGTCTATGATTTTAGCTTTCCTTTATCGTGATGTGGAGCCCTCTCCAGCTCTGTAACTCTACCCCCTGCCAAACTGCAAAAAATGTACTTCCCTTCAAGCAGGGAAAATGAAACGGAAAGTAGTTTCGAGTAAGCCTCATTGGCACATAGACACAGACCATGAATGTTGGACACTAGACAATGGTGAATTCTGTGCACAAAAACATTGAATTTCATGGCACTTAGGGAAATGCCAAACTTACAAAGCTGCAGAATGGTGGATCTGTAACACCCTGGAGAGATAAGCAGGAGATAGGAACTGGTATTTGCGGCACTAAGATGGCACTAACAGCTTATGCTCTTTTCATGTTTTTAATTCAGTTGCACAACCACAGACGTTAACAAATGCATTGAATGGAATGTGTTGTATTATTGTGAAATGAAAACTCATGCTGAAGATCACAGAATTGCTGCAAGTGAATACAACATGTCCTCAGAATAATGACTGTGATCACTGTGTTCTCCAAGAATGTTTTCTCTTCATGTGCATTATGGGCATGGTTTTACTCTATTTTTACAAGAAAACAAGAATGTCCTTTCCTTACCGTTCCTTAAGTAGGACCCCAAGCTCATCTTATTTTTTATGATTGTTCCTAAAATGGACACCTGTGGATCAAATGTAATGCGGACTTGAAATTTTGAGGAAGCAAATTTATAGATGATCTAAGTATAAGGGATGTGCATCCATGATTTGTTAGTGTTCAAGCAGATGCTTATTTTTAAAACACAAGCTTTCTAATGCAGTTTTTGCAGCCAAGACACAGCAATAAACTGAAATTGTTCAGAAATAACTGTGAAAATGTTCAAGCTGGGGAAAAGGCAAAAATTTCTGAAACTTCCTAAGAGTAAAAAAGTACATTTAAGCTATAACTTTAGCCGTATTATTAAATATGTGTTCAAGTGAGGCTTATGCAAGCTAAATGTACATTTATCAAATATATAATATTTCTTCCTATTTAATAAGACAGAGAGTTCGTTAGTCCTGCTTAGAATAATTTTAATCTTTATAATATCCTGTTTCCACTTAAATTGATTAAATAACAATAAGTACAGTAGAACAGGACTAGGATTTTATTATATTAAAAATTCACTCCGAATAAATTCTCAGCACTTAGAAGAAGCTTTTCATTTGCAAGGAGCTACATATGTGCATTAAGATTTTTAGTAATCTAGTAACATAGCGTTCAGTTTATTAACTCATTCCAGTCTGTACAGGCAGTTCCCTCCATAACACATCTGTGTTTAGAGAGCGTGCCAGCCTGGCTCCTCGGTGGCAGACGTAATTGCCTATGAAGCATTTCCAGAGTCCCGGCAGCCCCGGCGGCTGTGAGGCTGCCAGGGGTGGTCAGGGCTGTGGCGAGGAGCCTCTGGTGTGCTCAGGGCTGCCCACACCCTTGGCCATCAGTCCCTAGTGCTGCTGTGAGGTGACACCACAAGCCAGTACGTTGGGAAGCTCGGTTTCCTTCAAGCGCCTTAAATTGCCGGTAGGTATTTAGACTGTGCAGTTTTCCACAGATGGTGAGCAGCATGGATGTCATCGGCAGCAGTAGGGACATGTATGAGAAAGGAGAGAAGGAGCAGCATGTGGAGGCAGCAAAAGGAGAAGAGAGAGGGAAAGAATATCAGAGGTGGAAAAGAAGGAAGTGATATAGGAGAAGAAGGTATAAGAAAAGAAGTAGAGGTAAAAGGGATGAAGTTGATCAGGAAGTCTGTTGTGACTATTATGCAGTATGAATGACATCAAATGGCTGTGGTAACATTCATCCGAGGATGAGAAATCAGTGAACATGATTGACCTCTAGTGATGACCACAGTCTTAACTGCACATTTGGGATCTATTATACATTTATTATAAAAAAGAATACATATCTTGTTTTTGCTGGCATGGTACAATATTCCTTTTTCTTACTTTTCCAGCTTTTCAGATGTACCTTTCCCTCTGTCCTTTCTAAACTTGAGGAGACAGTTATATATACTACTAAGTCAATATAATGAATAATAGTTTATCTTTAAATAAAAGACTAAATTGAACCTTTTAAAACTTTCCTGTTTAATTTTCATAAATAGCAAGTTCAAGATGACAGTTGTCCAACGTCAAACAGATAGCCTTAAAATCCATTCTATGCCAAAATTTTAAGATTAAAATTTAGGCCAGGCAATTAGATATATTCTCTACTCCCTTCCCCATGTGATATGGAAACAGTTTTTCTTTTAGAAAAGTAAAGTAAACGGAGAGTATAGTTACGAGATTTCTGCATAATACAGGGGAAGCAGGTAGATAGAAAGCCTTTTATGCAGGAAAAAGGTAAACCCAGTTCTGTTCCTTTATGGAATGTATAGCTGAAATAACCAGAACGGTGTTAAAAGCAGAGGCCCCATGCAGGCCAGGTGAAGAATCGGAGCTATATGGCCAAGTGCGTTTCTTTGGGTCTGACTACAAATAAAGGAGGCTGACTGTCACTTGGTGAATTCTCTGTCTGTTTGAGAGGAAGCGTAATAAAGGCATCAAAGAAATACCCAGAGGCAGGCAGGGAAGTGCTTACAGCTGACTGGGAGAAAAACTAAGATTAGATACAGAGTTTGTGAACAGCAAATTAGCTGGAAAGTTTACTTACAAGTACTCAAGAAACATATTACCCCGTTCTGTTTGATTCCTGCTACAGTAAGTGAAGCACAACTTTTGATACATATTTTTTAAATAAATAGGATTTCATAAAAGTACCTTACTCCTTCACCAAATTACTTTTCTATTAGAAATAGCTCTATAGATCATAAGCCTTAGATAGCTGCTTGTGTTAAAAGAGTCAAAAATAACAAAATTAGGGTTGGAAAGTGTGATGTGTATTTTCTAGACAGAGCAAAGATAAATATCAGAATTTGAGTGTATTAAAAATACATTTTTTTGTTATAAGACCAAATTCTTTTGATTTCCTTCTTTTACTTGCATTTTAGATGCTATCTGATTAACACTTTTATTAGGTGACTCATAGTGTTTATTCTTTGCAAGTCTTTACAATTCAGTATTGCTGTCCAAATGGGATGAATATGTTTTCTATTGGGTTATATTGTTTTAAATACCAGTATTTTCTTATTTAACAAAAGCGGTTATAATGCTGAGGAAGGGTAAACATAGGACCCATTCTGTACGGGGTATGTAAATTGCTAAAGAAATACAGATACTAAAACCAGTGATGAAATGGATATTATTCAACTTTACACTCTACCTGTGGGCACATGTATGTGTTTCTTGATGACTGTTGGTGCACCACTAACTGTTTATGTGGAATAACAGGTGGGTGAGCTGAGACGTGTATGTGCTACAGCAGGGTATCTGCCTGTGACACACCAACACATAGGACACGTAGCTTTATCGTAGTTAGCTTCTGCATGAACAGCAGCCCAGATGTATTAGCATTATCTTCGACTGAGACTAGCTGAGTTAGTACGGAGCTGGCCCAGAATGTCATACTCCTGTGGCTTCCAGGCTCTTGGTAGCCAACAGCTAGATTACAATTAGCTCAGATAGCCTGGCCTGTGGGACAAACGCACCTCACGGTTGCTGCATGCTAATTCCAGTATAATTCCAGTAGCTGCAACAGCAAGGCAGGGAATGTGTGTGGAAACACGAGAACCATGTTGCCAATGCCCATGTCTTTGGCTGAACAAGCCTCTGTGTCTTTTGCAGGTGTTTTGTGAAGTAACAAAATGGAAAACACTTGCCCCTCATTTCACCTTCTGAAGGCACTGAATGATGCATGCAGGATAACAAAGAGCTGTGTCAGCTTCCTCCCTGGGCGCTCTTCATATACCTTGGTTCCTGCCTGCCAGCATTCTGCTGTTCTACTCCTGGCCTTTCCTGAGCAGGATTCCTCGCTTCAGAATGTGAAATGAATTTTCATTCATATTTCTGCTGGGTTGACAGGATAAAATAATTAATTGCTACAGCTAAATCAAGCTGAAAGTTTATTAAAGTATTTGCATGAAATTGTATCACCAGTACAGCAAGTAATTCCACATAAAAAAGCAAACATGCTGGTTCAGCCACAATAAGGATTCCTACAGAATAATGGCATACCAGCTTTTTTTAGTTCTTATAAAACCACTACCAGTCTTCCTGTGGATTCCTTTTATTTTCTCTGTACTAGCCTTGCTTATTCAGAAATTATTATATCATATTAATTAATAATGTCTTAAACAAGCATCTGACATTGCTTTTCTGCAGTCATTGGCTTTAGCCTGTTTTGTTGCAGGAAGTGGGCCAAAAAGCTGATCCTGTAGTCTGTCCACAGACAAAAAGGAACTAGTATTGTGTGCAGTGGAAAAAGTGTGCGAATTTCCTTATCACAGATATTTGTAGATCTGGATTTCTGCATTCAGCCAAGCTATTTGACAGGAAACTTGTCTAGGACTGGATGCACAATGTTCAAGATTGAATGAAGAGGTTTCTTTCACAGAACTGCCTTAGGTGAAAAGAGTCTATACTTACCAGACCGTCCCCATTTAATCTTTAATCCTGATTAACAACTGACTCTGTGATGCTCATTTATTACGATAGTAAGTGCTCTCAGTCATATTATAGCTTTTTCAATTAATTTATCATTTCCCATAGGAATACACATACAGCAATTCATTTCTCAGAATGTTGGCAGATTTTCTAAAATGTTTCAATTAAACACATGCTGACCCCTTTGATGTTGCTCTGAATTTTAATTATTTTCCATTGCAGAATACTGGTTTAATGATGACCTGAATATATTTCTTAAAAACTATGTGTGTGGTTGCATATAGCAAGGGTGAAAGGTTTGTTCCTTGTGGATTGATTATCGGCCCATCATTATGAATAGTTAGTTTCTGGAAGAACTTAGACCTTAGAGGCCAGATCAGGAGAAATACTGGGCACTCTCACTGCAGACATTTTGTATCTCACAGAAAAAGCAAAACAGAAGAAAATATGGCATGACATTTGCACATATTCTGATTAGACCATGCATTCTTAAATTGTGAATTGTGAAACACAACAGGAAAAAAAAATCATCCTATTAACTTTTCCTCTCCTAATCTCAAATGCAATTCATGCAATTTATCTGAAGGTTGCAGGGACTCCTTACAATATGGGAAATATTTAGAAGTTCTAAACTTTTCACCGGAAGTTTTCCTTTTTTTGGAAAAAGTAATACCAGGTTTTCCTACTTTTCCTTTTTTCTTATCCTTCTTTCTTCTACAATGTTTTACACTCCCATATTACCTGAACATACATATTCCTTTCCCCACCAGAATTGTTGTTCCACATTTTCTTCCTAAATCATGTGTCTAACCACTACAACATTTTTTTCCAAATCTTTGTCTGTCTGGTCTCCACTTCCAAAGATCCCTGATTTTTCCTCTTCCTCCGCTAAGATAGAAGAATTTTTCAGTCGAAGTAGGAACTGACCTCTCTCTTCAGATCTTCTGAGACCCTTGAGCAACACCTGGAAATAAAGGATCAACCAACCTGCAGTCTTTTGCCTGCCGCTCACCAGCCAGTGATTCATTGACGACTGTAAATAACTGATGGTCAGGCTATTTAAATCTGAAAATTATTAATTCTGAAAAGTAAGGTGCATTTAATTTTGAAAATCTTCATTCATGTGTCCAGTGCAAATTGGGAAAAACTGCAGAAATAAACCTTCAGCTACCTGACCACACCGTTCTGCAGTATTTCTGTACAGCAGGTGCTTTCTGACAGACACTGATGCCACCCGCTTTCTCTCCTGAGCAGGGGCACCGCCTCTAGTTTTAGCCATTTTTGATCATTCTGTACGTTGTGCATCAATGCTGTGAGAAATGGCCTGTTGTGAGCAGGAGAAAGAGCCTCTGCATTTGTATGATTGTGTGATGAACTACATATTCTTCCCTTGTTATCCCACACATGTACACCCTTACTTTCCAGGTTAATGTCTCTCTAATGATCCTCTTCAGCAATGAAAACAACTCTCTCAGAGCATGAGCAGTGAGTGGCTTTGATCATCCAGCCTGCTATGATTTGAGGGTACATTGGTGATGAGAATAGATTCAGAAGTAACACTAAAAGCAGCAGAACTTCAAGCTGATGATTTCATGAGGGTTGCAAGAAGGATGAGTAAACTAGTGCCCCTGTCACTCATAGCACTACCCAGTCTGGTCTGTAAGGCCTTGTGTCACATGAAACAGGCTGCTTCTGCCATCAGACCAGAACTGTGTTCCCCCTGTGTGACATAACATTGTTTACCAAGTTATATAGGTAAGAGAGAAATGTATTCCTGGAACAGAAAACCCTAGAAACACAGTGTCATATGACACAGTGCTACACTGAGACATTCTGAGCCTGAATTTCAGAGAAGCTGAGGTCAGAAGTCAGATACTCAGCATTTCTGAAAAGCGCCGTCTTTATAATTTCTCCTTTGCCAGGCATGTTTACCATATTCTGGGTCACACTGCTTAAGGTCATTCTGTTATTTAGGTAATTAATGAGAAGACATGCAAATCCTTCCTAACACTGAAGCAAGTGTTAATTTTATGCTTTATTGGTCTGTTTTTCAAAACTATGTGCCAGTACTGCTGATTTGCTCCTCCTTTTCCAAGCCAAATGCATTTAGTGCTTAACACCAAAGGATGTTAAGTGTGCAACATGGAAGATGATCACTGATAATTTGACCGTTTGACTCTGCAATACCATTAGGCAATTGGCTGTTGACATACTCTTTCTGCTGGTATTCCAGTTCAGGTAACCGAGTGGCGTGTTGTGTAAAGACCACATTCCAAGAGAGCTGTAGAATAAATGAGGAAGCTGAACTGGTTTCTGATCCGATCTCAACACGTTGTCATTTTTTATCTTTCACAGTATTTACTCTCTGCTTTGTATCTTATTAGTTTCAATTATTTTTTATAAACACATTTTCTCCTCTAGCTTCTTTCTTAGCATTAGGGGACAGAGCTAGGACCTCAATTCAGGGCAAATTAGAATAAAAGGAAGCTTGCTTTATGATAGCGTAATCTGCTTAGCCTGCTTAGAGTGAGGAAGCAAAATGCAGAAGGGAAATGTCAATAGACAGTTACAATGATCTGATCCCTGTCTACTTTTTAAGAACCTGGCAGCAAAGGGAGCTCACTCAGGTCTTGGTGAGTTCCAGTGGGTGGTTCCACTCGGGCCTTTGTGAGGATAGTGGAAAAAGCAGCTTAAAAACACCTGCTTGCACTCTGCAGCATTACTTTCTGTCAATGCTCCAGCAGATTAGACACTGTCAAAGCTACACACCCCAGTATATGCTCAATACTGGGAGGTAGCCTGAAGCTGGCTGTCCAGACCAATGATCTTTGTGAGTTCTTCATATGACTTCACATGGGGTTCTTCACATGAACCCCAAGATTTCCAGATAAGGCATGTTACGGGCTCATATGGCTGGACAGTGCAATGTGGTTATATCAGGAAGAGTGACCTGGCCCACAAAAAGGTGACAGTAAATGATGGGGTTGAGACCAGGTAGAACAAGCCTCAGACACAGCCTGTTTAAATGGGCACTGGAAATCTCCGCTTCGGACTGTTTTTTCCTGCCAGCATACCATTCCCAGTGTTACTTTTGAACCACTCTGTGGCCATACAGTGAGGCAGTTCAGGAACTAGTCCAACAAAGAATAAACCAGCAAAAAGAAACACAGAGTATTATTCAGTGAGATCAAAGGTCCCTGCTCAGGTTCACTATTCATCCCCTCCCTCTTGAATTTCTGTGCCCAAGAACAAGAATCGAAAGACAAAAACTTCTGCCAATACCCCAACATATATCCTAAGCCCTAGTTTAACTGAGCTGAAACTCCAATTCCACATTTGTAGAGGCAGAATCTGTAAAAACAGTCTGAAAAGTATGTAATGGCATCTAAAGCGAAATTAAAATGGGTCTTTGATCAGATTAAAGATAGTGTTTTTATCAGCATGGAATAACTTAGATTTGGGAACTTCTGCCCTGCAGACAGGTATGTCTAGCTACCTTATTGCTATAAATTAGAAGGAATCCTTGAAGGAATATATTCGTCCTCAGAAGGAATATTTGAATTTTAAGCTATGTTAGTATAACAGCTGCAGACAGGGTATAAATTTGATCATTACATTTAATCCTAACCTACTATTAAATATGAATCACGACTAATGGGTGTATCCCAGAATAAGGGCATGCACATTCTCTACACAGAAATTTAGACATGTGATAGTTATCACAAGTAATAAACACCAGATTATAAATACCTCACCTGCGGACACGCACTGCATGGCTGAAGTCTTGCGCAGCTGTTTTTGAGTCAAGCAAGGACTCTCCTTGCAGTTCTGCATACTCACTCTCCTCTTGCGCTGCCTCCTTTTTATCTGTCTGTGATTTGGCCTGCCGCTCACGTTGGCCTCCCCCTAAAGCACTGTGCTCCATTACGTGTGTGTGGTGCTGTGCTTCACAGGTGCCTGCAGAGAGCTTTGAAGGAGGAGACACTGAGCAAGAGTAAGGTGCCAGGAAGATTTTCTTGCTTTGGAAATACTGTTACTTCCCTTGCTACCTGTCTTAAAGAGCTTACATTGGCTTTTAACGTATTTTCTGCCTGAGCCTGTTCCCAGAACTCGGATGCTGCAGGCTAGACTAAGAGTTGGGATGAGGTCATTAACAGAGTGAGGTGGAGTTGTTCAGCCCTCTTCCTGTTACAAACAGTAAGTTAGTTATTTCTGTCAGGAGGACTCTTGAGATTCCCTGTACTGTGATGAGAACTCCCTCTTCTCCTGGTATTTTTAGTAAGAGCTCTGACTTTTTAGAGAAAGTGCTTTCTGAATCTGGGGGAAAAAAAAGAATCAGAAGTAAGGCCTCTGAAGGTTGGTACTACATTTAAGGAACCTGATGGAGCTTTCATGACCCTTAGTTGGGATGGCATAAGCTTATTACAGGGTATGTTTCACTCTTAATTTGCATCAAGACAAAATAACCTTTAATTCCTGTCTTCTTGCATTCAAATATAGGATATGAGCAGACTAACCAGAAGAGTTTCTTTCCCCATTTCATGCACACCATTGGCACATGCAATAGAAAAAATAATGTAGCTGGCTATAAAATAAGTAATATAGCTAAGGTGATCTATGAACTATTAATTAGGAACAAGAGCTGCATCAGAACTGAGAATCTGACTTTTATTTTTACCTTTTGGGATAGAAACATCATAGCTATCTATTTTACTGCGTTTCTAATTAAGCAGGAATGAAAATAAGTACACACTATTAAAAATGTGCATTTTGTACATTTGTACATAAATCTGTGTACAGCATATTGTATGTACATCTGTACATATGTACTGTGTGTACATAAAATGTACAATTACACATAAAATGGATGATAGGAGTTAAGAAACATACCTTCTATAAAAAAAATACCAGGAGAGAAATGAATCTGAACATTTATGATTCCTGAGTTCAGATTCAACTCATTTTAATGCTTACAAGTTTTGCTCTCACTTGCTGTTTAATTCATTTTTCAGCTTCTGTCCTTGAGCACTGACTTTTATAAATAAAAGCTTTCATTAACTCTCCTTCTGGCTCCAAGATATTTCTAATCCTTCATTCACACAAACAGAGCTATCCAGCTACAAATATGTGCTTATTTCTATTTATCTCAGTTGTTGGTGACATTTTTCTATTCATTTTAATCAGTGCATTCCATTCTAACTTGTCTTCTGTGCAGGTGCTTATTCACCAGGTACATCCTCAAACTCTTTATCATAACTAATGAAAGTATGAGCTTATCAAAACACACAAACCCCATTCCTTGCAAAGGACATAGGTTTATTTGGTTTAAATTAGAATTTGGATAGAATGACAATAAAATTTTAGAGTTTAATTTCTGACAGGTATTGCTTAGTTTACACAGTATTCAAGCATTTTCAATTGTACTCCAGCAAAACCATACTTAGGAGAACTGAGGAGAAGTGGACTCTCTCAAAAATTCTTAACTCCGTTAAAGCTTGTTTGTATATGAACATTGCTTCCATATAGCTCAATTAATTTAGATGTGCTTTAATTACATTAATGGAACTTCTTGGAACAGTGTCCATATACCAAACTGATAGTATCTTTAAACAAATTCGCTGAAGTTGATAAAAAAAAAAGTAAAAAAATCACTAAGGCCCTATGTACTTCGGGTTAGTTTACCCGTTACATCACTGTAGTTGTATATTTGATTTTGTTGTCTTGATTTCCTTCCCAAGTGATATAAATGAAGCTGAGGAAAGATCTTTCTCTAATATAACAAGAACATCCACACAACTTGGAGAATTACAATGGTGTAACTCCATTAGTTAACACTTACACCCCAAATACAGGTTTCACAGGAGTGTAAATCTTTTTTTAAGGCAAAGGTGGAATAAAAAAAATGCATCTGCCACAGAATACAAATTCCTTTCTTAAAAATGGACCTGCTAGTATAATTTTGTTCAAAACTTTTGAAAAGCCAGCCTTACTCCAGCAGACTCCTGGGTATTGCATGTATGTACTGCTATACTACAGATCTCTTGTAGTTACCTCAGAATGACTGTATCAGACTCTCCTTTGCCTGGTTCTTTCCACATCTGTGCTCCAAGAGCAAGGCCTCTGGTTACCCTCCTTTCTGAACTGGTTCAAGCAATGTACTTTCTCTTTCATTGGGATTACTGTTGTATTTGGGAAGTCACTGTCACCTCCGCGTGCAACACCCAGCACCCGACAACTCGGCATCATCACTCAGCCATGACAAGCTCAAAACCAACCAGAGACAATATGCTGAGTGCTCATAAACTTCAGGCTTTGTCCACCCCAATCCTAAGCAGGGCAGGGAGGAGGAATCAGGAAAAAAGCACCTATGCAAAGGTCTTCTTGAGAAACATAAGGAACGATGTGACCAATCGTGCCATCTCTGCACACGCTGCTGCTGGAACAGCGTTCAGGCTCTGCGATGGCTTGCGAGGGGTACGGGCAATAGCAGGCGCCCTGCACCTGGCAGGTTGTCCAGCTAGATGTTACAGCTGGGCCCTCCATCACTTTCCTGGGAATGGTCTCTGGCAGGGAGGTGAGCTCTGCTGTCATCTGCCTTCGGGTTGTTACAACGTCTTTTTGCAAGCCACTGCCTCTCCGAGATGCCAGCAAAGTAGCTCCCTGTTCTGTGCAAAGCAAAATCAGCTGCTTTATTCTAAAGTTTAAACTGTTAGCTGAAACAGAGTAATTTCTTGCCATATTTACACATAATAAAAATGTTAAAACAATGACGTTTTCTTTGTGGTGGTCAGAAAGAAGACAGTAATAGGGGAAAGCAGGAGAAAAGGGTTCTAAATCTGCACTTCTCCTCCTCAAGAAATTATACGTATGATTTACTTATTGATTAATGCTCCCGTTTTTGACAATTTTCAGCTAGAAGCTCTCAGGAGTAGGATCACTCTCGGTCTCTCTTCCTCCTTCTCTTGCTGACAATTAGCATGACTCAGTCTACAAAGCATCATCAGTGTCAATGACTCAGCCATGTGACACGTGCTCCATCAGTCCATCTAGGTGTGATTTTAAAAAGAAGCGAATACAAGTTTTTGTGCTGTGGGAAGACAGCTCTTTCAATTTGATATAAAACATTCCGGCCAGCCACCCAGAGAAGGAAGTACCTTCATATAGCTGACCACTTAGCTGCTGCCCTAGTAACTGTCAATATATTATTTTTTTTTCTTTCCAGCAGGTCAAAAAAGCATTTTTCCTTTTGGTTCACATATAATTTGAAAGAACTCATATTCTGAGTTTAAGGTGTATTTTCCAAAAACCAATTCATATAAGGCTTGTGCGTTCCTGCATCATTCAGTCTACAGCCTCTAAGTACAGAGAGTGCTGCTCCCACTGGTAGAGCCACTGAACAAACGCCAACTGGAGACCAGAGCACTTCTATCATTCTTTCTCTGCTGAATAAAGTATTGTGCAGCGTATGTTCCACATCAGGAAGGGCTTAGAAAGAAACTCCAAAGACAGAGGAGATTTTGTGTTGTTTATGAAGTTATACATTATGTATAGGAGATACTTTACAGTATCTATTTTCAGTCCAAAGCTATCGTTCTCAGTACGCTGTGGAGCGAAGCTGCTTCCCGCAGTGCTGATCTCAACCATGTGTCAAAAGTTCCCTTGATCACTCACCGACTTCCAGTTACCAAAACTCTTTCTCCTCTGAACACATAAGGGATGTGGCTTATGGTGGTATTTTTCATTCTTTGCTTTCCTTCCAGTAAATGAATCTAATTTAATGTTTTAAATAGAGGTTCTGAGTTATTTTATTTACAGAGTGAGTCCTAAGGAACATTCCCCAGACATGTCCCTTTTTTTTTCCTGAGTGAATGCAGAGGTTCTGCTGATCTTTGTTAGGTGTGTGCATCTTTGGAGGTGACTATTTAAATTGTCAGCAGATACTAAACACCAGTTACAGTTTCAAAGTTTAGTAAAATAGTCAACACATTCACAACAGCAGTATGCCCTGTGAGGGGAACCAACAGCAGCATAAAACAGACAGTCTAAGAGTCTTCTGATCATCTAGTCTAACAAATATAACTTATGCAGTATATTTCAACTTCAAAGTGATCTAGTTAATGAATCCTTAAATTTCACTCTGGCAGCAATTCAGAAAGCTGGAGCTCCATAACACTGAGCTGATTAGAGTTATCTTCTGTATTTTTAATGAGACATATACTAACACTGGGAGCTTACTGCAGAATCAGCATCCTGGGAACCATCTGCAGGCCACGTGCTTGTACTAAATAAATAGAAGGGGAAACATGGAGCAAATTTGCATTTCTGTAATTGTCTGCTGTGTGTCTTTACAGTGGTGTCTTGGACAGTGGGAACTGTAGAGAATTAGCAAGAGTCAGATGTTAGCCTAACCTGTGTTGTCAGGTTACCTGCATTTGGGTAACACAGAGGGGCTACACAATACAAAGCAAGTTAATTAGAAGTCAGACATCCACTGAAGCAGGTTCTGCCCGACTCCTTGGCTCTGAGTGATTACTGAACAACAAACATGCCAAACTGGGATTCATGCCCCACCATGCAAACCACTACACCAAAATAGAGAGACAGCCCTTGCAGCATTTAGAATCTACTCAATAGCTTTTAAATTGTGGTACGTATTTTATTTTACATCTTTCAGTATGTGCTTTCTCTCCTCTGTTTCAGGATGACTTGGTAAACATTTTACTGCATAATAATCTGATTTACAATTTTACTTCCCACATTCTTCACTTTAGTATCTATTTGATGTTTTGTCATAAGTTATCCGACAAAAAAGAAGTCCCAGTGTTTGAATCATTTTACCTGGAGTACCAGAAGCAATGGGATAATCAAAGAGAGATGACAAACATGATGTGCATTTACAATAGGGGAAAAAAATGCTATCTGCGACAGTGTCAGCAATTCCCATCTTGCTAGTATATACAATTTTCTAGTGAAAGGGTTTGAAAAAACAAAGGATTCTGTCATCTGGCACCAATGTCCAGAGCAACAAGTTCATAGACCTGACTGCGTCCTCAGGGCACTAGCATTTCTGAAATATCAATTAAAAATATTAAAATAGTGAATTACATGATTTAATGAAATAATTTTAAATAATTTGATTCTAAACATAAGAAATTCTGAGTAAGTTAAAGCTTCATGTGGAATCTGCTCATGAGTTGAAGCTTTATTTGGAATCTGATCACAATTTATAGTTTATAGGTTATTTCCTCCCACTGGATTTGGCAGGGGCTGTACTTGTGTAATAGCATATTAGACTATTTAGATCTTAAATAAATCATCAACTTCCTGTAGACACTTACACTATAACACAAGTGGGTTTTGTACAGTATAGCAATAAAGCAACGCTTTTAAGAGGTCTGCTGTATGCTGAACTGCATCTTCCTCACTGCTTTATAAAGATCTATGACCTCAGGAAATACAATCTGTAAAATTCTACCGCTATGAAATTACTTATCTGTTGTATCCTGTACAAGCAATTTTAAAAGATATGTCTAGTCATAGCATATAGTTGCAGCCAGAGAATGACGCTGAAGTTAAATCTTGAAACAGTGTCCAGCTCTCTCATGAGAGCTTCCTCTCTAGAAAAAGTCCCTGAAGAAGGGCTAGAAATTTACCAGTAGATACAGCTGGAAAAGGGGAGAGAGGGTGACACACTATCTCCCTCAGCCAACAAGTCTGCCCAGAAGCTTATGCAATGTGTGTTGCCTGCACAGTTTCAGTGTTCTCTCTGGAGAACACTTACTGTAACACTTCTCGCTGGCGGGGAGAGTTGAAAGGTTAAGAGATGTCCTATTGCCAAAAGACTGCATGAGGAAATAGGTGCTTCGAGGTCAGATTCGGCTGGAATGCCAAGAAATCTGTGAACACTGGGACACGACACTCTAGCTTTTCTGAGGGGTTTCAAACCTTCCCACTGACAGGAAGAGACGTGAAGAAAATCCTAAGACAGCTAGAGGAGTTTTCTTTCTTCCCAGGAAAGAGCAATCCGGCTCATTTAAAATAGCACACTGAAGCTTTCTTCTCGAAAGAGAGGAACAAACCGGCTCGAAAACCTAAAAACCTAACTGTAAAAAAGGTTTCCCCTTTATCCTCAAAGCCCACTGCTGTTCCAGCGCCCCGGGGAGCGCCGCCCCGCCCCAGAGCCGCCGACGCCGCGGCGGGGCGCGAGGGAGGCCCAACCGCCTCAACCGCCCGCCGAGGGGCTCTCGCCGCCCTCTCTCTGAAGGAAGCTCCCACCCCCGTTCACAGATGTAAATCCGCCCCCGCGCCTTACGCCGTTACCGAGATAAAACAAGCCCGCAGACGGGTTTTAACCTGCTTCCCGCAGGCACGATCGGCCTTTATTTCCAGCCGGGGCCAAGGAGACCGAGCTCGGGCGCCACCACACCGCCGCTGAGGCGGCACCCCGCACCGTATTTACCCGTATTGAGCGCAAGCCGATTACTGTATGTTCCCAGAAGGAGGCGTTACCGTAGTTACCGTCACTAACCCACCGCCGCATTTCACGGCGTGAAGCCCAACACGTGCTCCCGTATATCACGGCGCAGAAGCGCAGGACCGTAATGCCTCTCATAAAAGCCACGCAACGGGAGCAGCGCATGCGCTGTGCGGCGACGGGGGCGGGAGCGTGACCGCGACCCGGTGGGGTGAGGAGGAGCGGCCGGTCCCGCCTCCTTCCCGCGGTTCTCGGTGCCGGCGAGGCCTGTCCTGGCCCTGATTCGCCGGCCGGCGGGCCCCGGGGTAGCGCGGAGCCATGGCGCAGCGGAGGGCGGCGGAGCGCGGGCCTTGCCAAGCGGCGGCGGAGAGCGCCAGGCACCAGCGGCAGCTTCTAGAAGGTGCCCGGGGGTTGGGGCGGCGGGAGCGCGGGACCTCGTCCTGCCAACGGTTAACCGCCCGCGCGGGTGGTTGGGCGGGAGAGCGGCAGCACGGCCGCCTCAGGGGGGCCGGGGGGGGGGGCGTGTGAGGCGGGCTCCCGTCGCGGGGCCTGTCAGCCGCTACCCGCGGGCAGGGCCCGGGGCCGAAATGGGGCAGCAACCCGCCCCGCACCCACGCTAATGAGGATACACGCGTGGGTTCATGTGTGTGTTATTCCACTACCGGCACGACGGTAGTACAAAAGGTGGCAGTGGCAGAAAGTGCAGTTCGCTGTATTTTCCTTTTTCGTC
Source organism: Oceanodroma leucorhoa (assembly GCA_030449065.1). Taxonomy (NCBI): domain Eukaryota; kingdom Metazoa; phylum Chordata; class Aves; order Procellariiformes; genus Oceanodroma; species Oceanodroma leucorhoa. The sequence goes on along the minus strand of JASVER010000028.1, from coordinate 744,613 downwards.
CTCTAAGTTAGTTTTTTTTCTTTTTTTTTTTTTTTTTGTCTCTCTGGAGATGTTGTTAAAATAACCACCGGTGAGGTATTCATGCTTGTAACTGCTACATGGATGCTGCCTTCTGCCCCTTCGGCCTTAGCAAAGTCAGTGCACACCTGTGGGATCACGCTGACCTCAAAGCAAAAAACGTTAAAGCGAGTAAAATTACCGGCTCGTCCAGCCGGCTCTGTTTCGTCCATGGGTTTCATCATCCTTTCGCTGTGTTTCACAACAGTGAGGTGGCAGTGTGACCCGCTCGAGTGTTACGCGTTGGCATTGTAGTCATGCCAGTGGCATCTACGGGTGAAAATACAGCCTTGGCATTTTTTGTGTTCTTCAGGTGATCAAGACTGATGCTCCCTGCTAAGTTGTGCTAGCCTAGCAGTGTCTGAGGAGAGTGTTTTAGTACATGCATGCATACATACCCTAGGTGTGGATGCAGAGAGGTCTTGCTGTTTATTTCTCTGTTTAAAATTCTTTGTGTGTATAGGTGCATTTATGCTTATCAGTCTATTGCATATCATGTTGGTAAAAATCCAAAGTATAGAAGAGGCCTAAAATGTAGTTGTATCACTTATTGTACTCCCATTACTTCCTTTACACAAGAATTTAAAGGCTAATAAAAACTTACATAGACATATCCAAGAGAAGTCGCTTTTATATGATTGTAAAATATGTGTAAGTCCCAAGTCTGAGAACTGTAATCTTTATATCCCAGGCTGGTGTGTGTGTCTTTACATATGTTTTCTCTTGATGAGTGTGTCTCACGTAGTTGGCTAGTGGCTGTGCCTGGTCTTTCTTAGGAGGGGAAAAAACCAATCTGTTAATGAGCCTGTTTCAAAGTTGCATTGTACATATTGAAGGTTTAACTTCAAGTTAAATCTCTGATTAACTAGACTGGCAGAAGATTTATGTCAAAAAGGAAAAAATATGTATGGCTTACTTTGTTTTGCTCTATTTTTCTCTTTACAAATTTATTTATTAATTGAGGCTTAAATTATTACGGATCATAAAGTTGACTTCTGTGGGATGTTTGCCAGCATAAGAACTTCAGATTTGTTTGAAAGCTCTCAGGGAATGTGAGCAATGTGTTGTATATGTTATTGAAAGCATTGATGGGAAGATTATGTCTGCAGAGAGCTTACTTTAACGTTTCCTTAAAATACAAGTTTGAAATCCATTGTACAATGTGACAGGGTTTTTTTTGTTGTTGTGTTGTTTTGTTTTTAACTTTGTTTGTTTTTGTTTAACCTCAGGGAAAGCTCAGGCAGAAGGTGGATCAGCTCGGACATCACTTCTTATTTTAGTGTCTGTCTTCTTATCAGCTGCTTTCCTTATGTTCCTGGTATATAAAAATTTCCCACAACTTAGTGAGTAAGTATGTCAGGAAAGATTAATTTATTTGCTTTTCATTCAGGATCAAATTGTAGATGAGCCTACGTGGGGTTAAGTGATTTTTAAACTGACATAAGTTAATTATAGATATAACCTTTTTTTTTTTAAAGGAAATTTGAATGTATAACCTAGAATGTCAGGATACAAAGCTTAATATTGAAATACTAACCGGTAGGATCTGTGTAAACAGAGTTGTACCTGACCTAGGGTTTCTGTTGGACAGTTGAGATACTGTGTTTTGAAAAGTTACCCCCTGTCACGTTAGCAATAGTAACTCACTATGTTCTTAACCTTCTTCACTTGAGTGCCAAACCATGCTTGGTTAGCGCTAGGTTTATTTTAGAATTCCTTGTGCACTGGTAGAACTGCAGGCTGTCATTGACATCCTTCCTTCGTAGCTAAGCTTCACGTTCTCTTTTTCTCCTTTTCATTGCATCTAGTGCTTGTGTTGGGAAGGTAGATAGTTTGACAAGATGGAAGCCTGCTTGTCTGACAACTTTCTTTTTTTCTTTTAGTAGTTAATTTTCTGTCTGATTAACTTGCTCAACAAGTTCAGTTTGCAACAGTCCAATCACTAAGTCTGATACAGAGGAAGAGAGGACACTCAACTGTGCTGCCCAGGGTTGCACCAGATTAAGGTGTGACATGAGATTTTGCTCTTAAGGCTTTGTTTGTTTGTGAGGTAAAGCTCTGCTGCTCTTGCTGCACTTCAAATGTTATGACCCTAGTGTTGAGGGAGTTACAGTTGGTTTTGGCTTAAATGTTGACTGCTGTTCAGTTGCCAAGGTTTGGTTTGAGTAATTATTTCTTTTTGATCAGTACTTGATAAGAAGAAGACCCAAAACCCTAGAAATAAAGCTGATTATTGTAATGAATAAAAAATGGTTTGGAAATATCTAAATTTGAGGATTTTCTAATACAAAACATGCTGTAATTATTAAGTGTTCATCTGAGAACATTATCACAATAATAATTGTGGTTTGTTTGCTGAGGATGTAGTGTATCTAATTATCTATATATTCAGGAAGTAATTTTACTATACTGTTGGATGATATTTACCACCATTCCTGCTTTTTTTTTTTTTTTTTTTCCCAGAGAAGAAAGAGAATGTATAAAGGTTCCTAGAGATATGGATGATGCAAAAGCCTTGGGAAAAGTCCTGTCCAAATATAAGGACACATTTTATGTTCAAGTATTAGTGGCTTATTTTGCCACATATGTTTTGTATCCTTTTTCTGATATAAATGGCAGTTTTGATATAGTCATATTTCTCTGAAAAAGAAATGAAAAATACAAACTTACAAAAAATACAAAAGAAGGCTAACATACCTAAGTGTGTTTATAAATAGACATTGATACTGCAAAATCTTTGAACTTAAAAGCATTTCTTGTGTGTTTCAGTATGCTTTTTGGAACTGCAAGAAGGGATTTAGTAGAAGGAAACTGATGCAGGCATGTATAGCAGTAAATGCTGTTGGGGATTTGCATGCAGTTTCACCTTGACTGTGTCTGTTATGGACAATATTATTAGCTTTGATATTAGACTTGGTCTCATTTTAGTGTTATGCTAACTTTTTAAATTGCAAACTGCATTGCCAGTTAGAAATTACTGTTGATCCTAAAGGAAAACTGAGACTACTGCACTGCTCTTCCTTGAGACATTCAGAAGTGCCATATAAGAGTAACTTACAGAATATTTTACAGCACTTCTCAAGGAAAGTGAGACTTCACTTTTTCAAGGAAAGTGAACCTTCTTTTATCTCTGCAATGCCTGCATTCAAAAAACAAATTATTTCCTTTTAGAAAGCCTTAAACTTCTGAAGTACTTCTGCCTAGGGAGACACAAAGACTACCTGTGTGCTGTGTTAACTTCTTTTTCCTGAGTGCTGAATATATTAATTAATCATTAAACACACTCTTAACTGGAACACTTAACTAAAGGTTAATAACTTTTGAAAGCTGTATAAGAGGTATGTTTCATAGTTTAATGCAGGAGGCTTTCGTAACTCAGAGAAATATCAGCACTGAATGTGCCATTAGTAGTTAGCTTGTTCTTTAAGTGTAGTTCACAAATAATAGATTTATGAAGAAAATGAAAATATTAGTTTATATATTAACAAGTAGAACAGAATTGGCTGTTTATTGAACTACTGTAGCAGCTGATGTGATGACATTTACTGTCTCAGCAGTAGACTGATCAGTTGACAAGCATGGTCATTATCTCAGAACCTTGACACTTGCTTAGGAAAAAGCTGTACTGGTCGTAATGGATTTAAAATAAAGGAAGATTATTTGGCTTTTTGATATTTCAGTCAGTTCAACTCAGATAAAATAGTGTGCAAATTTTTTTTGCTTTATAAGATTTCTATCCGAAGTGGTCAATACATCATAGTCCGAAGTATGCGTAGCAAGCCTTAAGCTCAACAGCCTGTTCGCTTATGCTGCAGAAATTTAATTTTTGCCTTTTTGAAAAATTCTGCCTGAAATTAGTGATCATGTATCCTAGTTACCTAGTGATTGCACCATGCCTGTTTGTAAGGAAGTAGTTGTTGCCTTCATACAAGTCAGTCTTCCATGAAACTCATAGTAGTTATGGGCTTGGACAGGAGTTCTGTGAACTTTTCAGAGAGAATGCCTGAAATCTGCATATCTTTGGTCAACAATGTAAAATCAGAAGTATGTGTTTCCTGTAATGTGTTTCCACAATAAATACCCAGAGTCAAATGTAGCACAGATAAAGAGAAAAATGTAGTACAGCTTTTATTATTAAGTGAATTATTTTTGTATGTGTAACGATGAATCTACCCCTTGTTTCTCTGTGCTTGGGCTTCTTGTGGTACTCTGCAAATGTATTTTGAAGTAAAGATCTTAGAGGCTATTCCTATTTATATTTAAGCTTTTTCAAATTGTAGTATGTATTCTGACTGCTTATAAAATTAAGAATTGGGTAGCTTTTTAAAATTTTTTTTTTTTTTCCTTAACTAAGATGCATCCAGCTTGCAAACATTTGCTATCCCCGGGTCTATATTTCTCAGTATCCTGTCAGGGTTTCTTTATCCTTTTCCACTGGCCTTATTTCTTGTTTGTCTGGTAAGTATGGAAAACAGTTTGTGAGGGCATATATTTCTATCCATTTGGAATACAACCAAGCATCTAAACAGCTTCCTGTTTGAAATGATCCGAATCTGAGTGAAATAGGGGTATGAATGAGTCCTCATTCAGCTCTGCTGTGAGAATGGCGTTACCCACAAAATTCACTGCAGCATTGGGTGATGATGCAAAAGACTAAACCATTTCTCCAAGTTTTCTTAATAATGGAGTCAGCTGGGTGTCAATCAGTCAGAATTTCCTTTACTTTAAATTTGTCTAGCATCCAGCAGAACCTGATTGTAATTTCAGAACACGATTACTACATTTTTATTATCGCACTGCAAAACACATCTGTCCCAAGAAGCTTCATTTAAGATATGAAATGTATGTTATTGACAACCTTCAAAAAATGTCATTTACGAAAGATGCAGTCACAATAAGCCTTAGTACTTAATGAATGAGATAATTGAGTAGGTGTGGAGGACCAAGTTGATGAATTTTCAAGTTTGAATCTCTTTAATGCCTTTGTGCCCCTTATTTGCGAAGCTTTCACTGTTCAAAATCTTAAAATAAAACTGCAGAAGCACTCATTATTAACTGATAAGTAATCAACATTGTCTACTTTGAATGTTAAGATTGATCTAAGTGCCTTGGAAATGAAGGAACTGTTTTGAGTCAACAACATTCTTGGGGAGTGTGTACATACTGCTGAAGGAGAGCCCTTCAGCCTCAACGGAGTGCCGCATAGAAGCAGGCTCTATCCAGCCAGTGTAGTTAATAGGGATATAAGGCTAAGATTAATTAGAATTTCTGCTCATTTGGTTTTCTTTTTTTTTTTTTTTTCCCCAGTGCTCAGGACTTGGAGCTTCATTCTGCTATATGCTTTCATACCTAGTGGGACGTCCTGTTGTATACAGATATTTAACAGAAAAAGCAGTGAAATGGTCAGAACAGGTAAAGTTTCTAGAAATGCTGAAATTTATGATAGAAAATTTATAGTGGAATAACATGGAAAACTAGTGGGTCTCGTGCTTATGTATCTAGTTACAAAGAAAGAATTCTGGCTCCTTGCTGACACTGTGTAGTTACTTTCTCTGGGTGTTTTTAAACAGTGGGGAATATTCCTGATTTTATGGTATTTCCTGTGAGGAGGCTGTTTTTCCCTAGGAAGAGTTTGCAACTGATAACCCCCCGGTTTAGCTAATGTCAATAGGAAACCTCTCCAGTTTCAATTTAAAGTAATGGCTCTCTAAGTATCAGAACTAGTGAAAGCTGGGTTTGTGTTTTTTATAGGGGAAGAAAACCCGTAGCTGTATGTCTGATTGCAAAACCTTAATTTGAAGTTATTGTGGTTGGAGCATTTAGAAGCTTTCTCTTACAGTATCTGGTAACATTAGTTTCAGCAAGTGTTAATTGTCAGATGAAGTTAAAGATTTTGCAATACAAAATCATAGTGTGATAAGTATTTGACATCATGTCTCTTGCTTTGATACTCTGACATATGTTCAAACAGATATTTTTTTTAATTTGCAAATACGAAGCACAACTTACTACTGTACTCTGTTCAAGGTGTTTGGATCACATAGAAATATTTTAAACTTGCTCCTCATTAGGTAAGATTTGGAGCTGTGTCCTGCACAATTGACCGTATTAAATAATATAGTAGTATTTTGACTCTTGACCCAAGTAAATCTTAATATAGCAGTATAATCTTAAGGCTATTCTGAGTGGCAAATGGTTACTGTTTCTATTAGTAGAACTGGATGTGTGATTTAAAATTATGTAATTACATGTGCAGCTCATATCTCTCTGTTTCCAGGTTAATTGGACTATATCATGCTTGCATTTTGAGGGCTAAGACATTTTACATGTAGGATAAATCAATGTTTAAATATTTGTCCTTCACTAAGATTAAAAAAATCCAGTGGTATTACTGAACAATAGCAGGGCTACTGACTTTAGTGTTGCAGTTAAAGCTAAAGTTGGGGGAAAAAATAGGGTTGTGACTGGGGTGAGTGACATGAGATTTCAGATGGAATTGCAGTCAGACCAGGTTTGATTTCAACTGTTTGGGGCCAGATGACCATGTTTAGGCTTAGGCTTAATGAAGGTCTGCCAGGATAGGCCAGAAATGATGGATGCTTTGCTATCCTTATAACTTGGTTTGACGTTACAGTTCTTGTTTGAAAGGGCTGATGTGCTAAAGCCAGGCTGGAAGGAGAAGAGGCTTTGACGTAGTACTAGCATAAGGAGCTGGGCTAGACTTGAGACTAGAATTAAGACTGTAAATAAAGTTGGGGCTATTGTGGTAATGGGTAACGCTAATGTTAAGCATTCTAACGTATGGGTAGATAGGTTTTGCAGCTGAGCTAGCAGCAGACACCTGATGAACTTCAGAGCCATGACCTGGGTAAGTTTCCAAGTGAGGAATACAGCTGTGTTTCAAGTTTGATCTTGAGTTAGGACAGAATGGGTTGAGGAACAAACTTCATTGCTAGTTCCTGCAAAAGCTTTAGGAATAGGATGACAAGCTGGCCGTGTTGATTGGGCTACAGTTAGACAGGCAGAGGTTGCTGCGCTAAAGTTAGGGTTAGGCCTACTGTTGTGCCAAATTACTTGTTTGCTGTTTAAGTTGGCTGAATCAGACACATCATCACCATGCTGTACCACAGACTGGTATTTCCAGACTAACTTCAGTGCTATTTAACAGGTGATTCACTGATGACTCTTCCTTGAGTCAGTTATTAACTGATTTTTATGTTTGCAACTTTTAAATTTCTACAAAAGATACACAAAAAAACCCTAACAAACCTCTAGTAGTAAAATCACTGTGTATTTTCAAGGCAGGGATTTTTAACTGATTTTTTTTGTTTGTTTGTTTTGGCAGGTTGAACGACACAGAGAACACCTCATTAACTACATAATATTTCTGAGAATAACACCTTTTCTTCCCAATTGGTTTATCAATATAACATCTCCTGTAATTAATGTGCCCTTGAAAGTATTTTTCATTGGCACTTTTCTAGGTAAGATTTCTGGCTAGTGAACTGCAGTTTGGGGTTAGCCAGAAGAAGGGGTATTATTTGCTTCTCTCTGTATGCATTGTTCTGCAGAGATCACCACCTACTGGACAGCTGAAAGATTACACCAGAATATTGTTTTTGTACTTTTTGAATTGTGGTGCTTATAGCATCAAAAGATTTTTAGTAGTCAGGACTATTCTGATGTACTGGATGAGAGGTAATGAGCCCAGGCTAATTACTTGCATAAGGAAACACACGTTATATGAACATTTTATTAGTAACTTTTTGTTCCGCTCCATGACTATAATACTTCTATGAACTTCTATAAGCTCCTATTTTGAGCTCAGCATAATTGTGTGAGGATGTATGTGACTTTGGTCTGAAGGATTGTTTCTCCCCTTACCACTCCATTTTGTTCATCATAATATATCTTCCTAGGAGTGAATTCATAATTTAATTAATGTAGTACTAAGCACTTTAGGTATATTTTTGCAAATACTTCTTAATCTGGTTAGGAAACAATCCATATTTTTCCTTTATGAACTTGAATAAAATCCATTTGTAGAGAAACAACTTGAAACTGCAGAGTCTAAAGAGCAGAGATTATTTTCTTAGTCTTCTGTGTTTGAGTTGGTGTTAAAAATACTAAAAATGGCATAAAACCAGTTCTTTTGATAAGGGTTTTTTGTCTTTAAATTTTGTATTTATACCCCTCTTTTAAAAAAAAAAAAGTACAAGGCAACAAAGTCTGAATTTTTTGGTGTTAAAAGTTGGATGACTAATTTATAATTTTTTTCACCCTAACAAGCTGTTTTTTCTTCCTTTGCTCTCCTACCCTTCTAATTCCCGACTCCAGGTGTGGCACCACCATCTTTTGTAGCCATTAAGGCAGGAACAACGCTGTACCAACTTACAACAGCAGGGGAGGCTGTTTCCTGGAACTCTGTTTTTGTTCTTATGATTCTAGCCATCCTCTCCATCCTACCAGCTGTCTTCCAGAAGAAACTGAAACAGAAGTTTGAATAAGGATCAAACTGGACCAGAATTTCCCATACTTCATCTCAGGATCAGCACTTCTGACATTTGTATATTTGCTTTTCTATTGGATCTTAAGCAATTTAAGGGGAGGCTTGTAATTGATAAGAATGTCTTTAAATGAACACATGGCCTAAAATAGAAGGAACTGTGTTCAGAAATGTACTGCAGATAGTTTTGTAACCAAACCATCAGTGTTTTACTTTAGGAGGGTGTGTGTGGGGGGCTCTGAGGGTGAGGGAAGTGAAAACACAGATGTAACATTTTGCTCTGATTATCTGCAGAGCAAAAACTGTAATGTAGACATAAACTACAGATAATGCTTTCTAAAACGTGCAGGAAAAAACCCTTAATTATTCAGTCCAATTTTGTAACATTCTCTGTAGGCTTGCATGTGATTTGGTCTGAGTACATTTCTCATCAACGATTTTTTTTTTCCTTTTGGGGTTCCAGAATAATAACATAATATAATAACGGTGCTCACTCAGAAACAAAGATTTTTTGCAGTACTTTAACTACAATGATATTCTCATCCTCATTGTTTACTTCTATTTATTAGTGCTGTTGTGGATTTAAATACTTGAACCGACATCTGCTTTACTAACTGGATTAACAAAGTGTCACATCATTCCCTCTCGTCCTCTGTAAAGTTTTATTCTGGAAGAGGATATAGGAAGGGAGAGAGCAGGTTAGAATTTTTATCGTGGCTGGCTGATGATTTTGAAGTTCTAATTTTAATTTTTTAATGATTATTTTGCCAATATTTCACTTGCATAGATTTATCCTGCCAATTTAAGAAAATGATCGTATGATTATATATAAAACTCTCAGTTCTCAAGTGATTTAAAAATGTATAACTTTAAGCAGTGTAATATTACCATTTCTCAAGCAATATGTAAAGAGTATAAAATTTTCCATTGCAGCTCTATTAGCTAGAAATGTCAGGTACGCAAATTGGTGCAGTTCTTAAAGAGCTGATTCCAAATAATGTTCAAAGCATCATGTAACAGAAGGCTCGTGTCAGTGTATATAAAATTGAAAGGATGATTCCGTCATCTGGTAAGTCAGTAACTGGCAGTGGGCAACCAGCTATGATTCACCTTTAAGTAAAAGTATATATATTCACTCAATAAGGTATATGATACCTCCCCTTGTGTTCTTATAAGTGTTGTAGTTTGTTGTATTGTCAGTGGAAACTCATAAAATGAGGCCCTGATCAGCAAGGAACTGGGGTGCGCATTTAAGTTTTATCCTCCTGAAACCAGTGCTGCTTATATGCTTTAAGTTGGTGCCCCTGAAGTATCTTGCTGAAATGGAGTTGACACATTAGCATATGCTCCAATTCAAGGGTTTATTTGTCTGTATCCTCATGTTAACTCATCATATGATAGATCATTTGAGATGTAAGAGAACAGTTCCATAAATGTGATAATGTGAAAGGTACTGGTACCTTTAAGAGTTTTGTTCTTTTTGTAACATAATGTTAATTGACTCCTTCATTTCATCACAGTATTACATGTAAATATATAGTAAATATTATTGATACGCTATTTGTCTTATTTAAATCTGGGCTGCACAGTCAATGGTATTTTTTACATAGGTATATAAAGGAATTCATATCACTTCTGTTTGCAAGTTTATTGTAAGATCATTTAGCTTCAGCAATTGTTTTGTTATTTAGAATTTACTCTAAAAGTGTACTTTGTTGGCATTTAAAACTGAACAGTGATTATCTTTATTGCTGCAGTTCTAATCTCGGAGGTCATTACCTGGGGGATTTATTCCATAGTAATCTTGAGTATGAATTCAGCTGTTGTAAGCAAGTGTCCCCTGGACTATTGAGTGTGAAGTCGCTGTAGATTTACAGCCTACTTTTTTGCATAGCTAATTTTTTATGCAGATGAACACTCAGAATAAATTACCTACTACTTATTCTCCGGTGGCTTTTCTCAAAATTTGTCTCAATTTCTGGTCAATAACATGCTTTTGTAGAATCCCTTCTACGCTGCATAAAGCCAATGTTTTGGTGGAACCTTGACACTAAAGAAGGAACCGAACTATGTTTCAATTTAATGTGAATCATGCTATCACTTGAATTTTCACTGTGTTAGATTTCACTGTGTAGGTGGGATCAGGCTATGTTACTGAAAAACCTGTTGTGTTTCAGTCATAGGCTGGGTTGCCATCACAGTGGCTAAAAGCCTTAAGACCTTAAGAAGGTTGAAAATAAGGTTCTTTCCCTTTGCAAAACCTTAGCATTTTTTTAACCTGTCCCTTCTGTGTTTATCTTCAGCTGCCAACAGCCTCAGGCAGTTTCCTACCCTATGAGGACTACTTCTGAGGGTTGTGAAGAGTAAGGAAGGCCTTGTGAAAAAGGCAAAAAAGCACTGTGCTGTGGAATACTGTACTAGCCTGCTCTTTCCTTTAGGGAATCCAGCAAGTGATCCAAGAGATAGCCATAACATTTTGACAGGAAAACAGTGTCTACCATGAAACAAACTGGGAAATCAGGAAGATGTAGCCTTGTTTTTTAATTGCAAGGAATTTTGAGCTGTTAATTGACCTGTTTATCTTTTGGAAAATTTTTTGTGATACCTGCATGACATCATTCCTAAATGTCTCTTGCCATTTGATAATAAAGCTATTATATAAAACATGAAACATTGTATTTTTGAGTACAATGAAGCATGCTGAACTTCCCACTAAGCTTAATTTTTTATTAACCTGTTTAAAAGGGATGAGTTCTTCTTAAATGTTATTTTTAATGACTGATTAAAAATTAAACTGAGCTGATTACCTCTGTAGATGAGATTCATTGTTTCTACCTTTCTTTCAGAACATCTAGGTAAACTTGACTTCCTTTTCCATCTGAAATTAATTTCTTATATACAACAGTAATTTTGTGTCCTGGTTCCAGCTGGGACAGAGTTAACTCTCTTCCCAGTAGCTGGAGGGGGTGCTGTGTTTTGGGTTTGGTAATGAAACGAACGTTGATGGCCCATTGATGCTTTGGTTGTTGCTGGGTGGTGCTTGCACCAGGACTTTTCAGCCTCCCGTGCTCTGCCAGGTGCAGGGGGAACTGGGGGGGAGCATGGCTGGGGAGGTTGGCCCAGCTGGCCAGTGGGGTATTCTGTACCATGTGACATCATGCTCAGTATAAAACTGGGGAGGGGGGGCGTGGGAGTGGGGGCCTCTGGGGTTTGGGACGCGTGGGGGGTGAGCAGTTGCATTGTGCATCGCCTGCTTTGTATATTCTGTTATTGTTGTTATCATTGTTACTACTGTTCTACTTAATTTTATTTCCATTATTAAACTGTTTTTATCTCAACCTGCGGGTTTTCCTTCGTGTGCCCTCCCGATTCTCTCCCTCATCCTACTGGAGGAGGGAGTGAGCAAGCAGCTGTGTGGTATTTGGTTGCGGGCTGGGGTTAAACCACGGCATTTTGAAAAGTTTTTATATTTTGCACTGGAAGGCAATTGGATCTAACTTGTTTTATCTCCTCAAATAGAACCATTTGCATAATTTGCTTTTTTTTTTTTTTTTTTTGCATGAGGTCCTGATGGAAGGCTCATGTGCTAAGGTTGTTATAGCTTCATTCACCTTCCCTTAATGTTGTTATGTCCAGTTCATGGAATTCTTTTTTTGCCTTGTATAGAAAACTGATGTCGAAAGCTTGCTGAAAGGTTAAGACAAAAGAAGTAAAAATAAAAAAGTGACAAGTCTTTCTTTAAAATGTTAGTGAACTATACTATTATGCAAAGTCAAAACGGGGGTTTTGTTGTCAGGTAACTTAGAAGATTTTTGTGTGTTGTTCCTGAGGATATTAATCATATATAGTTTCTGTGATAACTGTGCTGGTTTTGGCTGGGATAGAGTTAATTTTCTTCACAGTAGCTGGTATGGGGCTATGTTCTGGATTTGTGCTGAAAACAGTGTTGATGACACAGGGATGTTTTTGTTACTGCTGAGCAGTGCTTACACAGAGCCAAGGCCTCTTCTGCTCCTCACCCCACCCCACCAGCGAGCAGGCTGGGGGTGCACAAGGAGCTGGGAGGGGACACAGCTGGGACAGCTGACCCCAACTGACCAAAGGGACATCCCACACCATATGGCCTCATGCTCAGCATGTAAAGCTGGGGGAAGAAGAAGGAAGGGGGGGATGTTTGGAGTGATGGTGTTTGTCTTCCCCAGTAACCGTTAGGCGTGATGGAGCCCTGCTTTCCTGGGGATGGCTGAACACCTGCCTGCCCATGGAAGTAGGGGATGAATTCCTTGTTTTGCTTCGCTTGTGTGTGTGGCTTTTGCTTTACCTATTAAACTGTCTTTATCTCAACCCATGGGTTTTACCTTTTTTCGATTCTCTCCCCCTTCCCACCGGGGGGCAGTCAGCAAGCGGCTGTGTGGTGGTCAGCTGCCTGCCGGATTAAACCACGACAGTCCTCTTTGGCTCCCAGCACGGGGCACAAAGAGTTGAGATAATGACAGATCTGACCAGAACGTGTTAAAACAAAATTATTACAAGCGTTTATTATATTAGTTTAGTAGTTGCTGGTCACAATGTTGATTTATTTGCTCTCAAAGTTCTTGTATTTGTTTTCAGAGTTGTGTTACGTAACACCTTACTTGCCGTATATACTGTTTATCTGTATTTATGTGCTGTTTATTACCTCCGGGAGGTGGATTAAGGCTATCGCTTTGCTGTACTGTGTAACACTGGCTTACGGTATGATAAAATTATTGGTTGTGAGATCAGTTTGGTATTTGTACTCAGCATTGCCGTCACCTCTGTACTTTGGGAGCCATCTATCAGAAATTATTAATAATTACACTTTTTACTTTTTGTCCTTGGAGAGCCAACCCATGGGGGAGACACCTTCCTCCATCTGCCCCTTCTCCTCCAGGCAAATTACAATAGCTCTTGGGAATGCTGAGTATCTTTGGGATGTTCAAATCAGCATGTTCCTATTGCTATGTCTCCTGAATGTATTTCAGGTCTTGTTTTAACCCTAAACAACTATTTAAGAATACCATCCAGAGATCTACCCCTGCGACCGGCACTGTGGCCACTCCAACCCTGGCGACAGGCACTGTGGCTGAACCAGAGAACCAACCCGTGCTGGTATCAGTTGCCCCTATACACAAGAAGAAATATGCAAGAAAATCAGCTTGTTTAGTAAGGGATGGAGATGAACCAGGGCCATCATGGGAACAGGAGGAGGGAGAGGAAGAACTCATAAGACGGTAACCACGCGATCCCTATCCCTGAGTGAGATGCGAGATGTGCAAAAAGATTTCAGCCGTTGTCCAGGCGAGCACATTGTCGCCTGGCTGCTCTGATGCTAGGATAACTGGGCCAGTAGCCTGGAATTAGAGGGGAGGGAAGCCAAGCAGCTGGGATCCCTTTCTAGGGAAGGGGGCGTTGACAAGGCGGTCGGACATGGGGCACAAGTCGTCAGCCTCTGGAGGCGACTCCTGTCAGGTGTGAAGGAAAGGTATCCCTTCAAGGAAGATCTTGTATGTCCCCCAGGCAAGTGGACCACCACGGAGAGAGCTATACAGCACCTGAGGGAATTAGCCGTGCTGGAGGTGATTTACAGTGACCTGGACAATGAGCAGTTGTCCAAAGATCCAGATGAAGTCAAGTGCACGTGACCCACGTGGCGGAAGTTTGTACGGAGTGCACCAGCGTCGCATGCCAACTTGTCAGTAATGACCTGGAAAGATGGAGAGGAACAAATGGTGGATGAACTGGCTGGCCAACTCTGGCAATACGAAGAAAGTCTCCCTGCCTACGGGCCTGCGTCTCAGCTGTGGAGAAACCGTCCGAAAAACTGTCTTCGGAGTTCCAGCAACTCAAAGAGGATATGTCCTACTCCCTGCCCGAACGGACCAGTATCTCAGCCATTCAGAGTAAGCGTCCCCCTGCTCAAGAGAGGAGAAATCGTGGGTACATGCTCTGGAGCACCCTGTGGTTTAACCTGCGTGACCACGGAGAGGACATGAGGAATTGGGATGGAAAATCTACCTTGGCCCTAGAGGCACAGGTATGTGAGTTGCAAGAAAAAACAATCACAAAAGGGGGTTCTTCCAGGAAAACTGCTGCTCGTTTCCAGTTGAACAGTTCCCCAGACAGAGTAGAAATGCTGATTTTACTTCAGATGTTAATAAAGGGACTTTTGATTTGCATTTACAAGAAGTGAGTAGCGAATACTATGACTAGGACTAGAGGGGTCCTGCCTCTGGCCAGGTGGAAGAAAGGGACAACCGGGTTTACTGGACTGTGTGGGTTCGATGGCCTGGCACATCAGACCCACAGGAGTACAAGGCTCTTGTAGACACCGGTGCACAGTGTACCCTGATGCCATCAAGCTWTAAAGRGGCAGAACCCATTTGTATTTCTGGAGTGACAGGGGGATCCCAAGAGCTGACTGTATTGGAGGCTGARGTRAGCCTAAGTGGGARTGAGTGGCAAAAGCACCCCATCGTGACTGGCCCAGAGGCTCCGTGCATCCTTGGCATAGACTACCTCAGGAGAGGGTATTTCAAAGACCCAAAGGGGTACTGGTGGGCTTTTGGTATAGCCGCCTTGGAGATGGAGGAAATTAAAGAGCTGTCTACCTTGCCCGGTCTCTGAGGACCCTTCTGCTGTGGGGTTGCTGAGGGTCGAAGAACAACGGGTGCCGATTGCTACCACAATGGTGCACCGGCGGCAATATCGCACCAACCGAGACTCCCTGCTTCCCATCCATAAGCTGATTCGTCAACTGGAGAGCCAAGGAGTGATCAGCAAGACTCAATCACCCTTCAACAGTCCCATCTGGCCAGTGCGAAAGTCTAGTGGAGAGTGGAGACTAACAGTGGACTATCGTGGCCTGAATGAAGTCATGCCACCATTGAGTCCTGCCATGCCGGACATGTTAGAACTTCAATACGAACTGGAGTCAAAGGCAGCCAAGTGGTACGCCACAATTGATATCGCTAATGCACTTTTCTCAATCCCTTTGGCCAGTTATTAACTCTATCCCAGCCAAAACCAGCACAATAACCTAGTTTTATGACAGTAATTAAAACGCAGTGTGGATTGCTCTGCTTTGCATTAAAACTGAAGTATGCTGCCTGCCTCACACCATGCAGTTTACTCTGGATTATGCTGAACAACCAGCAGAATTGACTCAACCAGATAGCTGATCAAGGACTGAAGCACCCAGCAGCTGCTGCAGGTACATTTTTACAAATGCAAGGACTAACTGAAATAGATGCCTTTGTGAGAGCTGTTGCTACAGGAATGAAATTCATACCTTTAGTGTTTTGCACTAGAAATACATGAAAAAGGAACAAAACAGGAAATGCATTTCTTTCTGCTTCTTAGTCACATATTTTTTTTCTTTCGTTCTTGTAAGCAATAACAGTGGAGTAATAACTCTGGGAATTGTGGGAGCTAAAGCACTAAGAATTATACCTTCTAGTGAAATTCCTCCATTCAAAATTAAGCTCAGCACAGTGAATAAATCCTGCCCCAGAAGTGCTGTGTGAGTGCCTGTGTGTTCCTTAGCACCCGCTACAGAGCCAGTTCTAGAAAGGGAAAGTCTAACTATCCCTCAAATATATAATGAACTATTTTTCATACTGTGGGACAATCTCTTTTGCAAGATTACAAAATAGTTTGTTTTTTTTCCCCAGGAGGCTGAAAAGAATACAGGTCAAATTATAGAAAGCTTTCCTTCTGTCATAAATAGTGTGAGGTTTGTGAACCATATATTTTAGTGTGACAGTGAAATGAAAGAAGTCTTGACAGGAGAGCAGGATCCAGAGCGAGCTTTTCAAATTTCCCTCAAAGAGAAGTTAGTTATTCTGATTATTTTTATGACCAATTGATGTCTTGCAATGACACACATTTCTGTCTAACTCTCAGCTGGTGGCTTTATAGCTCCAAGTCACCCAAACTGAAATAAGTTATGGCCTTTTAATAATGGCAATTAATAACAGCAAGATACGTTTCCTAATGTACCGTAACTCCCTCTTCTTAAAAATATTCCACCTAGTGTAATAATTAACGTTTCATTGTTTTATAATATGCACGGAAGAATCTGGGTCTGGATTGGCAGAGCTAAGATCAATGACTGGTGTATAACTGTGCTAAAGGCCTCATAAAAGCTCCTTTCTGTAGATAATTTTCAAAACACAGAGAATTCTGCTTCTGCACATCTCTAGGACTTCAATGATCTCTTCATAGCCTTAAAAGATTAGTAGACACAAGGTTAGTAGGCTCTGTAGAGGAGAATGTGCCATAGTGGCAAATACCTTTTGAAATTCTGCATCGGAATTAAGATCTAATGTTATGGTCGTAACTCCTGATTTTTCTTTCACAACCTAGCCCTTGACAGTTGTATCTAATAATCTAGAATTTGCAATGTTTACGGTACTTGAAAGAGTTCCATGCTGTGAAAAAATGTTTTGAGCAGATCACTAAATCATTCTTATATTTGACTATTTGTTCTGTGTTAAAATGATTTCTCACAGGGAATTTCCCCAGGGCGGGGACTGGAAGGGCAGAGCCCAGCTGGCCTGTCCACTGCCTCCAGCGAGGGAGCAGCGCAGGCTGGCGGGCAGCCTCCACCAAGAGTCTAGGTCATCGAGCAAGTCTGTAGTGATGAGACAGCTCTGAGGTGAAGCCAGAAATGCAAATCAGCAACACAAGGTCAAGATCAGGCCCAATAAAGGTAACCAGGGTCTGACACAGCCCAGCTGCCTGACTTAAATGGACCCGTGGTTGGTGGGGTTAAGACCCAAGCTGAGGCTGGTCAGGGACACTAAGGCCTATTAGTGCCCTCAGGGCCCTCTTATAGGCAGTTTCTATCTTGATATGCTGACTTTGATGGGACTTATCCTGAACTATATCCTCTAATGTCCTTTGATTCTCTTCCAGTGTTAAGGGAGATCCTAAATGCTCAGTCTGAATACTAAAAAATTTGCTAAGCAGATACAGTAAATCAGACATTTTGATACCCAAGCCCCCTTTGTGGATCTAGCTCAGTGTCTCAACTAGAACACTAGGCCAGACAGCCACAAGTCTTCAAACCAGACTTCAGACTTAACCAGTGTGACCTTGACTGTGTCAATATTGTGCAGTTTCCTGAAAGCCTCTTGATCCTATGTTTGCCTTGGTCTTGACATCAATGATTATCTTCTTTCTTCTTCATGGTTGATTCTGTGGTCAAAGGGAACCTCATGATATAAAGTTCAGGCTTGTTCTGCTGTGGGGTGCTCTTGCAGTGGTGGTTCCTGGGCTGCCTTTGCAGCTACTGGGTTGAGTCTCAGGCCTCCCGCAAGTGGGAAATGTGCAGACCTTCTTGCAACTGTGGATGTTTTCAAGAGCCTTCTTGGCTGTCAGTGCCTTGGCCTTTGCCTCCACCCTGGAGGACTCGGCCTCCTTAGGCTGGGGCACCATCCTCAACAAGTCGAAGTGAAAGGAGTGGAAATAATTTTAGCCAGACTCTCACATACTCACCTTCTGCCCTCATCTCCGATACTGACAAACTCGGACCTCACTGACAAGTGGCCTGCTGACACTGCCCATCTGAGGCTCTGGGAGCCCTTGCAGTAGATATACCTGCACGATGGATCTATGACCTGCTCACAAGCTGCACCACCAGGTGTGGCCTCCTGGAGCTGGGGAGAAGGAGGACAGTGCTGCGTGGGAGCTTAAGAAACGTTCAGCGCCTTGACTTAACAGTTCTCCTCTGATCTGTGCCCTGATGTGGGAGGATGTGTGTGTCAGGGGATCTGGTGTGCAGGCTATATTCCAGAAGTCTGTTGCGTGGATATTGCTTACACCAAACGCATTGTCATTAAGCAATCGCAGCTAGTTTCAAGTGTCCAGTTTTGCAGATTGGAGATGACTGCTTTAATGTTAAGTGTTGCTGATTTTTTTTTTTTTTTTTTTTTTAGAATCCAGGGTAAATATCTTAATTGAAGTAGTTAGAAGACACCATATCCAATCAGCACCCTGACAACTGTAGCGATCGGTTTATGCTTTGAGCTCTGTCACCTTTCTGAGCGTACCTCATCTTGGGAACCAGCTGCACAGAAAAAGGGCAGATAGATACCCTATTTCAGACTTTTTCAATTCTCTGAGCAGCGTTGAACGAAACTGTAACTTGCTGTTTAGGTTTCTTACTGCTTATTAAATAAACTCTTCCAATAATCATGACTGTGACTGTTGGCAAAATAAGCCTGAATTAACTAGTATGAGGAATAATCAAGATATGTTCACATTAAGTTCTGTCTTTACTATTTTTAAAAGACTTTATCATCTTCGATTTAAGGCTTGAGCTTGAAAATCCCAGTCTTTGCCATTGAAAACAGCAGCTGAATCAACAGTGATAGTCTTGCCAAAGACAATGAATCTTTTAAATTACTTCCTATTTACTAATATAGCTTTATGATTCTCTGGCTAAACAGTCATAGTTTCCGCAGATTTCACAATTCCATAGATTTTTTCTCAACATCGTAAAGAATACTTCCAAGAATTCATAATGTAGAGTATCATTGCCTTACTCAAGGACATCTAAGCCATTTGCAAAGTTTACTGACAAAATTGCCATATTTTGGGTGTTTCCTGTGGTGGGAACATTGCTCAAGAAGACTGACAGATTAAAGCTACTGCCCTTTGAATTAGACGTCACAGATGTTGCTTGTGGTCGCTAGGCAAGAGTATTTCAGAAATGAAATAATCGGGGGGGAAAAGATACAATGGGAAAAAGAGTCATTGACAAAATGGGAGGAGAAAGCACTAGCTGTTTGGGTACATCTACTGGATGCCTGGATTTAAGAGACTAGGCTGTAAGCTGGCTGGGAAAGCAGAGAATTTATCTGACAAAGTATGAATGAGCTTTTAACAGCAAAAATTGTGGTGACTCTTATCTTCATTGATTAATTAACCTTTTGTTGATTATGGTTCATGCAGTTCCTCCCTTCTTGTTCCTTTCTTGTAGCAATTCAAAGAAAATCCGAATTTCTTAGTCTGAGACTCTCCTTTTAAAAAAATATTTCTTGTCCCTTAACCTGTTGCATAGCAAGGCGCGTGTGTGTTTAAATATTGCTGCTCAACAGTATTTCTGGTAACCCTCTGCTTACTTACTGGCCCGTCTAACTTTATTAAATCTTCTAAACACATGGTTGTTGCTGGAACAGTAAAAGTGAAGTAAGAACAATGTTTTATTTCCCCATTTTACTCTTCATTTGACAAAAAAAAACCCAACCCTGCCAGTATCTGTGCTGTTTCCCTAGACTTTCTTGCAAGTCCTTCTGAGACCCGTAGGCTATGACTTGTTTATAAGGGTTAAACTACAGTTCAGGCTTACTCAAAAGAAGTTTACCACGTGCAGAACACATTGTCCTTTGCCACATCGAAAGCAGACCGAGAAGCAAAGTGTGCAAAAAATGCCTAGAGAACATAGCAGAGTGAGAGCAACCAGATTTAGCTAGTTCTGTTCTCTGTTGCTGTCTTCTGCAAACCACCAGGCAGGCTCAACATAATCTAAACCTATGTGCTTACTGTAGAGTTAACTTGAGACTTTAACTCTAATATTGCTCCTAATTATCCTGCTGTCTTTATTGAAATTTCTCCCTCAGGTTCACTAGTGGCTTAAAATTGAACTGTCAGAACTGTCAATCAAATCTAAGCAATACTTTCATTCATTGATAACCCATTCTGTGGCCTATACAGTCTTAATCAAGTGAATACTAATAGCACCAGTGCTTCTTACAGTTTTTCCTATTTCCCAGAAGGATGAAAAAGCTCTCCACAATTCACGGGGCAAAATGGCCTAAGAGCTTAGTTATTGTACTGCAAAAGGCTATAGACCATTGATAGTGAAGTCTTACATGTAGTGCTGTCTCTAGTGCCTGCAAAGAACTCAGTATGTCTTGGCAATGTAAACTCAAATATGTGAAGTTTCACATGCTTGATGGCATGTTAAGTTAGACTGGTGTCTGATTAATTCAGCATGATGGATGCAATCTTAACTACTTGGGCAGTCCTAGGTAATAAAGACTGAAAAGTTTTAATTTCTCCTCTTATAAGCCCTACAAGATAGGGAAGAATTCTGATGTGAAAGCCACAAATAGAGAACTGATTGAGGAGAGGCAAGGAAGGGGAGCTGCTTACAGACCTAATTTTAGTCTAGCGGGGCTATCCCAGGTCCCTCTATGGTCAGTGGAAAGAAGTGCTCTCAACTCAGAGCATGGGTACGTGTTACTAGTCCCTCAGTAACTTGCTTTGAGTCATTCTTGTTCTTCTTCCCCTCTTCCCCAGGGTTTGTTTTCATTTCCAGGTAGGCGGGCCAGAGGCGGGGTGGATTTCACTCAGCTGTGCAAGCCTAACTGTTAAGAGAGTTGTTTGTGATGTTAATTCAAATATATAAAAAAAAACCAACCACCTAAAACCAAACAATCCCAAAAGCACTTCCCCTGCACCCACCCTCTCTCCCCCATGACCCGGGCCAGTTTCAGTGTATGGCTGCTCCACAAAGCTGTGGAGTCACAACAGCCATGGGAGCAGCAGCCTCCAGGGAGCTAAGAAGAGAAGCTATAGGTGACAGGGGAAGACTGAAGCCCAGATGTGCTTTCAAAGCGCTACCAACACTAAACCGTGCTTTGAGCGAGTAGCTCCTGGCAGAGCCTCCTTGTCCCCTCTAACTGCAGAGGAGGGCAGAGCGTCTCCCTGGCTGAGGAGAGCCTCTGAGGGGAACCCCTCAGCCACCAACGCCCCGAAGCTTAGGCCGGTGCTGTAACCACGGACCCCTCGCCAGCAGGCACAGAGCAGACAGAGCTGCTGTCCCGCGGTGGTCTGACCGCATCCCCTGACGGCTGCCCGCCCGCCTCACCGTCCCCTCAGAGAGCGGACGCGCCGCGCGCAGCCACCAGCCTAACGACCCCCGCGCGCGAGACCGCCCCGCTCACGCCCCACCAACTGCCTCTGCGCGCGCACCGCCCTCCCAGCTGGACCAGCAGCATCACGTCATCCCCCGAGCCCAGGGCGCAGGCGCAGCACTGCGGTTCCCCTGCCCGGGCCGCCCCCCCGCGGGAACAGCTGGGGGCTGTACCCACAATGCCGTGCGGCGCTGCCCGCTCCGCTCCATCATGGAGGCGGCCGCCGCAGCTGGCGCAGCTGGCGCAGCCCCGCCGCCCGCCGCCGCCCGGCCCCGCACCCCCTGAGCCCCGCGCACCCCTCGGGCTCCAGCATGAGCGGCGGCAGCGGGGGCGGCTCCTCGGCACCCGGCCGCTTCGCCGACTACTTCGTGATCTGCGGGCTGGACACCGAGACCGGGCTGGAGCCGGACGAGCTCTCCGGTGAGTGGCCGCGGGGTCTGGGGGCGGCGGCCCTTAACGGTCGGCTCTGTGGTGGCGGCGGCGGGACGGCAGCCGCGGAGGCGGGGTCCGGCCTCGTCGCCTCTCCGCTCCGCGGACCGCGGGCGCTGTCTCGGGCGGCCCCGGGGCACTGCGGGGGGAGCCGGAGGGAGCGTCGGCGCCCCCCGCCCCGGGCAGCGGCGCTTGTGCCGCGCGCCGCCGGCGCCTCGGGGTCTGTGTAGCTGCCCCGAGGGCTTGAAATGCAGAAACGCCTGGCTGTGCACAAACGTGTGTTTCTAGAAGTGTACCTAACTTCTTTAAAAACCCCAGCAAAGTACCTCTTTTAAACGGCCTTTTCGAAGTGAAGGTTGTGTGGTCGCGGTGGTGTTATTTTAGATCATCTCTGTCTTAACAGCGATATACTGCGCTCTTCTTGGAGCTTGGTTGCGTTTACCAACTTTTAGTCAGACTCCTGGACATTTGAAACATGCAGGTAATCTTAATGAATCAGGTTTTGGAGAGAAAGTGAAGACTTTTTGCTTCTTCTGTATTAAGTTTCGTGGCAGCATAGGATAAAAATTCTCTTCCAGCAGTGTCTGAGAAGAAATCGGATTAGGAAGTAATTATTCTGTTAGATGAGTATGTTCACACCAAATACACAGCTAAACCACATCAATCTATCCCACAGCACTGTGTCAAACCTGTGTTTTTAAGGTTACAGATCTGTTCTTTGTTTTAGCAGCACCTCATTTCAGCTTTAGTTTCACTGTACTGGCTTCAGTTAAATTAGATTGCTGCTTAGCATCTTTAACTGTTCAGAAGGACATAGGAAGGCGGTGGTGAAAACCTGACCTAACATCAGTATTTACTTTGGGTATTTGAGCTCAGAACTTGACCAATTATATGTTCTTTCCTTTTTTTTTTTTAAATTAGCTTGCTTTTGTAAAATGTCATAAGTTTTTTTTTTTTTTACATCATTGTATTAAAAAAACCCCCACTAAATAAACACTTGTTTCTTGTAGAGTGAAATTTGTGTTATTAGAATTGACTTCTTAGAATGAACTCTCCTAAACTTTGGCTATGATGGAAACTTTTTTTTTTCCTTTTCTTTTGATGACTTCAAAGAAAATTTCTCATCTGTCCCTCATGTTGAGCAGTACCTTACCCTGAAAGAATTCATGCTTGTCTGATGTTAAAATAAGAGACTTGAAGAGTGAATACAGCGTAACAGTCTGCTCTGTAATGGCACTTTAAATTACAGCATCAATTTAATTTAAGAAATCCAAGAGAACAAAATTTCATTGAAGGATATGTGAGGTTCTGCAGATTTTTCTTGATTAAAACACAAGTGAACAAAGTTTCTAGGTTGAAAACAGTTTCTGATGTTTATTTTGTTATTCATTTACTATATATCTATTTGTGTAACATAGTGCAAGGCACACTCGGTAATACTCCCTGATCTTGATAGGAACATGAATAACTCTCCTCACATAAAGTAATACACCGCTGGTTTTAAATTTAATTGAGCTAGCTATCTAATAGTGAACTAGAAGACATCAGTGCCTTTTTTTAAGTATTCTGTGTGAGTGCACAGGTCTGAAAGCTGGAGCATGATGTTCTTTCTGTATTTACTTTCCCTGTCATCTATAGTATGTAAAACTGTAGTGTGCGATATATGTTGGACTCTGCTATTCCACCATGACACTGTAATGGTGTTGCTTGTGACAAGGTGTGAGTTTTGGGGGGAGGGAATAGGTTTTAGTGTTTATGGGGAAGACTGATTTTTGCCTGACTTGAGGAAAGGGTTTTAAAAAAGAGGCGGGGGAACAAGGGAGAGGAGGATAAATTTATGATAACATCACAGCATATGAGCTAGCTGGAATTCCAGTGCATTTTCTTGGGTTTGTTATGTTATTAATAATGCATGATCGTGTGACTGATAATGCTTTCAAATTGTGTCTTAGGTTATAGCCTCCTCCAGTGTCCACTGATATAAATGGAAAGGGCCTCTGGTTTCAGTGGGTTTTGGATAAAGCTTTGAAACACTTTGTACTTCCTGGAAGGCTTTCTTGTTTGAATGAAAGGGTTATTGTGCACTGTTTTTTTCCCCTCCTTCTTATTTCTGTGCTGAAAAATAGATTCTAAATCCTTGTACTGTTGAAACAATTTGCTTCATAAGTGTCCATTGTTGGAAGAGAGGCACTGGCACTTCAGCTGGTGGGTGCAGGGGTGGGGAGCGGGATGCTTCCCCAGCACGGTGAAGCCAGGCACAGCGGGTCTCTCCAGGGCTTTCCTGCATCAGGGCTGCCGGAGCTCAGCCTGGCATGATGTCATCGCCGCCCCACCGCCGCAGGGAGCTGGCGGTCGCTGCCAGGGCCCCTGGGGATGCTGCCGGCAGACTTTGTTCTCACCGAGCTAATGAAATGATGTATTTCAGGTATTCAACCTTAGTACTGATGATACAGCGTTTTCTGCAGACTTATAAATGAAGCATAAGATCATGAATTGATGCTCATTCTAGTTACTTTGCTTGAAGAGACACCTCTGAACCTCTGATAGCGTTTTTCCTTTGTATGTTTGAAGCTTACAAAATAGCACAGCTATAATACTTTTTCCTGAAAAAGTTGGCTGACTGATGGAAAATGCACAGTGTATATATATATATATATATGTTTGTTTTCTTTTAATATAGTGAGGAATATTGTACTTAGGGCCTTGTAGTTAGCATGGGTTAAAGATAGTATGTTCTCTATTGCTAGGGCTTTTTTATCCCCAAATTCAAGTGATCCGGTTATCTGGGCGTCCTTTCTTATTCTGATAATTGTGTTCGCACTGGGTGACCTGTTAAAGCAGATAGAAAACATTTACTAAGTGGTAGTAAAACAAAACAAACAAACAACAAAAAACCCAACACCGTATGGAGCTTAAGCTTCATCTAATGTCAGTTGCTGAGCTGGAGGGAGAGGAGCTGAGGCACATTTCCACATTTTCAGGGGGTGTTGGTGTGCCAGAAGTGATGACAGAAATCTTTTAAGTACGCTGCAAAGGTCTGTTGCAGATAAATTTCCTTCCTAGAGGAAATCACAGAATGGTTGAGGTTGGAAGGGACCTCTGGAGGTTGTCAGGTCTAACCCCCCTGCTGAAGCAGGGCTACCTAGGGCCAGTTGCCCAGGACAGTGTCCAGGTGATTTTTTAATATCTCCAAGGATGGAGACTCCACAGCCTCTCTGGACAACCTGTGCCAGTGCTCAGTCACCCTCACAGTAAAAAAGTGTGTCCTGATGTTCAGATGGAACCTCCTGTGTTTCAGTTTGTGCCCATTGCCTCTGGTCCTGTCACTGGCACCACTGAAAAGAGCCTGGCTCTGTCCTCTTTGCACCCTCTCTTCAGGTATTTATATACATTGATCAGATTCCCCCCTGAGCCTTCTCTTCTGCAGGCTAGACAGTCCCAGCCTTCTCAGCCTTTCCTCATGAGCAATGCTCCAGACCCTTAATCATCTTCATGGCCCTTTGCTGGACTCTCTCCACTATGTCCGTGTCTGTCTTGTACTAAGGAGCGCAGAATTGGGCACAGCACTCCAGGAGTGGCCTCACCGGGGCTTAGTAGAGGGGAAGAATCACCTCCCCCGACCTGCTGGCAATGCTTTGCCTAATGCAGCCCAAGATATCATTCGCCTTCTTTGCAGTAGGGGCACATTGCTGGCTCGTGGTCAGCTTGGTGTCCACCAGGAAATAATGAAATACATCAACTACCAAAAATCTTCTGTGTGTAA
This sequence comes from Oceanodroma leucorhoa, assembly GCA_030449065.1. Classification (NCBI taxonomy): domain Eukaryota; kingdom Metazoa; phylum Chordata; class Aves; order Procellariiformes; genus Oceanodroma; species Oceanodroma leucorhoa. The sequence continues at coordinate 718,914 of JASVER010000028.1, read as the reverse complement.
TATAACTTACTGTAATGCTGCAATATTATGATAGGATTTCTTAATTTAGGTTGTATGACTGGGCCCTGGAAAGGTAATGGGAATGGAGTCGTGCCTCAGCTCATCTTTCATCTGGAGTCCCTTATCTGTTGAGTTAGTTAGATGTGATCTGAATGATGGTGGAAATACTTGCGCTATATGGAATTGTTGGAGTTTTTGTTCTATATTCTTTTTCACTAAAGATTTTATTTTCTTTTTCTCCTCTGTGGTGTGTTAGTTTTTAACAATCACTTGTCAATAGAGTTTGTTTATTATGGAGTGGCAAAGCAAAGCATCAACTTGCCATTGCATTACACTTATGTGTCATTGTAGTCTGGGAGTTGCTATTACAAAATACGGAACTCGGACCCAAATATCTGGACACCATACTCTAATCTAAGATTTTTCTGTTGCACATGCCTTGGTAGTCTTGAATGTCATATCATAAAGATGATAATAGTTATTTCAGAAATAAGTGTTACAAAGGAGAAATAGGAGTTAAAAAAATAAAATGCTTATAATCTGTGAAGAAAAGATTGATGATTTAATAATAGGATTGTTTTTAAAAAATCTTATTCTGGAAGACTAAGGCCAGTGACTAGTCTGTCACCTGTATTTCTTTCTGCCTTTCTTCCCAGTCTGAGCTGGTCTTTTAAGGTTTGGTCCAAAAATTAATTTATTCAGTAGATGGACTTGTGTTCCTTTTGCCAAGGTCCTTATCATGGTGCTTTGAGTTGTCCATCTGATCATGAGCTTCATCCTTAAAGGAGGATGAAAATGAGTGTTAGGTGAAGCCCATGTGTCCAGGAAATATCCTTGCTGTAGACACTCTTCACGTGCCTTTTCCAAATCCATATGAGATCTCCTTTCACTCTAGTGTATGATGATGTGATACCATTTTAATTATTCTTTGTCTCTCATACCTTTTTTTGTATTTTTTTTTAAATGGTATTGAGGCAAGATCTGCGCGTGTGTGTGTATGTGTGTAGATTATGTAGCATAACAGGACTGATTATGAGTAAGGCATCTATACGCTGGCATAGTAGCCACTTTATTAGTGCTGGTGTGTGAAATTCTAAAGAAAGATGATACCTGGTGTATAATATTCACCTAGCTCCACTCAAAATTAATCTGACAAACTGAAATTAGAGCAAGTGTTTCTCCTCACCAGTAAAATAGAAATGTTGTCTCACCTCATCCCTCTGTAACTGAACTGTCACTATTTTTCTATTTTGTTGGCTTCAAATTTAAAATGACAGTTTATCTTCATATGTTTCCTGTTGGTAGGGTTTATTTTAACAGCATTCTGTATCAATATAAACTTCTAAAAAATATGGGTGTGGTGAAATGATTGAAGGCATTTGTCACATATATAAACCAATAAATTGCTTAGTATTTCAGAATTGGGATAGTAGTTTCCTTTGTGGTAGTCCATGTAGTAATGCTGTTATCAGTGCCTGTGTAAGTTTCCAAGTTCAACGGACTTAGTTACAGGCTTTTATTTTGTCTCAGAGGTATTTGTAAGGGGTACCTAAAGGGAAAAAGGAGGAAGAAAAGCAAGCTTAATTTAAATTAGCAGATACCATTTTCTGCCTGACATTTGACCTGTTTTGTATTTTCCTCTTTTGGGCATTTTTATCTTGAAATTAAGATATGGCATTTGGGGTTGGAGCCAGCTGCTATTCTTGCAGTGAAGCTCTTCGGCAATACCATTTATTCCTTGGGTAAACAGCATGTGAGTAAATTTCTCTATCTTTGCTGTGGTGGTAGTACCAACACTTGCTGCAGAAGTGAATTGCGTTGGTGGGAGCCATTGCTTGATTTTTCCAAAGGCTGAAGGGTTCTGTGATTTTGGGGGTTTTTGGTTTTGGTGTTTTTTTTTTCCCCCTCTTCCTCTCTTTGTCCATAATATGGATGGTATTGGCGCAAGCTTCCCACAGTTCCCTAATAGTATGCCTCTTCCCTTGGGGATTCATTCTGAGACTGAAAGGGAGGTTTTGCAGATTCCTTGCTTCTCTGAGATTGCTAACCAAGGTGTTACCTCTGTGGGGGGCCTCTCCAGTAGCACCAAGGCTGAGACCACACACTGTTTTCCCATAGGTCACTGTGGATGGGCAGTAGATAGCAACAACTTTTGGCTGGACTTACACTGGCACATGTGAAACATTTTAATCCGGATAATAGTTTATTCCACTCCTCCCTACCCCCTCTATCTTTTCCCAAGAAGCTGGAGCTGTTTGCCATGTTTGAGTGCCAAAAAGATCCTTTGTCTCTTTGGGAACTGAGGCAGACGTGCTAGGGTAGCTGATATGTAGAATAAAGAATGGCAGAGCTGATGTAAGGGGCAAGCAGCTGTACTTTGCTGAACTACATTTGAAGCCACACTTTATTAGGTGATGTTTCTGTAATGCCAATCTTGTGATTATCATATTTGTTTTTTAGGTTAAACTGAGCTGTGTGCTTTGCAGAATCATCCCCTCAAAACCCCCAAAACTCTTAATTCTTCCACCCTTCAGTATTCAGTTACAAATTCGGCTTGTTTGGAAGGGTCTTAGGTAAGGTGTGGGGGAGGGGAAAGGTTACAGGTTCTTGATATGAGAATAGACTAAAGATGCTAAAACAGTGTCTAAAGAATTAAAATTTACAAGTCTGACTTTTAAAGCCTTTTTAAAAAGCCATGGGAATTTCACCTTATTAAAGCAAGGCATACAAAGATGGGTTTATTTGGCTTTTTGTTCCTTTGGAGTTTTTTGTGTTGTTTTGTTTTCTTTGCAGTTTCTTTTGCAAGAGAGAAACTACACAAAGAAAACATCTTAAATGGATTGTATGGGAAATACTGCCATTTGCAAATAATAAACCACTTTTTTTTTTCCTCCTAAATCTTCAAATTATTGATCCTATAGTTACAAAACACTACAACTGTTATTATCTGCTTTTTGACTTAGTGATGTCCTACTTGAGTGTTCTTGGTAATGACTTCTCATACTTATCTTTTGAATTCCCTCTAACCTGCAGGGCTCATGTAGCAGAAATAATGCACATGAAGTTACAACGTCAGAAGCAATTACTTATTGATGTATGCTGTGCAGTAGTTATTCTCTCAGAATTTCTTGACAACCCTTTCAGATTTGTGGTTTGTAGTCAAGTTTGCAGCGAACTGGAATGTTAATCCTGGGAGGCATAAAATATTATTGCACAGAGAAATTATCAAGCATTCCAACACAAACTGATGAATGATGAAGAATTTACTTGGAGTGCATCTGCTCAAGGCTTGTTTCTTAGTCTTTCCAGGAAAATGCTACTTTGCTTATGGTTTGATGGGTAGGAGATCTTTAGTTTCAAACTTCCCTGTAGAAGTGTAGAATATTGCCTTTTTTTGTTTAGTTTTTTGGGTTTTACTGGTTGTATGGTCAGCCACAGCCAGGTACAATGAGTACCTCTGTATTGAATCATTTACATATTGATACTGAAGCATCTTGAGAAAGAAACTTTATTGCATTCCACGGGTAGGTGATCTGCAGACAGATAACATGGCAGTCATAAGCAACCTTTTCATTTTCAGATAGAGCAACGTTTCAATGCTTAACTGAGGGAGGAAAAAAGGTTGGTTTTACAGAAACAGATATTCTTTCAGCATGACTTCAGGTGAGTTTGGAAAAGTTTGCATTCTGTGTTGCAGAAATACATGGTCAGGGATCTCAAGGTTGCTGCAATGTACTGGTCTGTGCATTGCTTCCGTCCTCTACGAGCATACATTTTTATGAGCTATTCTACTATTTGTATATATTACTTATTCCTCCTTAACTTGCTACTTGCAGCAAGCTCCCTTACCAACTGTTTCCTGATTTTGCTCCCCAAGCCCAGCGCTGTCCTACTGAGCTGTCATCAGAATTGCACTGGGGAAAAGTCCCTTAAGTTAGCAAGGTCAGTGCCAGCTCTAACCAGCATAAGGCAGTCATGTCTCTTTCTGGCTTTTATATGTGTGGTCTGGGAGCTTTAAATGTGAAATAACTCATCCAAAAGTCTCGCTGAAGGCTGGTAAAATTTCTGTTTATCAGTATCTCGGTCATTTCTGAGAATGAATATGACAGAGATTTTATGGCAGCCCAGGCCAATCTAACTATAGGTTGTCGTGGTCTCCCTTTCCTTGTCCTTACTGTGATCATGTGCTCCTCTTTCCCTTGCATGAGGACTACCTAGTGCTATTGGACGTGCGGCAGGTTCCAGGGAGCACCAGGCCTTGGTGTGAGGAGCGAGGTTGGTAATGCGCAGTCATTGATCAAATTGACATGAGTGCCCTGAAGTACAGCTCCGTTGGGGGCCATATTCAAAAGTTCTTTAGACTGAAATCCATGTGAATGATCTGCAGAATACTGACCTGACCTCAAAGGGGTTTGTGATCCAGAGGGTGCAAGTTACTTATGCTCTGTGAGGTTGCTTTAATGCTGCAAGGTCATCGCAGGTGGTGAGCACTGGATAGACGTCCCAGTGTTCACGTCTCCCCAGGAAGTGTGCTCAGGATCCATGAACTAACCTTCCCTACACAGAGGTCTGCCCTTGCATGTGTTAGTAGCCTTGAGAATGGCTGCCATTTCTTAGGTGAGGCCTTATAAACAGGGTCTAACCTTGGCTTGGAAAATGAAGGAATCTGGATGTATCCACTGAAAGAGGTGAATTGATGGTTCTTTTGGTAATTCATTCCATGAATAGTCCTGAGTCCATTATGTGTGGGTGACAAAGTGTGCTCTGGGAAGTACTTGCGTGGTGTGTATGTATGGGGTATTTGGGTTTTTTATTTGTGTGTCTTTTTTTCCCTTTCCTTTATATAGAGTCTTCCACAGTTAAAACTAGATATAACAAATGTTTTGTTTTTCTCAAGCTTGACTAGGTAAGAGATTTAACTCATAATCTTGGTTCTATGGAACCATGAGCCATCATCTTTGTTTATGACTTTAAACAAAGGGGAGATAGGCAGTTATAAGTGGTTAACTTGGACCTGTGACTTGTGTTTTCAGAACTGAATAAAAGTACTGGACTTTGTTCTTCCTGTTCTAATCAGATTTTCATATTGAAAACATTGGTTTTTTTATCAGACATAAATCATGCCTTGTGAAGAAGAAAGGTAAACTTGATATGGTACATGTAAAAGGAAGAAAGCTTGAGAGAAGATGATAAGGAAGGATATAGTCAGAGCTAAGATGAACTTCAGAGTTTGTCATATCCGTTGGCCAAACTGTCAGCACATCTGATTAATTTTCTGGTATTAGAAATCACTTCTATTTTAAAAATAGAAAAAAACCCATCAAACAACTTGATGACTTTCTTACAGGGCGTGTTTTTTTGGTGGTGTGGGCAGTCCTTATTGAGGCAGGTTACTGCAAAACACTGTTTTCAAAGGTTAGGTAACAAAGTGAAACATACTGGACAGGACTCGTATACTGAGATGGTTGTATAGCTAAATTTTTTGTATTTTGCTGACCTCTGTATGTCATTGGAACCTGCTTGAAAGGCTTCATGTGTATTTTAAAATATGGCTTTCCTATTCAATGCAAAACCTCAGTGGTACCCCAGAAGAATACAAATACTTGGTTAAAAGAGTGGACAGATGCTTCAATAACATTTGGTCCTTGTGCTTTTACACAGATGTGTTTCCATCAGTCCTCAGAGCTGGAGTTGTAGGGCAATGGGAGCGCAAAAAGTAGGGACATTTAACTGGATGGGACATGTCACTGTAAAAGGAGATCAGTGGTTCAGGAGGGTTGCCTGAGACGGTCTGTGCTTCTGTTTGCTCAGGCTTTCCTGAAGCAGTCTCACTGGGTCTGCCAATCTTAGATGGGCATGAGGAGAACAACTGATTTCTATATTCAATATACTTAAAATATGCTTGTCTCCACATGCTTGTCTCCACTTCTATTTTGTATTTCTAGTACATGTAAAAGAATTGTATTCTATTCTGAAGATAAGCCACACTTTTCCTTTCTTAGTTTCTTCTGTTGTGTGTATTTCAGATCTATTGTGTAATGGAAATGGTGCCCCCCCCCCAACCCCCGTGGCTGAGAACACGCCTGTCATTGTAATTTTGAGTACTGCTTCTGTTGTTTAGTTGGAAACAGACCTAAATATCTTTCTGTGAGTCTTTTTGCTGTGGCTAAAGCAGAAAATTCGTTTAGTAAAACAATTCTGTTTTTCAGAACATTTCCTTGAAAATTTCTGCCAGGCAGTCTTGATTAAAATACATTGTGTCCATCTACTTTCCTGTGTTACATGCAAAGTAGTAAAAAAAAAAAAAAGGTTTTGGATACTTTTAAAGATGCAAGCTGAGGACTTTTTGGGGTTTTTTCTTGTTTGTTTTTTAAAAAGCTGCCTTAGATTCTTGATGGTTTCTTCTGTCACTTCCCTGCCCCACCCCTTCCCGCCTTCCTTGAAATGGTACCAGAAAAATAAAAACAAAAGCTTTTGGTTTCCTGACCTTACAATTACAGAATGCAGATGTCCTCAGTTGTTTTTCTGTGGTGCTTTAAATTCATTGTTGCAGCATTTGAAACTGTTCCAGAGTGTGTGTGGCAATGTGTTTTGTTATCAACTAGACGAATGCTGAAACTTAACTGATGAATGGATATATATTAATTCCTAAATTTTCATTTGCCATAGAAGGTTTGGAAGAATTTATGCTATCAAAGCAATGGATGGTCAAGAGATTATTTGTATCCAGTGGAGTTTACACTAAATACCCAGTTAGTGAAATGAACTCTTGTTTTTTATTTCAGTTCACAGTGAGGTTCTTCATGTTACAATTCTTTAAACATTACAGTTCTTGAGTTCTGGAATGCAAAAGAAAATGGGAAAACAACAGGATCTCTTGCAGTCGTCAAATTAGGGTTACCTTGTCTCTTTGTCCTTCTCATCTTTTTAGCGACTGCAGTAGGAAGAATTGTATTGTCCATTGAACGTTCAAATGTGTGTTGTATGCCAAAAGGAATGTGTTCTCATGGGATTGGGATAAGGGATTGTTACAAGCAAGTTTGGGTTCCCCAGATGACAAACAGGCCAAAAAAACCCTAGAACCTTTCATCACTCTGGTTATTTTCTTCCTTTTCTCTCTACTTCCTCTAAAAAAGTCCTTTAACTTTTACAGTTGAAGGATGGCACCTCACCCAACATACATTTCAGTTGCACCTAAGATAGATACCTAAGCAGAGGGCAGTGCATCCATAACGTGTATTTGCACCTTTGTTTCAGAAAGGCAGACAGTGGAATTCCTTTGCCTTTGAGCTCTTTTGTCAGGGAAAGTAAAACAGTAACTTCAATAAAGAAGGTTTTGGAGGAAGTCCCAGATGTGAAAATCATAGGTTGTAGATCTGTTACAAATCCAATGGAGTGACAGCTGCTAGAGACAGTGGTTGAAGCCCCTGATTCATTAGAGACAGTGAATGAAACCTCTGATTCCAGTTGCTTAAACAGCAGTGCTGCAATAAAATGAATGTCATCGTGAAGATTTTCTCATATGGATAACCTGATCCACCTCAGAAACTGTTAAAGTCCCAATTCCAGTAACAAATTAACTGGTCTAACCAAGACTTCAGCTTGCACTGTGCATGATGGTCTTGCCAACGGAGGGAGGGGGATAGAAGTGCCGGACAGAGGGTTTATGTGTTTCAGGATAAAAGGGAAGAATTCTTTTTTGTGTATATCCAAGGAAGAGGTTTGCTGGGGAAGGGAGTTCTCTCTAATGAGAAATACGTGCAGTTCTGCTTAAGGAGGAGGAACTGGAAGGAAGGAAACAAGTCATAATCTGAAGGCATTTGTGCATTGATGGAGTGGCTGTTTGCTTACAGATTTGGCAGCTGCAGCTTTTCTTGAATCATGGGTTTTGTTCCAAGAATTCTTGTTTAATGAATTTCTTACCTTAGTCTGCCAAACTTTGGATGTTTATATCCTACATTGTAAAGGGTTGTTTTTTGGAGTGTTGGTTTTTTTTTTTTTGCAGTTACGTATGGTTTAATATTTGTTAAAGAAGGAAGCAGAGAAATTTACTGTTTTGTTCTTTTTTTTTAAAATAAACTTTGGCTAATTATTAGTGTATTAATAGCTCTCTAGCTATATATTGAATTGACTTTTCTTTAATATTAGAATATGGACTTCTGAAAAATCAGAATGGTATCGCTCTCCAGAAGACTAGATCTGGGGGTTTTGCCCTTTTTTTTTTTTTTTTTCTTTCCCTTGTCTGTGTTTTTTTAAGGACTGGAATGAATCATCAGATTGGCATCTCATTTCACATCTAGTATGGTACAGGCCATGTAATTTAGTTACTAGTTTGATTATCCCAGTTTTGCTCTTAAGATTTGGAAATAGAATATTTGACCATTTCCATTGGCAAGCGGAAATATGGCAAGTCTTATTTTTAACAACTCTTTTGCCTTTGATTTTAAGACATTGGTTCTTGGCTTGACTGTCTTTCCATGCCTACATGCATCTTAAGCACCCGTAATTGCTTTTACAATGTAACCAGGTCAACTATTGGTCACCTGTCAGTTTGACTAATCAAGAAGTCCTCAAATCCCTCAATGTACATACCACCTCTTCCCCCCCAGTATCTCTCCTCCCCATTGCTCTCATTTGCTCCATACGTTCATCCTTTCTACAGTGTGGATTCCAGAACTATGCTGGAAACACTATCTGTTTTGCCAGCCAACTATTTTTATTTAGACTTGGACCATGAATTTTAGAGCTGGAGTAATTTTATGTTCAGTAAACATAATTATTCACCTTAATATCTATAGCCTTATTGTGTGTACTGAGAATGATTGCTGGCTGAAGTGGGAATCCTACTGCTGTTTATGACATTAGCTGCTGGTTTTAGATTAACTTAATTCTAAATGTGTTGTGAACTGCTGCCATTCTTGTATCTCTGGAAACAATTCAGACTTTTTTCCTATGTGTTACGCCCTTTGACAGGCACGTTATTGCAGTTACTCTGTTTTCACCCAAAACCCAAGAATGAGAAAGATTGTTTTCAAAATGTCCTGTGATGTCCATTGTCACCTAAGTGTGGCTTTGTGCTTTATTATATTTTTTTAATTGAAAGCAGGATAGAATGAGGCTGTTCTCTGGATGGTGTTTATAATTCATGCACTGTTCAAATCCCCTTGTTGACTGACTTCTGACTTGCAACCCACACTTGGGAAAACTACTCTTTGGCTGTCACAGTCAGCTCAGTCTCAAGCCCCCATCCTGCACAAGTTGGGATGACTCCCACCATTGCAAGATTCTTTGAACTGTGGTGTAGAAAGTACGGAGGTAAAGGGTATGGTTATAGGGTTCTGTAGGGTCTTCTGAATCAGTTCTCCAATGTGCTGCATAGTACAGGAAAGCTGCTCTAAGTGTATGGCTCATATTTTCTGTTGCTGGTACAGACTCTCATTGTTCTTATTCATTTAATTACAGCAATATGACTGTTTCATGTTAAAGCTGTTTTATATTTACTTCATTAAGACCTTCAATTTAGTGGCAGCAGGAATGGCATATGCAGCCTCTCGATGCTAAAAGTATCCTGTAAGAGAGTCCTTATGTGGAAAATATAAAGTTAATGTTTTGATTGCATGCTATCTAATATTTTTTATTTGAAGATATTATGTATACGATAAATGTACACCAAGACTGACTGAATTGAATGAATAACAGGCTGTATCACAAGAATTTAAAGAAAGAAGCTGCTTGGCAGGGTGAAAGCAACAAACCACTTAAAGCTTTCTGGATGTCTTTGGTTTGTATTTTGAGCAGATCAGGGGACTTGATGAACAAACGAAGGTGGCAGTATTAACGATTCTTTAAAATCAGTGTTGCGTGACCAGTTCTTTTATCAGGCACTTTTTCTGGTAACTAGATTAGCTTCTTCTGACTTTCTCTTCATTGTTACAGAAGGAAAACTGAGCTAGATTCTACCTCTGAAATAGCTGCTCAAAGACTTTTTTCTAGCTAGTATGCAGGGAGAAGTTCCTGTACAGTACTGTGTCTGGCATAATTTTTAGAGTTGCAGCACTGCAGTCACTTTCTAAAAACTAAAGCCAAAGAGTGAATTGACAGCATATACAAAAGGCTGTGATTTAATTTTAAAAAGTGTTGTTTGCAAAATATCCCTGGCATTTTTTTTTATTAGGTTTGCCCTTTCTAATTGAGGACAACTTAAGCCGCACAGTACTGTTCTGTACTAGATAGAACTTTATTACACGAATGGAAACTTTTCATGGCAGGGTGTGGGTTACAAAGAAGAAAGATTGATTGATGTGTTGAAGAGGAAAAAAAAATCTAGGGGTAGAAGCATACTTACAAAAGAAACAAACTACTCAGCAGGAAAAATTGAATTGTTACAATAATGTAAAAGTTTTCTTGGAAATTTGCGTTAGAAATTTGTAAGCAATCCAGCTGGATATGTGTTGTTTCTGTTGCTATAAGCTACCTGAAAGGATGTATATGATTGGCAGGCATAGCTTGAATTTACATGTATGTGTTAAGAGGTTTCAGTACAGGTCTAGCTTATTTCATGACCACACATGAAGGTTGGACAGGAAATATGTTACTACTTAGCATGGTTACATGCACCTAGCAATAGCAACCATAAATTGCACTCCCCCATGGTTCAGGTTGTAAACAGAACTTTGCAAATAGCATAGTCAAAAAAGTGAAGGGAATGGAGCGAGAGGTATGTGTCTGTGGTAGTAGGGTTTAAGTCTGAATTTCCAGCCCTTTAAAAAGGTCTTGTCTTCCTCTTTTGTTTTGTTGATAATTCAAAATTTCATCTTTCTCACTTACAGTAAATCCACTTTTCAGTTGAAACTTGTAATCTTTTATATATTAGGGGGGAGGTCATAAGTTAATGAAACTGCAAGTTGTACAACCTAACCATTTTTCTTATTACTGTCTTGGGAAGACCTTTCCCCCCCCCCCCCCGAAGAGGAATACGGAAGGCAGTGAATCAGATTTTAACCTGAGTAAATCAGGAAAGAGCTAAAATTAGACCTTCAGAATTCAGTCTCTTTATTCCCCTTCAAAGCTGAGGAAAGCTTGGTAGATAGCATTTTGCAGGTTACTGAATTGAAGAATGTTTTAGTTCATTCTAGTTTCTGTAACTTTTTTTTGTTTATACAGTCTTGTAGAAAACTGGTATCCATTCATATGGGGAGTTTCATGCAGATACTTCCAAAGCAATGCTGTCCTGCACAGGTTGGAAACTCCATGTAGTTTCTCTGAGCTTGTAAGTCCTAATTCTCATCAGACCAAGACACAGACACAGTTGTCTTCTGCTCACAGGTTGAGCAGCAAGAAAAGTAATACAGGTAAGAGCAGGGAGGAGCATAAAAATGAGAGCCAGAGAGGTTTCCTGCATACACTACAAATCTACATTGTGATAAGGCTTATGTTCAGTATTAGCCGACTCCAGTAAGATATCGCTCAATAAAATGTGTAGTTGTTAGTTCAAACATAGGATACTTCAGGCGTATGCATTAGCTGTTCTAGTGTGCGTGTAATTAGGAAGTCCAAATTACAGACACATAGGCCGGCATCATTTAAGGTGGTATAAATAATGTTAGAACTGGAAGTCCGTCAGGCCTTATGGTTCCATACACTGCAAATTGTATTAGATGGATGTTAGAGGAGTGGTGTGAGCTTCAATGCAGCTGTGAAAAGGGGCTGGTCTTAACGACGTGTTCCAACTAAATGTAATGTGTTTCAACTCTTTGCTCATCTTAAGCAGGTTTGTAGTTTCCTTTATGCATGCAATACAGTCCATGAAGTTCAGTTTGCTGAGGAGATGTGGGAGGGAGAGGTTGGAGAATTACCTGCCTCTTACATGAGATTTAATCCGGTCAGTAGCGGGTGTACCTCGCGCCGGTGGGACTGCTGTGAGCTGAGCTCTGCCTGCCACAGGGAGAGCTGGGCCAAGCCGGCAGTCTTGGCAGCAGCAGCGTTGGACGTCCTGGACATCCCGCAGCCAAGGAGACCGCTTCAGAGGTTATGCCTAGCTGGTGACTTCCCTTTTGATAAGCAAGCTTACTCTAAGAACTTAAGTCTTTTATGCACGTCTTTTTAAATTACATGGTAACAAGTAAGGAGAGTGCTATATAGGACTGCAACGAGGCTGACTGCCTACATAGTGTAACAATGGGAATAGCTTGTTTTTGCCGCAGTTCAGATGGATAAAATCTTCTCAAGTCACTGATTGCCGTAGCATCTTTGCTCCTTTTCCACCCTGTGGTGGAGTCTTAGCGGGCTGATGAAGTGTGAAAGAAGGGAGAGAAAGGAAAGGGCATTACCAAAGCCAGATGGTGGTTGCTGGTGTTGAAAAATCTATTACCCGGCATGGCAGGAGCCCGCAGGTGGGCAAGCTGGGCCTCGGGAGGAGGAGCGGCTTTAGGAGTTACTCAGTTACCCATGTAGGTTATTAAAACTCTACTATAGTCCCATGTTTTCTTCAGTGCACCAGTTTAAGAACCGCTGTGTCTGTGGTTAACTCTTTGCTTGCCTCCTGTTTTGGGGGATCCCTGGAAGCTAATTGAGCTGTTTGTGTGGACATGGGCTAAACTGGATTAGTGAAACATTAATCTTTGTTAACCTCTTCTACATTCTCTATTTATTTATTTTTAATCCAAATCGTTTCACTGACCCTATTTTGAGTGGGATGTCACAGATAGTGTTTTTTCCAATGACAAAGAAATTCTGAGATTCTCTGTTTCACTGCCATTCCTCTGCTGGGTACAGCAGCAGGTCTCATTCTAAACTGCTGTTCGTGGATTTGTGCACTGCCTAGTGAAATGATGTTTCTCTATGCTTTATGGTATTATTTACATTAAAAAATACAGTGGGATTCTTACTGTTTTGGAGGTTTGATGTTGAGAAGCATGTCGGCCTGAAACTTCCTGAAGTATTCCTGTTGGGTTTTTTTCCTTTTTTCTGGAATTTTTTATGTTTCTGGATTTTATATGTTGTATGACAGTTCCTGACGAATAATCTTATAGTTGTAGCTATTTGATTACTGTTTCTGTACTGTACTGTTTTTAAATCCAAGTTGCAAGTTTGTAGTCTGTGGGGTGGTTTGCATCTTCATTATTGAGAGCTTTTCCTATGCTGTGACAAACAGCTGAAGGATAATGTGTATATGAGGATCATCAAACGTGTTTGAAAGGCCTCCTTAGTCTTCAGCAGGCAATGCTGTGTTCCATTTAAAAAAAAAAATCCCTTTTACATGGAACTTGCACAAAAGAAATTATTTACAGAGAAATCATGTTTGAAGATCTCTTTACTGTAACTCAGATCAATAAGGAAAGTAATTTCTAGCCATGACTTTTGCTAGAGGAGAGGAACCTTATGAAAAGCATGATCTGATGATAGCAGTCCTTTGATAGTCATTAAGTGTGGGAACTTGTACTCACTCTGAAACTTGTGGGGTACGTCATGTGTTTATCAGTTTATCTTCTCTTACGTCTTCATTTTCTCAGTTCTAGAATAAAACTTTGTCCATTTTTGCTGATGGGTTTGTCTCCTGCGTTTGTTAAACCTGCTCGTGTTCAGTGTTTTTATCAAAGCCATTTCAATTAGTACTGTATTAATCAGATGTCTAATTCACACAGACACAGATCTTGGAACCATGAGTTATTTTTGCCTGCTGGAGATGTGCTGCAATTGGTATTTTGCTGGAGCAGGGTGTTTGTGTTTGAGGCTTCTAAGTGATCATAAATATAGAAATTTAGGGTTAATTGCTTTTTGACTCTGGATATAAGCAAATATTGTTTGGGGATTTTTTTTTTCCCCTGTCTGTTGACGGCTATCTAGTGACAACCACTAGCTGCTTAGTGGGAGAAGTGAAGGGGGAGCCTGGGCAATGGACTTGCTGGTGCTCAGGTTCTCATTAGTTGTAATGGCAAGAAAACAGGGTGGCCAGTGTCCTGGAGTTGCACAGATCACATTTGTGTTCCTGGGTTGAACTTTCCAGATGTTGTTGGTGAGCCGTCACTTGAGATTCCCTGCCCTGTCAGTATCTTTGGAAGTCAGCATTGCCCAATCTGAAGGTCCAGTGGTCTGCTGTATTACAATCATGAAGGCTCTTAGGAAGAGAGATAGCTGAAGATGGAAGACTGTGCTGCCATGGAAGAGAAAATGAGCATCACATTCATGCAGAAGTCAACACGACAAATATGATATCAGAGCAGGGTGGCTCTAGGAAGGAAGTGTAATATGGAGGAACTCTGGCAAGAGCAGTGTCTGTGCAACAGCTGAATTGTTTGATGAATTACAGGAAGGCATTTAAGTGTTACCTTATGTTTCTGTCTGGATCAGGAGACTCGGTGGGCTTCCAGAAATCAATTTCAGTACTTTCATTAAATTATAGACAGACTTCAGGTCTAAAAAATTCAAGTGTGTGATGGAGAGAATGTCTCTTGGGAGGAGATGGGGCAAGGCTTCTTAAAATATATAAGCATCCATTTGCTGTTTGGGTTTTTTTGTTGTTTTGTTTTTTGTTTTTTTTTTAATCAGAAGGGAAGAGGAGCATTGTGTATTTTGCAATATTAATCATCTTAATGAAAAGGTCTTCAAGTCACAGATTTTCTTTTTATTTCCAGAATATGCATGACCTTGCATGTAGGTGAACCCAGTGATTGTGGTGTGTGGTTTCTAAGTTCAGGAGAAAATTTGGCCTTCAGATATTTTCTCCCTTATATGTATGTGGAAGAAAAAAAAAAACAAACCAGGAACAAAATAGCTTAGTAAATGTCTGAGGTTTTTCCTCAATTATCTAAAAGGTGACATTACATCATCTGTACAGATGTAAATATAGAAAATAGTAGGTGTGTTAGATCTCCTGACTTATTTTTAAAACTTCTTTTACAGAGGACTGTCTTTATTTGAGTATATGTTTGTATCAGTAAATAGAGATGTGGCATTATGTCCATTTTTCTTTCTCTTTCTGGGAGATTGGAAGTTTCTTTAAATGCTTATTTTCATCTTTTGAGATTGTTTTTAGCTATTGCAGAAATGCTGTTATGTTTTCTGTCATTGGCTGTACTCTTTCTCAAGATGGTTATATTTCAGTGAAGTTGTGTTCTGTTTTTCCTAACTGTCCCTCTCTCTGTACACATTTCAGATTTTCCCGAATACGCATTTTTTTCTCTCTGAACAATGATATTATTGAACAAAGTAATACATAATGTAGCTGAGTGGTTTTGTATGAAAATCAGCCGAGCTGTTGGTTTTTTAGACAAACAGGAAAAACAATCCCTCCTTTAATTTCAGTGCTAAAAACCAGAGGATTAGCAAAATAGATGTGAATATTGTGCGTATTGTGAGACCTGTCCTAGGTCCTGATTCAAGATAAGTTCCCTGTTCGAGGTAATATTTGAGACTTAGTTTAAACAAAATCCAGAGTTACATGACTTCTCAACTGCCAAAGGACTTCTGAAGCATTTGTCATGGTTTAACCATGGAAACGAAGTTTTGTTTGGTGTAATGTGTTTGTTAGGATCTTTATTGTCTATAGGCAGTGTTTTAGCTATCTCTGTGTATGGCTACTTTGTGGAAGTAAATGTTGTACAAAATAAAGATTCTAAGCTGGCTTAGAAATTGAACTTTAATATTACTGTAAAAGTACAGAACAAGCCCAACCAGTTCTGAAATCAATTTCTATTGCCATGTAATTGCTGTGTGTAAGAAAACAAGTGGGGAGTTGAAGTGTGTTTTCTCTTTTGCAGGTGTTGCTGAAATAGTTCGATTTACTTAAAACATATGATTTCATGCAATTGTGCCTGATTGTTAGTGCAGCTGTCAACAGCTGCATGCTCATTTAGCTAATTGCATTCTAGTAAGATAGCTAAGCTTATTTTAAGATACGCAGTTGTGCGCTTTTTTTTAAAGCAACTACACACATTCAGAAGATTTACTGCAGAAAGTTCTGTGCTATCACAATGAACAATCATTGCTCTAGAGGAAATTTGAGAGCTTTTGAACAAGACTGCATCAACCAGTCTAGTGTATGGATAGCATCTGTGAAAAGTTGGACCATGCCACTTAAATTCGTATAGTTCTAAAGGCCTCGAAATGGTCCTGTCCTTGGGGTTAGTTTCATCATCTGCCATTTGGGAGTATTTTATAGTTTAACATGTAAAACTTTAATTTAACAAGCAACTAATTCCTATTGCTACATCAGTATTCTGGCTGCGTATACAGGAACTATGTGCTTCTGGTACATACTGATCATCTCCTTCAAGAAATGTGTACCTGAAGTGAGAAATTTGTATAAAGTGGTATATGTATAAAAAGCATATTAGGAGAGTAGACTATCTATTATGCGTGCTAATTCTGTATAGAATACTTGTATGTTTTTTACTGGTATGTTAGCTACGTAATTACAGTCGACAGTATGAAATTTGTAATGCAGTGTTGTTTTTATTTGTTATATAGCTTTATGCCAGTATATACAGGCCTCTAAAACCCGCGATGGTGCCAGCCGTTTCATTTCAAGTGCAACAGAAGGTAAAGGAAAAAGTGTGGGGAAAAAAAAGCACAATTTTTTGTTCATCTGATACCCTATCTTCATGGGCATTTATGTGGTTCTTGATCTTTTAACCTTCTAGACTCTCTCTTCACAGCTAACTTCTTGTAATAGATGGTGGATATCCTTTTTTTCATAAGTCTTGAAGAAGAAATTAAGTGATGCCACTTGTATGTCTACCTTAAACTTGCATCATCTTTGCATCTTGTCTATTTGTGCTTTTCTTCAGTAACAAAATTCCGCTGAAAGTGAAGCTTTAGCTATGCTTTAACAAGGATCTGAAATATCTGAAGTATAGTTTAGAGAATTGCTGTCATGACCACAATCTCAAGATAGTCATGCTTAAGGAAAAGCACAAAAGATACTTAATGACACAGAAATGTTACAATGCTAATCCTTGCTACTATCTGCAGTCTGATTATATGCTAACTAACTGTCTTGCATTTTCTGTTTCTCTTAAAAGGAGTGTGTGCTTAATTCACATATCCTCGCATCTACTTGCTGATGTCCTGCTTTTTGGCCTTGTTTCAGCTTAAAAAGAGAATGAAATATTTACTTCTGTATTTTTCTTTCACCTGCAGGGGAAAACTTTGAACAGACTCCATTAAGACGCACATTTAAATCCAAAGTTCTTGCTCGCTATCCTGAGAATGTTGAATGGAACCCTTTTGACCAGGATGCAGTGGGAATGGTCAGTATCACTTAATGGCTTTTGTTTTTAAGACAAAAACCTACCTTAACAATTGAAGGCATTCATCTGTGTTTTCTTTGACAAAAAAGTGTGAAGTCTATTATAGATTGGAAATAATCATGAATTTCTCTAAATTGTGCAGGCTTAAAAGGCCTTTTCATTTAATTGGGATATTTTTTTAAAGGAAATTAAGTTTAAACTTATAAGTGATAAGTCCCTAGGAGAGTTTTTTGTTCTTTTACAACTTTTTCGTAACATTCTAGAGAATTGGTAGAGAAATAAATTCGTCTGCAATTAATGAATCTTCTTTGTGCATGATTTTTCTGTTTAATGGAATGCCCTGTGGTTTCTTGATCGAGATAAAATATAGTACTTTTCTCTGTCAGGTTTCTGGTCTTAGTGACCAAAATACTTTACTTTTTCTGAGTTCGAATTATGTTATTTTATTCCCGCTGAGGTTGGTAACAAAATGGTTATGAGTTTCAATATGAACTACATACAGCCCTTTTAATATGTTCGTTTAGTTTTTCTGATTTAGGTGCATATTACTGTATTGTACAGAGATGTAACACTTAATAGAATTTAAAGTGAAATGCAATGGCAATCTGTGGATTCTAAATCCTATTTTCACCAATGCTTCTGGAGGCAGGGGGAGAGAAAAGTGTGTTTTAATTGATATTATCTCCCCTCCCCTCCTTTTTTCCTAGCTGTGTATGCCTAAAGGGCTTGCTTTCAAGACACAAGCAGATTCCAGAGAACCTCAGTTCCACTCTTTTATTATTACTCGTGAAGATGGCTCACGGACATTTGGATTTTCTCTCACGTTTTTTGAGGAAGTTACTAGCAAACAGATCTGCAGTGCAATGCAGACACTGTATCATATGCACAATGCTGAATATGACATTCTTCATACTCCACCCACAAATGACAAAGATAGCTGCAGCAGCACTGGAGACTGCAATGGCACTTCTGTTTCAAAGCTACAACGTTTTAACTCCTATGACATCAGCAGAGACACGCTCTATGTCTCAAAGTGCATTTGTCTGATTACTCCAATGTCTTTCATGAAAGCTTGTAAGAAAGTACTAGAACAACTTCACCAAGCGGTGACTTCACCTCAGCCGCCACCTCTACCTTTAGAAAGCTACATCTACAATATTCTCTATGAAGTTCCTCTTCCTCCAGCAGGAAGGTCATTAAAATTTTCAGGTGTTTATGGACCAATTATCTGCCAGAGGCCAAGCACCAGTGAACTACCATTATTTGACTTTCCGGTTAAAGAAGTTTTTGAATTGCTTGGAGTAGAAAATGTGGTTCAACTCTTTACCTGTGCCCTTTTGGAATTTCAGATACTGCTTTATTCACAGCGTGAGTACTTGGTTTTTGTTTTCTTATCTTGTAGTTGTACTGGCACAAGGTCTTTTCGTTTCTTGAATTTTAAAAAACACACAACAGAATAGCTGCATTGAAGTGGCGTTAGCATGCTAATGCAGTCAGGCTGATCTATGTGCGGTTTTAATGTAAAGAACTGGGGTTGCAAAGAGAGCGTTGCATTGGCTCCTGTTTTTAGACACTTAAACTTAAAACTTTGGGCTTTCACATAATCTCCTGTATTCATGGACTGACTGTCCCCTTTATTGTTGTCTCTGGAAATGCGCTGTTGGATAGAGCAGTATTTCTTCTCCCATGTTGCTCTTCAGCTGCTTAGCTGAATTCCCTCCTATCTCTGCCAAACTATTCATGCATTTTGAGAAGATACATAGTTAATTATATATGGTTCTGAAGAATTAATGATGCAAATATAATTTTCTCTTTGAGTTCCCAATGTCGCATTTCAGTTATTACTTTGAAATAAAATTACCTGAAAATGTTTTATTTGGCTGAATTTAGGTCCCAAATCTCTGTTAAGGCCTTGAAACAGTTACTGCTGAAGTCACGTAGATAAAGCTTGCTTTGAAGAGGATAGGCAGCAACTGAGCTGAAATAGCAGCTGTTTATCAATTAATAAGTAATGTGCTAGTGGTATCCATTTTCTGTGTTGAAATTTGTGAATACTGGGCTTCTTACTCTGCATCCTGTTACTCTAACACAGAGTATGTGGAGTTACGCCAAAAGATAATTTTTCTACTTTTTTAGATGTTAGTCTGGCTAATGTTAGTCCAGACCCACCATCCATAATGGTGTGGTTTAAAGTAGACAGATGAATTTTAAACACTGTTTTATAGTAATGGTAAAGAAGCCTAGAAGACCCCAAGACAAATCCAGGGATAGTCCATGGTGTTACTGAAATCTGTTTTTACTATTTTCTTCTATTGAGCTGTCACTGAAATATGTATAATACAAATGGTAACTATTTACAAAATATAACCTGCAGTTATTAGCAACATCCTCCAAGCATGAAATACAGATGTTTGTGTGTTGAGATGTGTGCATAGACTAAAGCCAAAGATGGATTTTTGTCTGTATAGTCAAGGTGATTAAAAGTGTGTAACGGCAGCAGGGCGTTACGTCGCAGTTGTTGCATTGTATCAACACTGTTAACTACCAGAGAAAAACTATACAGTAATTTGGAGTCAAAAAAACTTACTGTACTCGATAGTGGTTACTCTCCTGGATTTAAAAAACAAATTGCTTTGCTTATTATTCATAGAAAATCTAGAAATACTTGCCTAGCAGACAACCTTCTTTTGTGGTTTCTCCAGAAATGTATTAGGCATTTATGTTTTTGAGATTTAGGGAGAGTTTGTGCGGATATCTGCGTCCCACCAGTGGAAGATTCAAACATCAGCTCTTCCATCTGAAGAAGAATGCAGTCCAGTTGGCCTGTAGTTGTGCTTGAGACCTCCTGTGGCGCAAGTGTGAGTGCCTGGCCAGTTGGAAGCACCACAAAAAAAGCAATGTGTCACCATATCCGAACAGTGTTCCCTGGTCTCTTTTCACCCCATTGTGTTACAAGTACTCTTTTCTCCTGGGCTGGAACTCAGCTCTCTTCTGGACTAGTCTTCTGTGTTCTGGGTTCTCTTTCCAAGTCATATTAATAGGTTCAACTTTTTTTCTTGGGCACTTTCCAAGTGTCTGATCAGTGGCTAATTAAAGAAGCTTAAAATAGCTCTGGAACGCTTGAGTTTCTTGTTTACAGGCACAGACATATGGAATTCAAAGGCATCCATGCAGGCTTGTGGGCCTGGATCTTTGACAGTTTCTGTCCACTGTTCTGCCTCCTCACCCTAAGCTTTGGCTGAGTTGGGCTGTGTTGCACCTTATGGAAGTGTTTTGTCTCCTCTCTATCAAGTTCTGACCTATAGTTTCTGGCTGAAAAGTCTTCTTTCAGTAGAAAAATAAATTTAGTTATTTGTTTGCTGACTTTTGGCCCTCAGTTTTGGTGAACAGTGGCAGTGGCAGTGCCTTCTCAGTAATAGCAGCCATACTTTTTTGAAATGTAGCTTCTCTTAAGAACTTTCTGCGGGATCTAATCTCTGACACTTTTTTTTTTTTTACCTGCTGTTTTTTCTTAAAAAACCCTTTGGTGCAGTTTGCTGATACTTACTCAGAATACTTTCAAAGCTTCTAGTGAGTTAATAACAGAAGTTATGGTGTAGTGCTGGCATTGCCAACAGCCAGGTTAAAGACTCTTTTCTAAAATGCTTTTGATACACATGTACTTCATTTTCGTATTACTTGAAATGGAAGCGTGAAGTATTTTGAAGTTCTAGAAAGTCAACTTTTTCTTCCTGTTACTTGTTTGTTTTTCTCTTTTGTAATCATCATATTCTGTTTTCTTCTACATGGCAGTGAATTAGAAAACTGTTTTAGTGAAGTGACTGCTTGCTTCGCTTAAAAGGATGATATCAGGAGGAAAGTGGAACTTCTGACTGAGATTCTGATTGTCTATACATTTACTTACCAGTTTCCTTCTTTTGCTTTGTTTTGTTTTGTTTAGGTTTTTGTGGGTTTTTT
Source organism: Oceanodroma leucorhoa (assembly GCA_030449065.1). Taxonomy (NCBI): domain Eukaryota; kingdom Metazoa; phylum Chordata; class Aves; order Procellariiformes; genus Oceanodroma; species Oceanodroma leucorhoa. The sequence continues at coordinate 697,708 of JASVER010000028.1, read as the reverse complement.
GTTGGGTTGGTTGGTTGGTTGTTTTTTTTTAAACTGGAATATGCTCCTAATAAATTCTTCTTTCTTCTGTATGGTTGACTAACATCCGTTTTTTGCTGTTTGTAAAACAGGGAATGTTGAATGTAGATACAGGTGATGGTGCACTCTGTTCTAAGTGGAATCAGAAATTGCTTGAACGTTTGTCAGGGCTTGTTCACGTTCTTGCATGTGCAGTAGCGTGAGGTCTAGGTTGTCCTTCGGAATATAAATCTTAATTTTTTTAATGTCCTTTGGGTTTGTTAAATCTCTTGGCACTCAAACCTGTGACAGTTGAGGTGGTTGGGATCACTTCTCATTCTCCTAGGTCAGATGAGATTGCGGTACTCATTGGGTGGATTTAGATTTAGAACAGTACGTGTCAAGATCAGAGGGTTTGCTTGTAAGATTTACTTTTTAAAAAAAAAAAAAAAAATCACAACCAAAACTCTTGGAGGACTTTGCTGCCAGATGCAATCCTTTCTGAAACAAATTATTTAGCATCTTAAGTTGCAGTCAGCCCTTGGAATAGGAGTAATTTCACTTGGCAGTGAATGTGTTTTGCTTTAAGATTCCTTTGACATGTTTCTGACTTTATGCTTGCGGAAATTCTTCTTTTGTCCCACTATATTGGCACAGCCTGTATGTTCTGGATCAGCGTAAGCCAAATGTAGGGAGTGAATTCCTTGATTTGATTGTCCTCTTGAGAAACTTGTTTCCCATTTGGGAAAGTGTTAGGGGAATGCAGGTGCTTATAAGACAGTGAAGAATCTGAAGCTGCTCCTAGTGCTGAGCTGGTGCCAAGGGACTCTGGCAAAGAGACAGTGGTGCTGAAGGAGGCCTTCACTAGTGCCCTCACCAGATTATTCTGCAGGAGCTGGTTTGCATTCCTGCAATTTATGTTGCTCTTTTGTCTGTGAAATAGACTCGTTCCTTATCTCTGTAGAGCACCTAGAGCTCTTCTGAAAAGTGTGCGCTGAGTTAAGACAGCTGTGAAATCTTCTTGGAGGAGATTTTCTAAACAGCTAAAAACAATAAAAGGAGAAATATAATGCACCACTGCCACAGACTATGATCTTGAACAGATTTTATTTTCTGGGTATTTGCTGTCTGCTGTCATTTTTAAGTACAAATAAAGCTGTTTTTTCTCCTTTGCACTGCTTTTGAATCACTTCTCCCCATCTTTGTTTCACTTGCTTAAAATTATGTTCACTCTGGAGACTTAAAGTATTAGTTTTATTTCTTTGCAATATTAGTCCCGTGTTGCCCAACTCTAATCTCGTACATAGGACGTTTTCTTCTTATGCCTCCAGTGATTTAGGAAACCTGCTGCTTGGTGTAGGCATCTTTAATCAGCCTGTCAGACACAGAAGTGAACACGATAGGAAGTACTTTGACCCCCTGCTTCTACTAACCACAGTTCTCTCTTGCTGCAGTTACAGGTTTTTTGAAGTAAAAGGCCCAATTAAAGAAATGTATGTTTTCTCTGAGGAGCCTGACATACTGTGCTCAGAAAAATTTGTTGAAAAATGTTTCTGTTACCCCATGCTTTCTACTATGAACAGGTATGCCTGAAGGGAACTCTCCAGGCAATGCTTTAGTCCGGTGGCTCAGCTGCATTGCATGCTACCTGTCCATAGGCACAGCGTATATAATTTTTTTCCCTCTGCGTGCCTTCAGGTTAAAGAGAAGGTTAATCCTGGCAAGGAGCCCATCTTTCTGGTTTATCCATATACTTTCTGAAGATCTCCAAATCCGTCTGTAGTAACGGTCCTCCACCGTAGGGGCAACTCTCTGCCTTAAAGCAGCAATGTGGGAGTTGCGTGTGGAATGGAAATTACTTCACAAGTACAACAGTACTTTATTGTGATCCATGAAGTAGGAAGATTAAAAGGAAGAAAAGTATTCCAGAGTGTGATCATGTGATGGTTTTAAATTTGGCCAAGTCAAAGAATTTCTGTAGTCACTTGATAGACTTCTCTCTGGTAGAATGTGAGAATGGAGATGTGGAATCATGGCTCTTACAGCTGCCACCTTCTTTCCATCCTGCTCCTCTCTTTCCAGACCCAAGACCTGGGTGCACTAGTGGTATGTCATTTGTTTCCCTGCCAGTGCTCTTGTACAATACAAGGTCAAAAGACTGTGTCATTTGCACCAGAATAAGCATATTCTGGTTTCAAAAACAAGAGCAAGACCACTACTGAAGAGTTTCTTCCCTCTTTTAAATTCTTTTGTTATTACTAAATCTTATGTAATGTGTTGGTACTAGAAGTGTGCTGCTTTCTTCTTTTTTAAAACCAAAAAAACCTCCATACCCTCTCAGGATAGGTATAACTCAAGAAAACATTTAAGTTATTTTATATTTGTGGGCTTCTTGCCTTTGTCCTTGCCTTTTGCCAACAGCTCCTGATGTGTGTAAAGCCTGCAGAATGTAGTCATTGTTGCTTGCAGGCTGTGACTGTGCAGGTCAAGTAGTTGGGAATGGCTTAAGCCATGTGGATATCCAGGATCACAGAGCTGCATTTGCAGATAACTCAGTTGCAGGAGGTGGCTGCTCAGTGGATAGAAATTCTGAATTATTGATGCTACTTTGTAATTAATTTGAAAGGCTAATACTGAAGTTAGCTTAATGACAGAGAGAGAAGTTGTATTTAAATTAGCCAGCAGGATTAGACAGCAGTGGTTTTATGTAGTAGGAAAACACTGTTTCTATTCTGAGACTTGTTCTTTCAAATAAACAGGCTGAATACGAACCAGCTGGAATGTTTGTATATCTATGGCTACATTTAAAGTTCCTTTTAAAGCTGAAGAAAATAGGGTATGGAATGGATTCTTCTTCTTCCCAAAGCTTATAATTAATTCATCACTTCTTTGCAGTCAGGCTGTGATTAAAGCTGCAAACCAGTAAGTAACTGTGTAGGCAGAAACTGGTGTCCAGGCAGAATAGGGGAGTGCTGCTGGTGATGTTCATTGATTGTTCCCTAACGTGTTTCAGTTCAAGTTGGCAAAAACTTTAAACCGTTCAAGCTATTCTCACTTGTTTTGATGGAAGGGTCCTTCAGTCACAGTAGATCTACTGCGATACAGTGACAAGTAGCTCTGTGCAGTAACCTCTTCCACCAGCAGAGCTTCATCTGAAAAGAAAAATCAAAAGCCTAGATTGCAGAATTATGACTGATGTTAGCAAAACTTGTGCTGAGTTCCTCTTGGGTTGTGGGACTCTTTGCAGACCCCTAACTCTGCAACTTTGACTTCAAACAAAATTAATCATGAATGCCAGGAACTGAATTTCTTAGACTTCTCTGTCTTCTGCTATCTGAAGTCTGAGTGGAGGATGGCTAAAGAACAGAATTAAAGCCATAACCTTAGAAAGAGCACAGGTAAGCTTAAATTTTCTCCAGAGCGTTTCTTAGAACAAATGTTCTTTTTGCAGTTTTCATTTGCGCTCTGCAGCAGTATGCAACAGCTCCAGAAACCTCAAGGCCTGAACCTACATTCAAGTGTCTCTTCCAATTTCATAGTGTCTGTAGTTTTATGAACATGTTAGGAGAATGCACGCATATACCACACCCCAACAGACATATGAAGGATGCTTATTTTTTTCCCTTCCTCCTATTCCCCCCCACCTTTCCTGGCTGGAATTGGATATTGTTGCAGTATCATTATAGCTTTATTGAAGGTAGGAATTGTCTTAGTCTTGTGAGCTTGTTTTATACTCTTTCCAGCCTGGCAGCTTAAAAGCATTCTGAATGTTTCAGCAGTTGTATTAGAACACACGCTCTGAGTTATTCTGGTGTTGCCTCCTCCTTTATGGTGCATAGATATCAAAAACCATTAAAGATGATTCTGTAGTATAAAAAAGGAGGGCAAGGTTTTGGCCCAGCACACCGCAAAGTTAACTGCTCTAGCCACCAGCCGCTGAATAAAAAGATCTTTTGGTATGCGTGTTGCACAGGTGCATTTAGCACTGCTTTTAAATTCTAGGAGATGAGTTGGTTTTACACTGAACTGAGATTTCGGTCATACATTGCAAAGGATAAACAAAGCTGGTCCTTTTTATTTTCTACATAGTTATTTCAGTCACACTGTTGGGTTGGCTACTATACAGCATGCTTTACAGACATTTAAACACTCTTTTAAAAAATGTTTATATGAGAGATACCAGATGCCTTGGGTTTCATCCAAGGCTTCCATAGAAAGCCATAAGCACAGAGAAAAGAAATTATTTCCGATGTTTCTTAGCCAATTACAATACTGCTTCCATACTCAAATTGGTGTTCCTGGTAACTCTGGTATAGGTAGCAGAGGGTGACTTAATGGATGCTAAGACTCAATTTGCTCATTTACATATGACTTGTAGAATGACCTACTTCATGTTGAGCTCTCTTTGTTGTTTCAGCAAAATGTGCTTGGGTGTACAAGTCCGGGGTTTCATTAAGATGCTGCTCAGCTAGTACTAGGTTTTGTGGTTTCTGTTTTAAAGCAAGCTCTCGTTTCTTTAACTTAGATCACTTGCTTAAAAATGTTTGTGAAATAAATATTTGTTTTCCTTGATCTTTTTCAGATTATCAGAGACTGATGACTGTGGCAGAGACCATCACAGCACTAATGTTTCCATTTCAGTGGCAGCATGTGTATGTTCCTATCCTTCCAGCATCCCTCCTTCATTTTCTAGATGCTCCTGTCCCTTACCTCATGGGCTTGCACTCTAATGGGCTGGATGACAGGTCTAAGCTGGAACTTCCTCAAGAGGTGAGAGGAGCTTGTCTTGATTGATTAAATATTGTACGTGACTATGAAGGAAGTGGGAAATGAGCCAAAACACTAGTGGTAACTGTAACAGCCATTGTGAAGTTCTTGCTGGCTCTGGTTTAGGATAGCTCTTACTTTGTTTTTTGGAGATGCTGGAGAGAATCTGGTGAAATAGCTAAATAAACCCCTGTTTTGGAAATTGTATGCTCTGATAAAATTAAACTGTAATTTTACAGGTATTGATGCAGTGGGGTTACAGAAAGAACACTTGTGTGCTGCAAAACTTAGCCCTGTAGTGCTAGGAAATGCAAGAAAGTGCAGTGTGAATTCACCAACTGTGGCCAAAAGGCCATACAGCTGGTTCTGCAAAGCTTGACTGGCTTCAGCACTGTGCTGTGCTTGGGCCGGTTCCTGGCTGCGTGGGATTAGACTGAGTTTCCCCGCACTGCATTTCTGTGTTGGGGTTGGCTTACGTGGACCCAGCTTGTCAGGTGTCTGCACCAAAACTATTTCAAATTTTCTTCTAGAATGCGTACTTCAGTCTGCAGCAAAATGTCAGCATCTACTTGAGCAAACTGGTGCTACCTGGGATAGTGCTCAGGAAGTCCTCCCTTGTGGGAGTCTGTTAACACCAGCCACTATATGGAGAAGCAAACGGTCTGTAAAGGTCCTGCAACTCATACATGGGGCTGGGACCAGGTTCAAACTGCTTGGAGGTTGTTTTTATTTACTTTATCCCACTGTTCACTTCACAAATATTCTTTTTAGGGACCTGCAGAGAGAGAATTTAAGAGCTGGTTGTGAGGATCGGGGGACCAAGAGTGGTTGAGCACTACCTCAGGTAGCAAAGGAGATGTCTGCAGGAGCCAGTAACCACCCGTGGGAAGTATGTCAGGCGGCTGGCGCCTGGCTGGCTCGTGAGGCAGTTCCGTCACTCATCTGAATGACTTCTCTCATTGAGCCCCATTGAAGGGTTTATTTACTCTTGTATATAGAAAATGCTGAGTGGTACAGTATGGGCTGGCTGGCTGTTGTCAAGAAGCTGGACACCTCTATCAGGTAGCCCTGTGGGAAGCGAGTGCTTGCAGAGTTATTAGCTGCGAAACAGCACAGCTCTGGCCCCTGCTGGAGTCTGCTTACTTGTAGGTGTAACTTTGGGGGGGGGGGACTGGGTAAACCATGGGAAACACCCTACTTACAGGCACTGGTAGGATTCTCTAATCTCTGCCATTTTCTGTGGTTGTCTGTTTTCTTCTATTATCATTTACATTACTGGGAAAGCAGAAGTGTGGCAGGCAGAGGGTTTTGTGGTGGTGTTTTTTGTTTTCATTATCAGGCAGTGCTGCAACATAGCTTGACACAAAAAAAACTTCTTAAAAAAGCTGCATGAAATTAAAGACAAGATATTTTTGTGAACCTCCAGTCTGGTCACCATGCCAACATTGCTCTTTTTCTCAAATCCATATGCTGATAGTTTTCATTTGTTTTTCCTGGCAAGTTCAAAGGAAAATTTCTCTTCAAACAGTGTTATTTTTTTCTATGAAAACTGAAGTATTTAATCTCTTGATTTCTTTCTTTTCTCCCTCTCTTTTTTGCACTGGCATAATTAATAACAGAGTAATGTATGTTCTTGCTATGAAAACAGTCTATTGCTTTGGTTTACTACCTTTTTACGAAACTTTGGAGGTACCTACAGGCCTAATTAGTATGGTTAGTATACTTTTTAGCGAGGATAGCTGGTGAAGTAAAGTGCATGTGTGGATATGCATGTTAATATGCACCATGGATGTTTTCACTATTACAACAAGCTTCTAAAAGACTGTCCTCCTTTTGTGAAGAATTTCTTCATTTTAAAATCACTGTAATACTTCCAACAAAATAAACATATTTTAATTTCAAATAGGTATTTCAATTATTTAAAAGGTAAATGGTTTTGAAGAGCTTTATCAGCTTACTTTGGAGGTTTAAAGTAAGGTAGTTGATCTATTTTTAGATGTCAAAAGTGTAATCAAAGTAGTATTAAAAAAATAATCTGGTACCTCAATTTACATTTTGTTTTACAGATGGCCTTTTATGAAGGTGGAGGAGTAGATTTTTGATAGTATCTTACAGAGATCAGATTTGTCTGGAAGGGCAGGGAGAGGAGGACACACAGGACTCAGAATCAGCAGCAGCATGCCCATGTGATGGAATTTGTTGCAGAACTTAAATTTGTCCTTCTGAAGGTTCAGCTTTTCTCTTTCTTATTCGAAGAGGGAGCTCTTAAAGCTTTGTACATGATGAGTATGATTTGGTCAGAGAAATCCCTTTGGTAGTCACTGCTGAGTAAGGTTTCTTATGAACTGTTGAAGTCCTTAGCGCTGCAGGCTGGGAATGTAGCTGTGGCGTAGAAATGGGCTTGAACATGTCCTGGAGACTTCAAAGATGACTAAGAAGTTATCCTATGCCAATAGATTTGCTTATCCGAGAGGCAAAGTAGACTGGGAAGAACAGGAGCTCACTATTGTTGAGATTTTAATTGTAGAGTGTTCACTTTAAAAAAAAACAACAAACAGCCCCAACCACCCAAAAAAAAAAAAACCCAAACCAAAAAACTGCTGTTGTAACAAGAAGTAAATGTACCATTTTAAAATATAAAGCAGAATTCAAAGTGCTGGTCTCACTAAGTGAAACTATTGGTCAGTATCAGTATTGATATTAATAATTTAATCAGCTTTAATATATTTAGAACTGCAGATTACAGGTTCATCTCAAAACTACTTTGCTTTATGATTAGGCTTTCAGATACCCTTCACTTGAAGAGCCAAAGCAGCTCTACACTTAATTCCTGACATAGAAACTGACAAGGAACATGCATAAAATGTGTTGTTGTAGAACAGTAGAAGAGAGCATATGGATTCTATTGTTTGTAGTTCAATAAAGACAAATTTATCATCAGTAACAAAAGGGATATTAATATTTAACATTGCTTATTTCTAAAGTTTGGAATGTATATGATCCTTTATGAAATCATCAGGGTTATATGAGGAACTTAATTTCCAAGTCGTGCCTCTAAGCTCCTGATTCATAGATACAGTAAGTATCAGAATTTTTCTCACTTATCGCAAAGGGTATATGAAAAGCTGTTCTATGTTCTAATTTATTCTGAGTTCTGCAAAAAAAAAATGTTTTCTTTTTTTTTTCCTTTGTCTTGAAACTGCATAAACTGCATTTCTGTTGCTAATCTATTTACATGGATGCATGGGATAGCTGCTGTTAAAGAAAGCAATATCTAATTTAGACAAGGGCCAAAGAAATGAGCTTTGACAGGAAATCTAGTTAGTGCTTCTCAGTTGAAGGGCATTGTGGGGGAATATAATATTGCTATCTAGCATGGCATGGATGCCTCAGTGTCACTGTAAACTTCTTGATTGTGGTTTTGTAATGATGTTTTAAAAAGACTAATTTGTCTTGCTCAAAGTGGTTTAGACTAGCATATGTAAAAATACTGCCTGTCCTAACTCGGTCAGGTTTGGTTTAAGTCTTGCACACCATATGCCATAAGGCTTGTTTTGGTTTGCTTGTGGTGGCAGTCTCCCATATTTTGGTCACATCTGGTGCTTTAAGGGAATGCTTTACTACGGGAGCATGGAAACCCAGCTGTATCCTAGAAGTTGATGCTTTGTCAGATGATGATTAAAATCTTCAGCAAAATAACTGCATTAGTACAAAATTCAAGTTTAGACTATCCCTTGGGTACATCAGAAAACAGGGCCTGATGGAGAATTCATTGAAGTTCACCAGTGACTTGAAGACCTGACTCTCTGTGGCCCAGCAAAATTGTAGGCTTACTGTAGGGTTGAGTTTCTTGTACATGTCAGCGATACAGTGCACTTAACTTTAAGCTTGTTCTTTTATGTATTGCTGCTTTGCTGAGGGCTCTTTCTGTATGCATGAGCGTCCTTGTAGTTTCACTGATAGCTGCATCAGAGGCTTGTAAGGAACCCAGAAGAGAAAGGCGGGGGGCATGGGAGAAGCGGTGCTAGAATAAGGTGTTGCAGAAATCAAAGGGGAAGGGAAGAACATGTAGCTGTTTCAGACGTTGCTGGCAAAAGTGTGGTTTGTTTATCGGTAAAATTGATCAAAAAAAGTGGTTAAACTACCTTTCTTGCAGATCATAAACCCAGCAAGTACTAAAGTAAGACTGTTTTTTTGATGTGTCTTTGAATTTCCTTTTAAAGAAACTTTTGCAGTGCTATAGCAATATGTTTTTAACAAGCAAGTTGATCTGGGCCATTTCATGCTACTGGATGTGCATCTTGCCACTCTCTAATGCACGAGAATGGTGGACATTTAAATTATTTTGAGTGAAAATAAGAAACACTGAGCATTCCAGCACTGGTGAAATCAAACAAAAGTAGTATCTCATTAAAAAAGCTTGGTTTTAATGGAGCGATCCCAAGGGTCTTGGGCTATAGCTTTTACTTTTAGAAAAGGTGAAAGATTTTAAAAGCTAAAATCCAGTTCTCTGCTAATATATGAGAGGTATATATTCTCAGTATTTTTATTTCAACCATTAAAAAGATGCTAAATCTTAACAAATTCTGTGGGTCTTTATTTTTGTATGTTGTTTTAGAAGATAAGAAAGATCTCTCGAAAAGCCTTTTTTCCTCTTGATGCCAACACATTTAGACCAGACTGACCAAGATAATTATTTTGAAAGATAATGACTGCTTTGTATGCATTCTCAGGCTATCTGCTGGTGTGATAGATCCTTGATAATACCGCAAATGTATTGACAGACTTCAGTTTTATGTTTTCCTGTACTTCAGTGTTAAACAGCCACTTGAGGAGTTAAATTCATGTTTCTGAAAGCTACAGCTGTAAGTTGTTCTTAGTCACAAATTCTGGGTTGACTTGAAGAACAGTAGTGCTGAGAATAAATGCAAAAGGTCACCCTTTGCTTACAGGAATGGCACGGGAGCATCCTTTAGAGTTTAGGACCACTGTTAACACATTTTCCACAAGCCAGCCGTGTGTGTATAAATTTGCATATCCATGTTTTCTGTGTGTTAAGTGAAGTGGGTGGTTATTTGCAAGGTTGAGACCTAATGCACAAAGGTGATACATGCTGTAGAAATGCTGTAGATGAATGGTTTTTAGTCTTTCAGTGCTGTATTCAAGCAGAAACCTTAACTCAGAACCATGTTTCAATCTGACTGTCTAGGAGGAGATATGAAAACCTGTATGTAACCTATAGTTTGAGCACCTGTGCTGCATAGAGAATTCAAGTAGTGGTGATTGTGCTGTCAGAACTGACTGTTCTATGTTGTTGTAGGCATCTATTTGCATACCATGTAATTATGTATTAATGTTTAAAATAAAGCATATTTTCTCCTTAGGATGTCAGTGGCATGGGGAGCTTACTTATTATTAGTGAATATTAGTTCCTCCTTAGACATCCTTTTGGCAGAACCTAGATCATTTCCTTCTATATTTTTGAACAGAGATGAAAGGAAGGATATAGACTTGATGCAGGCATTGCTAGATATGCATGTGGGTTTGGCCCTTATTGTACTCGAGGTCAAACTAAAGAATTGCAATTGTCCTCTGGCTTTGGAATTGATAGATGTAGAACAGACCCTACTGAGCCAATGGCGAGTTGTGCTGTTGACCTCAGGGGACCAGGCTTTGGCATCAGATACACGAACATTGACTTACTTGCATCCACGTTTCTAAGGTTTGTAAGACTTCGTTGTGGTTTAACCCGGCAGGCAGCCAAACACCACACAGCCACTCGCTCATTCCCCTCTTCCCACAGTGGGATGGAGGGGGAGAATCGGAAAAAACCCCGTAAAATTCATGGATTGAGATAGACAGCTTAATAGAACAGAAAAGGAAGGGATAATAATAATAATAGTAGTATAATATACAAAATGAGTGATGCACAATGCAATTGCTCACCCCCCGCTGACCGATAATGGAGCTGCGATCGGTACTTCCTGGACCATGCCTCCTATTTATATACTGAGCATGACATCATATGGTATGGAATACCCCGTTGGCCTGTTTGGGTCAGCTGTCCTGGCAGAGCTTGGGAAGCTGAGAAGTCCTTGACTAGTAAACCACTTAGCAACAACTAAAAACATTAGTGTGTTATCAACATTCTTTTAATGCTAAATCCAAAACACAGCACTAGGAAGAAATTTAACTCTAGCCCAGCCAAAACCAGGACAGACTTTTACCTGGACACCCCGTTATTTGTGATGATAACAGTTTATGGGAAAGACAAGTGTTTAAATTAGGATGTGACACCCTTGTTCCTCAGTGTAGTGTCTCAGGAGAATCATTTTATTGTGTGATGGTGTTATGTGTCCTCTCTTGTAATAATCTGCTATTAAAGTGGTGTGTAACTATTTGAGGTTTTCTTTTGGTCAGAAAGCCTATACCTCAGCAACAAATGAAAGAATATTTGACTGTTCTGGAGACCTGAAATACCAAGCGACTAACTTAAGGATGTTCTTTCAATTGTATCTCTACTTACACATGTTGATAAGTATCTTGTCTTTATATAATTTCAATTCTGTATGTGTAAAATGATGATCAGTGTATCCATAGAGGCTTACATACAGAGCTGTCAGCTATTCACAACTCACTTCTGCTGCTTCCAGAAACAAAATAACTAAAACTTTGTGATCAAAGAACTCCTTTATTTTTCTACTTTGTGTACTTGCCCAGTTCCTAGCATGCAAAATGCTTTGGATGGCCATGATTTCATAAAAAACAAGTGCCACTTCATTTCTCTTGCTTTTTAAAAGTAAATTGGAAGTGGGGACCCCTCTATCCTCACTGGATTCCTGGTATTCGTTTCTGTTGGATCTGTAGTGTAGCAGCATTGTGAGACTTACTGTTTTGGTGTCTGTTACTGGAGGTTTATTTACTTGGGATTTCATTTTTACAGAAAAATGTTGTTTTCGTACCTCTTGAAGGGCTTGTGAAGTGAGGTGTCTTTTGCCATTTCTATTCCCTGGGGAACATGGCCTTTTCAGAAGCGCTTATGTAGTTCTTGAGAATGGTCCCAGTCTCCCTAAGTTAAGAGAGGCTAAAGCCATCTACTGAATCTCCTTTGCTTATGGTGCTCTAGGTAGTCCTCTAACTTATGGGTTATTAACCAGTCACTGAATAAGTGTAGTGTCCCCAGAAATACTGATTACTTTTTAGCCAAGCACTTTTTAGGTACAGCCAAGCTTAACCAAGAGTGATGTTTTCTGCAGAATCTGTGCTAAGGTAAGATAATCCAAAAAAGAAGGAAAGTTGAATGGCATCAATTAAAGAGAGTTTAAAAAGGAAGAAATGCAGTTAAACTGCTTGAAGAGTTTCTTAATGAGTCTGTCTTGATATTTATCAGACAGCTTGTGACGACTTAAATGTTTTTGTTCTTCCCTCAGCACCGATTGGCAGGCATTGTGCCTAGATTCAAGGCTTTATTTCTCTCATGTCTTGAAGTGCTTACAGTGTTCCTGATAAATATTAGCTGACTTGACTTCTAATCATCACAGAACCATGTGTATAGTGGGGGTCTTGAAGTTCCTAAATTCAGGTGCTTACTTGAAACATGAGAGTTCTCGTGCACATGCCGTCCCTTTGTGCTGAATGTTTCTCTGAACGAGAAGCAGACGCACTCTGCGTGCATCCCTAGCCCACCGCTGGAGCTGCCTTGCGAGGTAGGCACACACACCACCTGCTGTGTTTGAGCAATGTTGATATTGGGGAAATCTAAACAATGGCACTTGCCCTATTTAAAAAATAAAAACTTTTTCTAGGGTGCGCCAGAGGCTGTTTCAGAATCAAGGTCTTAGTTCTATTTATTGACCTTGGATTCTTTTGCAACACCTAATTCAATCTGTGATTTTAATTTACAGTAAAGGATCTATACAAGAGCTACTAAGCTGTTTATATGCATTCCTTTAAGCATAAGAAATAAATACCAGTATTATAATGTTAAAACATCAGGAAATGGAGAACTGGAATTATTCTACTTACCTTTGTAACTATGGGTAATATTGTAGCAGAGCATAAATTGGACTTTTTCATGCAAAGTTCTGTGCAAATCTAGTGTGATATGTCCAGTGGAGTTCTGCTTTAAGAATTGCAATGTTTTTTTTTTATTTTAATGTTGACATTCAAGAAATCAAACTCAACAGATATTTGTGTTTTAAGGAGAATTGGCATCCTAACTCTGTTCTGTAGAAATGCCAAGAGAGCTAAATCTGTCACAAGTACTAAATGTATGTTTTCACACCAGTTTACTTAAATGAAGGGGTCTCGTCAGGCACAGCTTATCCTAGTCTACCTATGATCAGTCCCTAAATCCTACAGAACTACTTTGTCCTTACTGGTGCTTCACTGCTTGTGTACATTGCTCTGATTTCTGGGATCATCCATCATTCATTCAGTGTGAGGTTAATCTCTTCCAGTTCTTTCTTTCCTATTAAATTGTGAAAGTGCTTCCATCCTTCTGCACTTACTGAATCATAAGAAATAACTGGAGATCTGTTAGCTCTCATGACTTGATACGTATTTTTGCTGCAAAGCTATAGTGGAACCTGAGTTCAGGTGTGCCTCTTAGAATAATGTGATGAAGCTGGGTTCAAAGTACCCCATAATCTGGGTGAAGGGGTTTTTTATAGGGAAGGCTAAGTGACAGTCCACGTTAATTCTGCAGTGAAGAAAAACTGAAATGCTTCTACAGAAAAGCAATGTTTCTTCTGTATACTTAACTTTCCAAGCAGATTTCACACATGAATGGGGTTCTTGCTGTGAAGTATGTAATTATGTAATGTTAGGAAGCCGTTTGTTACAGATTTTGCAACGCAGAAGCCAAAAGGGGACACCACACCCCACACCCCCCCCCAATATAGGGTGACGTAAATCCTTGAAAGATGTGTAGCTTCTTTTGATGTTGCTGTGGAAGCCACATAGGTGGTTTTTCTTTCTTTCTTTTTTTTTCTTGGTCTTTTTTGATGGTGAGATAGAGATTGGAACAGGAAAACAGATTTGAAACTAGTTCAATTCATTTTTCCCCTTGGAAACAAACTTCTAAACTGTTCAAGGAATTGTCTTAGTTCTCAAGTTGCTTACAGAAAAGAGAAGATAACTTTATTGCAGCTTCTACAATATCAGTACACCTTTTTAGAATGGAATTTGCCAGATCTCTTAGAGGAGCAGACTGATAATCTGAGCAACAGGCAGTCACCTGCTTATGTACGCACGTGTATAAAATAGCATTGCAAATATCCTGTAGTTAAAATCTGGCTGCATGTGTATGAAAAAATTCGCACATCTGTACCTAATATATACTACAATCTCTTTTGTACCTAGTAAACAACTTTAGAGTCTTCTTCCTTAGTTACCTCCTTGAAAGACGTGGAAATGTAGGCCTTGTACTGCTTGCTTCAAAGCCAACCAACCAGTTCAGTTATGGTTGGAGCAAGTCTGTTTTACAAAATAATCAAACAAATGCAAATGTATTCAAATCTTTTAATAAGCACAAAACCCAAAGATGAATAAAATGTGACCCTTGTGCTTAGTGATATTGTAATAGTATCCTGTTCTAAATTAAATCCCAGGCTAACCTGTGCTTTGTGGATGTAGACAACCACTTCATCGAGCTGCCAGAAGACTTACCCCAGTTCCCAAATAAACTTGAGTTCATTCAGGAAATTTCAGAGATACTAATGGCTTTTGGGATTCCGCCTGAGGGAAACCTTCACTGCAGTGAAAGTGCCTCCAAGATAAAGAGCCTCAGAGCATGTGACCTGGTTTCTGACAAAAGAAATGGGAACATAGCAGGATCACCTTTGAATTCCTATGAGCTGCTAAAGGAAAACGAGACTATTGCAAGACTCCAAGCACTTGTTAAAAGAACAGGTGTGAGTCTAGAAAAGGTAAGCTATGAAATTATCTGCACTCTCTCTTGACCTGAAGAACAGGTGGTCTGAAGTCATGGTCCAAAGGCTCTGTTTGTCTGTCTTTACTAGAAAGAACTTTATGTTATTATGTTCACAAACCTTGTGAATGTCTGTAGAGACAAGGGCAAGCCTAGGGGAGAGGGGGAGTGGGGTTTAACCCCACAACATCTAGGGAAACCTTTGGATATCCCCCAAGTGTTTCTTTGCCAAGATAATGTGTTTAAAAATACACCTTTCCTTGTTTATTCTTGGTTTTAAGATTTATTCTAAATTTACACCACTTTCTTATGATTTACATGGCTAAAACTGACATCCAGATAATTCTGAAGTTGGAATCCAATCATGGTTTCTATAGGTATCTTTCTTTCTCATTGTGTGTAGAATATGTATAATTTTGCTTGTATATAATATGCTTGCCATAGGGATACTGTGATGCATTTTTCTGGTTGATGTTGTAAAGTGCATTAGTGTCTGATTCTCAGCAAGTGAATGTGCCTAGCTCATGGTGACCCTGGTTGGATTTTTTTTGGCGATCAGAATTGGGAAAAAAAGTTGTTGCCCTTTTTGCAGAAAAGGTATTACCTGAAAGACCACTGTAGTTTTTTGAGCTTTTGTGGAATGGAATGAAGATTTTCTCAGCAAAGGTTTTATTTCTTGCATGTTTAAATTATCTTGACCGGTTCTTTGCTGAGTCTGATTTCTACCTGTGTGACTGTAACTTGGGCTACAGGTGGGGCCAAACAGAGATAGAAATTGTGTGACCCACAATAGGCTGGGGAGGAGAGCCACTTAGTGGGGAGGGAGCTGCAGGAGGATTACAAGAAGTAGTGTTTGGTTACTAGACAGGATTAGATGCTCAAATCAGCTGTGTTCCTCTCCTCAGGTTTTTCTTTTGTATTGTTTTCTTCTTGTTCAGGGGAAAAATGGTAAGAAGCTTTTGTTCTTTTGCTGAATGGATTAGGAAGTGATGGGAGAAGTACAGGTCTTTTTTAATTTCTTGTAAGTTTTTGCACATTTAGGCCTTACCTACTCTGTGCTCTCTTCCATAGTAGTTAAAGTCCCATTTTACTAGCCTTTCTTGTGATGATAGGAGTGTGTAGGTTATAACTGTCAACATTTTCTCAAATACTTAAATAATTTAGAAAACCTGCTTAATACCATATACCCAATTAATGGAGAATGTATAGATGCCAAGTGCTACTTATGGGATGCAGTTAGAAGAAATGGCTGAATAGCAGAGCGCTCTCTAGCATAGAGCATGGCTGTAGGATGCTATTTATAGCTGGCCTTACAACCAAGGTGCTTTAAGAAGCATGGGACAGCTGCAGCAACTGCATCATTGTGCAGATGTTGTAAGCTCTAGATATTATATCTAGTTATGTGTGGCGGTGCCTCTTATAATAATTAACAAAGGCAGGGGTAGCAAATGTGTATTCAAAGTAGTGCATAAATGCTTGTGGCTTTGATTTTTTTTTTTCTTCTAGATACTCAATTCCTATCAAAACTAATATGAATTGAATATCTGAATCTCATATTGCTGTTTTCATAAATCTTAGCCCACGTGTTAACTGAAAACACATTTTATGTTATTAAAGATTATTCTGGGCTGTGTAGTGATGAATTGTGTATCTGGACAGGCTGGATCGATGGGCCGAGGCCAATTGTATGAGGTTCAACAAGGCCAAGTGCCGGGTCCTGCACTTGGGTCACAACAACCCCAGGCAACGCTACAGGCTTGGGGAAGAGTGGCTGGAAAGCTGCCCGGCGGAAAAGGACCTGGGGGTGCTGGTCGGCAGCCGGCTGAACATGAGCCGGCAGTGTGCCCAGGTGGCCAAGAAGGCCAACGGCATCCTGGCCTGTGTCAGGAATAGTGTGGCCAGCAGGAGTAGGGAGGTGATCGTGCCCCTGTACTCGGCACTGGTGAGGCCGCACCTCGAATACTGTGTTCAGTTTTGGGCCCCTCACTACAAGAAGGACATTGAGGTGCTGGAGCGTGTCCAGAGAAGGGCGACGAGGCTGGTGAAGGGTCTGGAGAACAAGTCTTGTGAGGAGCGGCTGAGGGAGCTGGGGTTGTTTAGCCTGGAGAAGAGAAGGCTGAGGGGAGACCTTATCGCTCTCTACAACTACCTGAAAGGAGGCTGTAGCGAGGTGGGTGTTGGTCTCTTCTCCCAAGTAACAAGCGATAGGACAAGGGGAAATGGCCTCAAGTTGTGCCAGGGGAGGTTTAGATTGGATATTAGGAAAAATTTCTTCCCCGAAAGGGTAGTCAGGCATTGGAACAGGCTGCCCAGGGAAGTGGTGGAGTCACCATCCCTGGAGGCATTCAAAAAACGTGTAGATGTGGCGCTTCGAGACATGGTTTAGTGGGCATGGTGGTGTTGGGTTGATGGTTGGACTGGATGATCTTAGAGGTCTTTTCCAACCTTAATGATTCTATGATTCTGTGATTCTACACTGCTAGGGACTTAGGTTAAAGGAAATTGGCTACTAGACATGCACAGCTTCTTTTTACTGTGTGGTTCTGTGTTCATTTGAAAGCTGGTATTGAACTATACCAGTACTAAACCTGGACTTGTATTACACCAGACAGAAATATGTATTTGTCTAATATGCAGGGGTAGTAAAAACCCCTTAAAAGCCTATGCAGGTAACTAAAGGGTAAAAGGAAGTAAATTAAGTATATGGCATGCACGGGCATGTGTATGGTTGTTATCTATCCTTTTTTAATCTAATGTGTATCCAGTGCAACCAGTACTAAGGTAGGTTATGGTTTATTAGTTAAATTAGACCTTATTTAGACAAAGGTTTCTTTCTAGATTTTTTGATGTTGCTGTTTTATTACAGTGCTTGAAATTGTAAGTAATTTTTTTTGTTGGAATGTTGACTTGAGGAGTAGCAGCTGAATGGCAGATTAAGGTCTTGTATACCTAGAATACCTGACAAAGCAACAATACAAATTTTTTTTGTGTTCCCTTACTTTCTCAGTTGGAGGTGCGGGAGGAGACCAGTAGCAAAAAGGATCTTAAAATTCAGTGTGATGAAGAAGAATTCAAGATTTACCAGCTGAACATTCAAATCCGTGAAGTTTTTGCTAACCGCTTTACACAAATGTTTGCAGATTATGAAGTATTTGTCATTCAACCCAGTCAGGACAAGGAATCTTGGTTTACAAACAGGGAACAGATGCAAAACTTTGATAAAGTAAGTTGTAATAAGAAGATATGTCAATGTGCAAAGTAAAACAGTATTCAGACCTAAGACTTTGTTTATTGGGCCATAAAATGGAAAGCAGTACTGTCAAAATTGTAATTTCTTCCTTAAATTTCAGTGTGCCCAAAAAAAGTCACATCTTGTATATTGTGTGGAAAAATATATACATACACACACTTAAGAGACATAAAGATACTCTTTTAAGGATACTTCAGAAGAATACAGCTTGCTGTAGAAAAATAGCTTAGAAAACCTCACTTTATGGCTAACCTCTACATTAAGGTTAAATATTACTAGTGAAAATGTTTTGGGGTTTTTTTTGGTTTTTTTTTTGTTTTTTTTTGTTTTTTTTCTTTTTTTTAACCAGAGGAATTACTTAATATGTTAATGGATAAAGCTGTGACCCCACACAACATTTACCTGTGTACCAAATATGTCTTAGGGAAACACATTCCCTAGAATATAGAAATATTTCTAGGGAAACACAAAACCCAGTTCTTCAAATTTTACTACTGTCTTCTTTATTGGAGATGAGGTATTTGTCAGCAGGATAGTTCCTGTGGGTGAAGATTAGGTTGCAGCACTGCCTGCTAAAACGCTAATCTGATTCCCATCAGACCATGTGAAAAGATTCTCATCAACTTCATAAGCTTTGAGCCAAGCCAGAACTACATAATATGCACACCTGCGGTACTATTGCTGTGGTTTTCTGGGATTCTGTTGAAATTTTTAGAAAATTAAGGAAATGCTAAAATCACAGTTTAATAATTATTGTGCTGTGTAGTAGATGATTGTCATGAAACTGAAGATTTCATATAGACTGCCTGTTTCAGAGATCGAATTGCTGTGTGTAATAAAACTAGGCTTTAAGTGGCACCAAAGCACTCTAATACATCCTTGATCAGAAGAATTGGTGCTTTTGGTGGATATATCTGTCTGCAGACTCCCAAACAGTCTTATCTCTTCTTGTCTTTTAGGCATCTTTCTTGTCAGACCAGCCTGAACCTTACTTGCCTTTCCTCTCGAGATTCCTGGAGACCCAAATGTTTGCATCTTTTATTGACAATAAGATTATGTGCCATGATGAAGATGATAAAGACCCTATTTTGAGAGTATTTGATTCTAGAGTGGATAAAATTAGGCTGCTAAATGTTAGGACACCAACTCTGCGCACATCTATGTATCAAAAGTGCACAACCATTGATGAGGCTGGTAAGAGTAATAAGCCACTCTCTTGAAACTTAAGAAAATACAATTAGTCAGTGCTGTCTGTCGTAGACATTAGGTTAAAGCTAAGTAACGATTCATGCTTTGAAACCTCAAAAAAAATAGACCAAAAAAGCTGAGGTGTAAAGCTTAAGTGGGGAACTAAATGTTACATAGGAAGCTGAGATGTGAGATGAAATTCATGTAAAGTTTAATTGAACTCAACTGTTTTCCTGCATGCTTTGTGTGGAAAAATGTTTGAGCTTAAGAAGATAAATATTTTTCTCCTTTTGGTGTCAGTTCTTTGATATTTACTAAACTCTTGTACTAGTGTACCTGTTGGGGTCAGTAAGAAACTTCCACCTCCTCTCTCAAATTTGAGATCTGCTTTTAGTTGAGGATGTGTGATTATAGATACATGTCTGATTAAGACAGCTTTAAAAAAAATAACTTTCATACTATTTCAGAGAAATCTATTGAATTAAGGCTAGCAAAAATAGATCACACTGCAGTCCACCCACACTTGCTGGACATGAAAATTGGACAAGGGAAATACGAGCTTGGATTTTTTCCCAGACTTCAGTCTGATGTTTTATCCACTGGACCGGCAAGCAACAAGTAAGTAAGCTAGGACAGCAGGTGCTGGGTCATGGCGAGATCTATAGAATGGTACTAAAGCAGAGATACTAGAAAGTAAATTCAGTATCTTTTTTTTTAAAGTCAGAACAAATCAGATGATGCAGGTGGGTTGTGTGTGGTGGGTTTTTTTTGTCTCATTTAGTTCTTTTTTGTTTTATTTTTATTTTTTAAAATTTTTTAAATCTGGACTTCCAGAAGCAAATTAACTTAAGAAAGCCCTATTATGTTTGAGATTATATTTGATGTACTTTGAGTTACTCATAATTACTGTCGATATAAAAGCAGATCTCCTTATTGGATCTCAGTTAAGAGCTAGCAAATATTTTAGGATATCTTCCTATAAAAAACTTGGAAGGAAGAGCAAAAAGGTGTAAATTGTAACTGGATATATAAAAGAATGGAAAAATACAAAGCAAGTGTATGTGATCTAATTTTCTGAGATCCTTTGGTTGCCCAGTGTTGGATTCTTCTACAGAGATTCTTTGTGTGTATTTGCAGCTGTGCTTCGTCTGATGTAATTGATGTCGATGTGTTCAATATACAATAAGATAGAAACTTCTCATTTCCCCCATTGCTGCTCCGCTTCACCTAACATTTGATGTTTGCTTAATAATATTCCTTCATCTGTAGGTGGACAAAGAGAAATGCTCCTGCACAGTGGAGGCGGAAGGACAGACAGAAGCAACACACAGAGCACCTGCGTCTTGACAATGATCAGAGAGAGGTGAAAACTGTTCAACTATAGAGATCTGATTTTTTTTTTTTTCTCCTAATTGCCTGAATAATGCTCTGTAACCTTTATGGAATGCCTAGACAGTTACTTGCAGTCCATCTCTGCTCTCCCTTATTTGTATTTAATACAAATGAAGTTCCTTGTCCTTAGCAGACCAAAAATACTTAGTTTGCTTATTCTAAAAGTTATGCCATTTTTACCCCCTCTCAGGACAAAATTCTTTCATCCATGTATAGGAGAGTTCCCTGAAAATGTCATCACATGCTTTAAAGTGTTGGTTTTTTTTTTTTTTTAAAAAAAAAAAAGGGTGGGGGAGAAGAGAGGAATTAATCTTAACAGCTTTTAGCCATCTATTTCTTGTCTCTAACTTAGTCACCCTGTGCTTCTTTTGTATATTTGATGGAGGAAAGATAACCACCTCCAGAGAGTGATTAATTTCATCCTAAAATCAGAAGCACTGCCTTTTGGAGTTGCCTGTTTTTCTTCTGTAGATCATAAAAGAAGACTTAAGGTGGCAAATTGACACACAACCTCATGCTAAGGTGGGAATGTGAACCCCACCCTTACTGTCAGGCTTGTGTCTGCCTGTTTTTACACAGCACAGTGTGATGCTGATTTACCCACCTTCTGAACTGATAACTTCTCTCACCAGTGCTTCTACAGCTGACACAGTTTTTCCTTTGTGGTGAAGGGATTTTGAAAGACCTGGGTGATCTAAACTAACTACAGTACACTTTCTGATTCATGTGATACAGACTGCAAACTGTTACACCGGGTGTTGATTTACGGGTAATTCCAAGAATAGTCTAGTTTAAAATATCAGAATTCATTTTTTTGTTTAGTAACCTCAAAGCTTTACTTTTGTTTAAGTTTATGTTGTTCACTGAAGACAATATTCTCTTGCCTTGTTAAGTATCTTCAGAAAAGCTTCATTTGGAATTTTGAAGTAGTCTTGTGTCTGTTAGGATAGTGATGTCAAAAAAAAATATCTTTGTCCAGTTCATTCTTTTATGGTAGCGATGAGTTTAATTGCCCTTCCAGTGTACTAATTTCCATAATTTTCTCATTGTTTTGTTAACATTTTGTTGAAGTATAGTGTCATCTATGTCATCCATAACTATGTAATAGAAGAATGTCTGCATAATAAAAAAAAGCTACAAGTAGTTTCTGGCTTTGACATGTTCCATATGCTCAGATAACTCTAAAGTACTTTTTACTTAGAAGTAACAGAAATGAAGAATGGTTGATTTGTAACCTCATTATTGCTTTTAACAGTTATGATGTTTGGCACATGTAAACTTCTGAGATTTCAATTAGATAATTACAAAGGCAAAAATCTACCTCTAGTCTCTGGGTTTTTTTGTTTTGTTTTTTAACTGACTCTTCACATGTTGATTATCCTATAGGAGTTGTTCTGTCACACGAGGCAAATAATTTCTGAGGAATAAAAATTACAAATACATGCTCAGGTGAGGGTACCATCTGCCAGGTTAATCTGTGCTGATGTTTTAGGGTTTTGTGCTGTACCTTGTTGATTACATAATACTGATTGGACGTTGACCCCCTCTCCCAGGTAAACCAGAGACTTTCTTATTAAGTCTGAAAGAATGGGGAGAGAGCCCTTCTAAGATGAACGCTGGGGATCAGGCTGAGCAGGAGGCAGGGGTTTCAAAGTGCAGTGTGGGAGTTTTAGACAAATTGAAGCTTTGAGGCAGCCAGCAAAAATCTGTGGAATTGAGACTTAGTGGCTTTTAACTTGGAAGTATTTGTGCCCAGTGGAGGGCAGAGTTTACACCAATCTAATGACTGAACACCACCTTTTCTTTTTTCCTTTCAGCTTCATTACTTACGAATTTATTTTTATGTTGAATGCTTGGGAGTTCTGCATTGTATTATGTCTTCACTCTTTTCGTTTTCTGTTTTGCATGCTTGTTTTTATTACTTCACGTGTGCTTACCACTTTTGCTTTACATGGTCTACTTGGCTTTTTGCTACCAACTTGTCCTGCCAGCACCTGGACTTTTCCATGTCAGAGCTTCAGTTGCAGTTATGTTTAGACTGGGACCGGCATGATTGGCCCTTCATGCCCTCTATAAAATCTGTGTCAGAGCGTTATCTGGTATGTCCAAAGCACAATATGACTGTAATCATAGTTCTGGATAAAGATGCATAATTAAATGTATATATCATAGCTTTTAGTGCAAGGCTGATGGAGAAAGTGTGGTTTTCCCTCTTTGCAGAGATCATATCGTGTTTGATAAATCTGTCTATTCACTGAATTTTCAGTTGGTCATTATTTCAGTGTAAGCTAGAGAAGTTACTGATTAATCTGAAATATTTACTAATCGTGAATATTCTGTCAGTGCCTGTACAGGACTTTGTTTATCACAGTTAGCTGTGCCCCAACCAATCTGTGATCACCTGTCTTTCAAAACATTTGTCAAATTACTCTTGTCTCCGAGGTGAAAACAATGGCAACTCCTTCATGGCAGTAACAGGAGCAGAAAAGCTCTTTCAAGTATAGTGAGTTCAGGAAATTATTTTGCTCAAAAATGCAGATGGTTCACAGCTGAGAGCTGTTACTAGCATTTTGCAGCTGCTTCCTGAAAGACTGGGTGGGTGGGTAAGAAACAGATCTGCAGGAATGCAGGGCATAGCACAGATCTCAGATGTTGGCAAGCTCCAGGCAAAGTTTTCTTGCAGTCCCCATGTAGACCAGTCTGCCATTCGAATAGTCTTGGTCTGAGTAATTATTACAAACTTTCATTTTATATGAAAAAATAGCAAGACAATTCTCAGTGGTGGAGGGACTAATTGAATCTCTATGCATCTAAATATCCTTGGCAGTTTGTGTTGTGTTTTTGTTAATCAGCAATGTGTGTTCTAGTACTAGATAGACAACGTAAATGGAGATTTGACCTCCAATGAAATACTGCCTTAAGTGTCTCAGCCCGATACAATGCTGGATATGAAAAGGGGCCTTTTCTGAAAGGGGATCTGATCCTTTCCTCCTCATTGCACAGGGATGGATTATAAAGATAAGTTTGTCCTTTTCTCTTGGCAAAGTAGTCTCACTTGCACTTCTATCTGTATTTGTCAATTTTCTACCCCAATACAGAAGTATATCCAAGAAGCCAGGAACCTAGGCAGCACTATTCGGCAGCCCAAACTGTCTAACCTCTCTCCATCGGTAATTGCACAAACAAACTGGAAGTTTGTAGAAGGCTTGTTGAAGGAATGCCGAAATAAGGTAATACAGAGAATATTTCTATTCTCTTGTACCTCATATCCATCCTTCAAGGACCATTTCTTGGCCACTATGTTTGAAGCCCCCTCTTCCGCCATCTGTTTCTGCTTTATCCATATAAAGATTTTTGCATGGTATCCGTATAAAGATTTTTGCATGGTAGTGAGAAATTTATGAAGAGATAACGTATTTAGAAATTCTGCAAGGAGTGGAAACTTTATCAAGCAGATTTATGATAGAGAATGTAAAATGATAGAAAGAGATTGAATATTCTGATGGGTCTTTAACGTCCTGCTGCCCATGTCTATTATAGCCTATTTCAGTTATCACTAATGAGACTATACTATTTCAACAAGAGTGAATATTCCAAAAGAGGAGGTTATGGTGAAAATGCAGGAGTTTTTCTCATAACTAAAGGAAGTGGGTTAACAAACTTCTGAAACGTAAGTTTTCAAGCACTTAATGAAGAAATTCGGCATTAGTTTGTGGACATGCTTTACCAGTATATACTTGAAAATATATTCATCTGAATTAAATGTTAATGTTTATACTAACACAGTAAAGAGAATAATTATCAAATAGACACATTCTTGCCTTAAGTCAGTGGAGGTAATACAGCAATTGTATGCAACTTTTTGTAAAACGGTGTTTAATACATGCATCTACTTCTGATTTCACTTTAGTTTTCTGTATGTATGAAACTGTCCAAATAATCCCCTTCACTTAATAGAGGCATATGACAGTGAAAATCCTTGAAGATAAACTTGACTCTTTCACTGGGGGAATGCAACTCTAGGGAATGTAGTGAGCCTGCTGTTAGCAGAGGGAGAAATTACCAGGGGAGGTGAGGAGGAGAAGCTCCTCTTCGTCTCAACTAAGTTGAGTTCTTCGTCTCGACTAAGACTGTGCATAGGTGCCTAAGGGAGCATTGCTCATTTGAGAGCTACTCTAGAATAGCAACAAAGATGAAAAAAATGAGATGAGCAGAAGTGATTCCCTAGTCATTTTTCCCCCCAGGTAGATATATGATGAATATATTGTGACTGGGAGACTGTACTTTAAGAGTTGGTGAGAGCTTTGTTGACCAGAATGAAATTGTGCACTATTTAGGAGAAGTGGCTCACTGGGGAAGCTCAAGAGATGCACTCTAGAATGGGTTTGGTTTAAACGCAAATATCCCTCTGACAGAACAGGGTCTCTCAGCAATGACATATCCCCCTGCTACTTGGAAGCACTTGTGCACATTCACCTCCCCTGGGAGGAGGTGGACCTGGGCTGCTGCTCCCAGTGCAGCACTCAGCAGGCTTCAGGAACACCCAAGCCTGCCGTGCGGGGCCTTGCTGCTAGGCCTCTAGCTTGTCGATGTGGGGCCTGCTGGTCCCTTTGTTGGGGTTACTCTGCGGAGGCTTATGTGCCTGTTTGCAAGCCCCTTGTTAGAAAGATGGAAGCGGCTGTAAAGTGATCAACACTGCTGCTGCCATGGCTTGAAAAACAGGGATAAAAGAATTGCAGTCTTGCATTAGCTTCAGAAATACTGCATACGCCCAGTTATTCTGTCACATCTTTGCTATCGTGTTCTTTCTTGTTGGTTATTTAAAAACTGTAAGTGATCTTGGAAGTTCCCATGGAAAGAATTAACTCTCTTTTGCCTTGTCCTTTTTGAGACCAAGAGGATGTTGGTTGAAAAAATGGGTCGAGAAGCTGTGGAGCTAGGTCATGGTGAAGTGAATATCACAGGTGTAGAAGAGAATACCCTGATAGCCAGTCTATGTGACCTCTTAGAAAGGATATGGAGCCACGGTCTGCAAGTCAAACAGGTGAGGAACAAATATTCCTGTGTGTTGCAGAATGCGCTTTCCTAAAGTCAAGTCATGTTCTTCCTCTCTCTGCTTTCAGAGGATACCTTTTGTGTGTATATAGACATGTTAAAATACTTGTGTCCTCCCCCCAGCCTTTTTTATGTCAGTTACTGCCCCCTTGTCTGTCTCCAGTTTTTGCTCTGGGGTATGTACAAGTGCACACGTAGATGTGTTCCACAGATGACTTCTTGGAAGACCTTCTTTGTGTTTAACCCGGGGTTTTTGTTTGGTTTGGTTTGTGGGTTTTGGTGTTTTTTTTAATAGGATGGTAAATAAAACTATTTCTGTGTTCTTAATACTTTTGTTACTGAAGTTGCATAGGCTATAAGGCAGCGTATGCTAAAGGTGCTGTCAATGGGATGTGGTATGGGGAATTTGTTTTCATGAAGGATAATTCAGTTTTTAAGAGTAAAACCCTTGCTTTTTTGGTTCTTCCTGAATGATGTAGGTATAGTTAAGTGACGTTTACGAGATCACTAGATAGAGGTGGTGTTTTTCGTATGAAATTAATAATTGTTTGTTGTGCTCTTCTGTTTGGAGTCACTTGTGGGACTAGATGGGGTTTGGAAGGCCTTTATCCTTTCCTCCTCCTTTGTACAAAGGAATAGCAAGGACAGTGAGGATTCTAACTTTTTTTAAAAGAATGTGCAGGATAAATGTACATAATCCAGACAACTGTAATTCAGTATCTCTGTTCCCAGCACCCAAGCACCAGTGTTTAAATCTGCTCTCCTTCAAACTATATAGCAGTTCTCTGTGTGAAGATTTATCATGTGATTCTCTCCCTTCCTTCTTGTATATCACTTAGGATAGAAGCTGTACTGCTTTCGTCTTAGAAGACAGAGCATCAGTATACTCTGCTTCAACTCAGATTTGGGCCTTTCAGACCACCAGACGGCCAACCCTACATAAGGTTAATGCTTTGGATTGATTGCAGATGTTGGCAAACAGTGCTGAATGGTGGAATAAATAGAGTGCTGGAATATAATAGAGGCCTGATGGAGGAAGTGCAGTGCACCTCATATTATGATCCACGGTTTAAAAAAAAAATAAAAAAAACACCTATTCTCTGTGTGCTCTGGCCTTTATTAAATATGCAGAAGCCTGCTGTTTTATACATCAATTTTATTTTATTTTTCAATAATGAGCCAAGGAAGACTCTTCTTTCTCAATTGACCATAGTAATGGGGATGGCTTTCCTTCCACCAATCCCTGCTTTTACCTCTTCCCTGCTGATGAACCTTGACAGTCCTATGTTAGCTACCTACTGATCCTTCCATGTGCAAAGTGAATCCACACCTTCCTTTGCCCAGAGCGATGCAGGAGAGTTGTCGGATGTAGGGTCTAATGACTGAAGTAGTCTGAACTTTCAGAAGACCATGGTTATTCCCTTGCCTGTTCTCTGTCCCACTGCTTTCCTTAGGCTGTCTTCCTTTCCCTTATAGATAGAGCTTGCATCATCATTGCTATTTGGTGAGGTTAAAGGAGAGTAACGTGATGGTAAAGGAAGTGGGCTGATATGTACTGCATGAGTTCTTACATTCATCATGATTGTTGACATCTATTTGCTGCAGGATCCTTTGTTTGCCGCTTTATGTGATCTGTTGCGGTTCTCCTTGCCATGGCAGCTAGTTGCTGAACGCTGGACTGTGTGCGCATGTGTGTGTTTACTGAGAGAAATGCCATTTTGGGTGTAACTGTTCCCTGGTTGATATTTTTCATGCTCTCTTTTTATGTTTTTATAAGACTTGAAATTTTGGCTTTCCAAGTTGGATCTGTCAGGTACACACATGAGGCATTGAGCTTCTCTGGATTTTTTTTTTTTTATATCTTCACCACCAAATGCATATTTTTAATAGATTTCTCTCAACACAGATGTTACAGACACTCTAGGCTTTATCTTCTGGAGGCATGCCACTTCTGGAAGAATCCCTCACGGTTGTTAGTTCTTTATGTCAACTGTAGAGAGCTATAGGATTGAAGAATTTAGAGATTTTTTTAAAGATAGATTTTTAAAAAAATAACTCAGAGTTGAACCGTAATTACTGCGCCTCCAGGAAGGCACTTACATGATTTTAGATTACATTGATAATGCTGAATTGACAACTGTTGCTTTACAGTCATGGTTTCTTCTTGCACAAAGTTGTAAATAAAAATATAGCTTTATAATATGACTGCCTTTCTGAAATGCAGGATTGCTAAATCTTTACTGGGATTTCAAGTTAATAATAATTTAGGAAGATGATATGTAATACTAATTAATTTCCTCTGTAAGTAATTCCAACTGATGTGCTGGAGAGCCCCTGTGCAATTACTGCTGCCTTTCTGTGGCTTTGCAAGCTTTTGATTTATCATGCAGAATATTTTAGGATGGATCCAAGAATCTTTTTAGTTTGCCAGCAAAAGATTTCCTCACACTCTGCTTTAAGCCACCAGAGATTTAAGAAAGCAACATAATGAGCAAGGTGCACCTTTTAACATCATTTAGGCCATTATCTTGGCCTAAATACTACATCCCAAATTTTAACTTTTAAGTTGGTTTTATAATGCGTAGAGCTGGAGTATTCTTGCTGATAAGCTTTCATTGTCCTGCTTGTGTTTTGGGTTGTCTTTTCTTACTGTGTTTGTGATTATCCAAATCCTTTGCTTGATGAATTTGAGGGGGATCTTTTGAGGTTCTGAAAATTGACAGCATGCACCTATAGCCCTGAATTACCCTGAAGGGAACAAGACTTGGTCTAGGTATAAGATGGTTTACTCAGGCTGGCTCTGTATCTCTTGTCATTTCACTGCTGGAGAGGCAGGGAAGGGAAGACACGTAGTACAGGTTACGGCCAAAGACTTAGAACTCTACTCGCACATAGTGTTTTACAAGTCTTTAAATGTTTTCTTGTCATGTTAATGAACTATGAGAAATGAAGTTCAATTGACTTTTTACTGTTACCAGAACCATTAGATCCCAGTAGTTTGACTCTTGCTTATCTTTCTCAACCTCTTTACAGCTCCCAAGCACCTCCAACTTGTGTCTCATTTTTGGTTTTTACCAATTACTTTATAGGGAGAAACATACTTAAAGCAAGTTTTTGTTATGGCTGATACTTTCCATGATGATTTAAACTTCTTTTTTTTTTTTTAATTCAGCTGATAGTGATTTCTTTAACTATTTTTTTTTTTTTTTTAATTTTAGGGAAAATCTGCTTTGTGGTCTCATCTGTTACACTACCTAGAAAACAGACAGAGAAAAACTACATCGGGCAGCTTCAGTACCTCAGGTAAGATTGGCTTCCGCTGGAAGAAGATGATAAAAAACTATGAGTAAGCGCTGCCTGCAGATTTGCACCATGCAGAGATTGTTTCCTTGGAAATATCCTTCACTCAACGTAGTATTCTATCCACTACAGAATTAATATGGACCTGGTGTATTGTCTCAATATATTTTGTTAAAAATAAACTTGTTTGGATTGAGCCCACTTGTTTTGGGCATCAGAAATATCTGATGTTTCAAAGATAGGCTTTAAAATTGATTGCTCTGATATACCATCCTCCATATGACACATAATCACTGCATGACTGGCAAAGTATATTATGTTATGGATGGGAGTGGAAAACAAGTATAAGCATATAAAATTGTGCCGTACATCCTGAAGTTTTACATTCTGTCTTGAAAAACAACTGAACAGTAGGCTTATTGTTTAAAAGAAAAAGGCGTTTAAAAAATACAAAAAACACCGAAAAAACATTTTAATTTTTTTTATATCAAGTGTTGCAGTAAAAGTAATGTTGCACATAAGATCCACTGATAATCTGTTTCTAAGGTTATTAATGTAATTTTTAAATACACTTGTGTCATATGGGGGCATAAGGTATAACTTTGGAGAGAACAATGGGTTTGGGGAGGCAGTGGGTGCCTCTTTTTTTTCTTTTTTTTGAAGTTGCTGTAGGCAAAGAG
The DNA here is from genome assembly GCA_030449065.1 of Oceanodroma leucorhoa. Lineage (NCBI taxonomy): Eukaryota > Metazoa > Chordata > Aves > Procellariiformes > Oceanodroma > Oceanodroma leucorhoa. The sequence goes on along the minus strand of JASVER010000028.1, from coordinate 668,148 downwards.
CTGAGCATTACTAACATGCGCAAGGTCCTGTAAGCAATCAAAAACAAAGATTTGGGAAGTATTAAGGTCTTGTGAATGTCACTTCATCCATAGTGGTTTTGTGTATCAGACTGAAGTTACAATCGGTTTTATGCTTTCTAACTTGGGATTGTGGGCAGGGACTGTATTTAATATACAACTTGATTCTAGAGTCGAATTTGAAAGATAACAGTAATAATATTACTTAAAATAACCCCAAAATGTGCTATTTTAAAAAGTAGTAGTGTTACAGGAGTGTAACACAACGTGATAGATTAGTTAAGCATATGATGTGTGGTATACTGAGTAAAACATGTTGAACACTGTTTTCTGGTGTCAACAGTGACAGTCAGCTTTACTACGTGGAAAGAAAATAGGGTAGCTTTTAGAAAATAATACTTGATTAGTATATGTCTTAAGCCATTTGATGTCATACCAATTTCAGCTGAATCTAAGCTCATTAATGTGTTAATGCTTAGTGTGTGCTGATCTGCATAACCATCTGTGTAGCATATTAGAGTTCCATGTCATTTGAAGTGGAAATATGCCACAGTATCTTCACAAAGCCGTGAGTCACCAATAACGCAAGAGTGCAAGTTGGCGTTAATTCACCTTTTTTATATTGATTTTAAAATCTTTAGATGGATTTCTACTAACAAGAAATTCTGTTATTCTGAATCTAGGAATACTTCTTGATTCAGAAAGGAGAAAGTCTGATACCAGTCCAGCCATGTCACCTCTTAGAATCTCTCTCATCCAGGATATGAGGTGAGTTTAAACTATTAAAACCAACACTGAAAACCCGTGAGAATTGCATACTTGTTTCCGTGTATAATGTGTACCATACAGAAAAGTCTGTGTTTCATACATCAGGAGGGGGATGTGGGGAAGGAACCTGCTGAACTGTTTTAAAGTATATAGTGCAACCTTTTCATTGACCTTTACAAAAACGTTTCATACTGAGCAGATTTTATATTGTCACAACTACTAGCTTATAGAATTACCCTGAAACAGTTTTCATCTTTTTGTAAGTATTCTGTGTTGTTTTATTTCCACAGAGATGTGGGTGTAGCATATGTATTTTCCCAGTCATTGTCAAGTTGGTTGCGTAGCTCTGAGCTCATTCTTGCTTCTCAGTGAAAAAATAGTTTAAAGAACTTGTTTGATCTAAAGAATGGGTTTATCTAACTTTGAGTACTGTAGTGTGAATAAAACCGTAACTTCTGCTCAATGCCCTCTTTTCAGTACATCAAAAAACAATATACAGAACTTCTAAATTAATTTTGAAAGGATTTTTCTTTCTTCCTTTTTCCTTACCAACACCTCATTTTTTCACTGGGGAGGAGTGAATTGAGGATTTTCAAGGGACATGCTTGTCCTTTCAAAATATGTCATTTGTGTCTTGTATGCAAGAAAAGCTACTACTGAACGTGCGAAGACAGTATTTAATTTTCCAAAGCACTCAGCCACAAAATATTGCAGTGATAAGGTCCAGAATGATTCTTAAATCATGTGAGGCAATGGGCCTGGTTTAGAATTTTGTAAATAGGACACTGCATTGCAGATATTTCCTTTTCAGGCTCTTATTCTTTTTCAGCTAGATATGCAAGGAATTTAGATACTGCTGAATATTAAGGTGGTTATGCCTCTTTTTCCAGTAGTTTGCCTGATATTTTGCATTCTTGGCAAAATTCCTTTTTCAGCCTAGCATGGTTCAAAAGAACTGTCACACTTTGAAAATACTGGGCAGTGTCTTTTTTTTTTTTTTTTTYTTYTTTTTYTTTTCAGGCATATCCAGAACATTAGTGAGATCAAAACAGATGTTGGCAAGGCCAGAGCCTGGGTTCGTCTCTCCATGGAAAAGAAGTTGCTCTCTAGGCACCTAAAACAGCTACTTTCAGATCATGAACTCACAAAGTAAGATGGTTTATCTTGGGCAAAGCTTTTAAAATTAAGCCTGTTGTTTGACTTCAAAAACCCAGAAGTGCCTATTCTTCCATCTGCTTAGCAGCGTGCAAAAGGAATAGAACAAACTAGTCTTCCAGGTGTGTCTCTGTACCTGTGTATGAGCTATTTGTGAATTATGATTCAATACTGGGGTTCTTCAGATACAGAATCGGTTCTCTCAGTGTAGACTGTCTGCAACTTTGAGGTGAAATCTTCAAAAATTATTAGGGATTAAATGAAACGGGGTGTAAGTCCAAACGCCACCACTTTGCTGAGTCAAGCTTTTTATATTGGCCCCCTTTCTGTAACTGTGGGATATTTTGTTTTCCTTGGATTTCATGTGTTTTCGCAATGCATGACAAAGTGCAACTTAGGTCCTTGTATGCAGTTCTGTCACGATATGACGAGTGTAAAGGCACATCCAGATGAGCTTCTGTGGTTCTTGTTAGTATGACTCAAAGTGACTGTTCCTTAGCTTCTCACTTCTGTCTCCAAATCTGAGACATTCTTGTAACTCCTGTCAGTGCTGTGTAAAATACTGTAGATAAAATCAACTTCTGGTGTGGTTTAAGAGAGCAGATGAATGGTGTACATGCAATACCTTGAAGGTGACTAGAAAGGCTGTGATGATCAGTTCTTGCATCTCATTTTTGGGGCAATAAGCTCAAGATAAGATCTGGTAATCTTTTGAAATCTTTCATCTTCTAAATCTTTCAGAGCATGATTGTCCACATCTCTAGATCAAACTGACAATGTCTCAGCTTTGTTTGTCCTCTCCTACGCAATAAAGATTTTGCATTTATAGCCTGCTTAAGAACGTGAGGTGAATTGCTTTTGTAATAGTCAAATATCTGCTACTATGATCCACTTTTTGTTTTTATTACTTCCCCTAAACATTTCAAAATACGTGACTTTGAATTCATTATATGTGAGTTCATAAAAAAAATATGAAAAGACCCAACCATTGAGACCCAAAACACTATTTAAAGAGCAATTGTACTACAGAAAGGAAATGGGAGAAGTATATGAAGTATGGGGGGGAGGCAGATGTGAGTGAAAACTGAACACTTGAACCTGGAGAGAGTTCCAAATACTGCTGGCTTAAACTCTGTCAAAAGTACTCTGTGCTTCTTATAAGTACGCATCTTAAAGGACGAAAGGAGGAATGCTCAGCACAAGGACCTGTTTACTTGGTGAAGTCCACAGCACGTGTACATTATATTATCTTTGTAAACACAAATAATTCTTTTGTAAATAGTTGCACAAATCAGAGTACAGGCCATATTTAATACTAATTGGTTTAGGAGTAACAATCCGAGGTTTATTTAGTGTAACCTGTGCAGAAAAAAAATGTATCGCTGATAAGGTTGGATATACTGTTTGCTGTGTGGATATTAAAGGTTCTCTTGTATGGGCCCTAGTAATCATCATTAGCTTTAACTGAAGACTTCTTTCTGGAGACAGCTTAACCTCTGCTGTCTACTCTTCCTTTCCTCTCCTCCCACTCACACCAACTTCCAAGAAATGTCTTCCCTCCCCCAATTCCCCTGAACCCCAACTACTCATTAGTTGAGATTTGCCTTGTATTGAATTATGTTGGACTTCCTGATGAAGCTGTGGCCTTCCAACAGCAAGCAAGGAAAAGATGAAGGACAGAGTAAGGACAGCTACTAAATCTACCTGTATTGCTAAATTAAGGTTAGGCCTCTCCAGTGAAGTCAACAGTTCAGATGAGGTTAAATTTAGCAGTGCTTGTCCCATGCAGAACAAGTGCTGTGAGAGGACTTTCCACACACCACCACACTCGACCCCCCCAGCACTCCCACCCCCCCAGAAAAAAGTAGTAAAAAACCCAACTCTCTTACCACTGGCCAATGCACTGTTCAACTGTCAGACAGATTCTGATTCTCTAGAACAGAGTGGGACAGCAGCAAAAATATGTTTAAAATGAAAGTGACAAGCAAAGGAGCAACTTGCATAGGAATGACATCAGTTCTTTGTAATCTTGTGTGCTTTGTGCTGCATATTTAGATATCTTACTTAAAGAAAGGTGTTCTAGGCAGCATGGATTTAAAGTGTGCTCTGTTTGCTTTTAGAGGAGGCAGTGCCAAGTTCAGTGAGGTACTAGAAGCAATTGTGCAGCTTCTGCCATTTTACAGTTAACGTGATTGTGTGTTGTTCTTTTTTGAAGCAACTGTTAGACATTTTAATTAACCCATTCTCTTCACTCGGCATTTGCTAAAAAATAGAAGAAAATTAAAACATGTTTGTTTTCTTTCTAGTCTGCAAAGGGACTATAGTTAGGGAACAGAAGGAAATCACATAGCTTCACTCCCCTGAGACCTTTGTGTGCATAAGTAAACTGAGAAATCTTACACTTTGAAAAGGCGGGACAGCACATACCCTTGTGGACAGGCTGTCGAAACATGTGGTTCAGATTGTTCAAATGAAACATGGACACGGTCACCCATGAGACCTTTGTGGGTTTGCTGATCTTGTGGCTACAGGCAGGTTATGTTGATTTAGGGCTCAGTATCTTTATTTCCATTGAACGTTTCCTGTCAATCTCTAGTGTTATGCAAGTGAGAATATGTGTGTGTGCTAGTCAGCATTGATTAGTTTTGCACATTTCTGGCTTCTGAGTCACTTGCTGACTTTTTTGTAGCTGGTATCTGAAATTGAGGGGAATTGTCAGGATGCCCTCCTGTCAGGAGCAACCTGCCTATGGCTGTGTCAGCATTTCTAACACCTAATTCATGCTTTCATGATGTTTTGAATATTCCTCTAGCGTCAGTTGGATTTTGATGCACCTTGGCATGCTCCTCCTTTATGATTATTCACCAACACTGGTATTATTTACTGGCTGCATAATTAACAAAAATAGTAGTGATTGCTACATACAAGTGAGTAATTTTAGGAGTATTTTCCTGTCAAAATTTGCACTTGAAAAGGTTGAGGTTGTAAATTATTTTCAAGGTTTCTCAGTTGCAAGTCTTGCAGTGTTAAATTCTCTAATGTGTTTGAGTAATTTCAATAAGTATATAAGATTGTTTCCGTTTACAGTGCATTCTGCATAGGCGTTAGTGTCTCCACTAGTGAGAGAAGGCTACTGAGCTACATTTTTTGGTATTTCCACTTAAAAGAAATTGCAGTTCTGTGCAGAGTTGCAGTCCTAGCAAAGATTTTGCAACCCAGTAAAAGGGAACAGTAGGACTTCAGGCCACCTTTGGCATGCTTATGATTTTGGTTATGTCAGGAGCTGTGTACTGTCAACGCTGAATCTGTTCCCTAGCTTAATGTGCGAGTGGTTGTGGGCCCTGGGTTATCACCTATAACCTAATATAAGCAGATAGCCCCAGTGTTTGCTAGGGTCCTTTGAAAACAGTCATCTAACTGTCGTATGTCATGTGCTGGAGGACTCTTCCCACAGCACCATCGACTCGGAGGTAACTTATGAGGACTCTCTTTACTTCAGTTCTGTTATTTTACATGGGCAAAAGAAGTCAGAGAATTTTTTCCAAGAAAATACAAAAGTCTTTTTTCCATCTTTTGGGGTGTTTTTGGGTGGGAGAAGACCCTTAGACGACCCCAAACCTTGCTTTTGAGGAGTGGAAAATAGTGTGAAGTATTGGACTGATGCACTTGGGAGACTTCAGACTTGCAGAGGGTCGACGTATCTTGGCGCATTAAATACTGTTGGCTCTACCAGTATCACTTGTCATTTGTAATCGCTTGCATATTCTTCATAGTTTACCTAATAAATATGCATAATAGAAAACATTTCACTGAAAGCATCTTGTTACTATGACAGATTATTTGTTTTGCTTTGTCAGAAAACTCTACAAGCGTTACGCATTCCTCCGCTGTGATGATGAGAAAGAACAATTCTTATATCATCTCCTGTCATTCAATGCTGTTGATTACTTTTGCTTTACCAATGTTTTCACAACAATCTGTAAGTATTTGCTTTCCCAGGAACTCTGATTTCCAGATTTGGTTGAGTCTTTATGCAAAATTCTAAACAGCTCTGACCAACATACCTTAATGTAATTGTTCTGCTTTCTTCCTGGTATCCATTTGTGTATGCTGTATCACTGTTTCTGTTATCCTCTCTGGTGGGCACTAGTGTCTGTCTCTGTGTCACTAAAGGCTTTTGTTTCTAACTTGGTAAAATACGGGCAGCTTTAATGCTTTTAGTTGGGGGAGAGTTCTCAACAGAAAATTCTGTGGTGGGCTTGTTTGGATCATGCTAAACAAGAACAGTATGGATTGCTCATTGTCAAGGTAAGAATATTAACTTAACACATGTTAGGAATTAAAAAGAAAACAAAAAACTTCCCCTTTTCGTGCTCAGCCTACTTTGCTGCATGCCTGTCTTTGAGTTTGGGATAACAGTGAAATGCCCATTGAGAGCTGCATCGGAACTCTGCAACACATTGAAGTATTTTTTTTTTCCTTTTTTCTTTTTTTTTTAAAGATGCCCTAGAGAAACTTTTAACCTGTTGTTGCCAATGCTTAAATGTTTTAGAGTTCTCATGCATTTGTGTGCCTGCTGCCACAGGACCTCACTAGTAAGGCAGAATAAGGAAAGACTTCAGCAAGGCTTACAGAATTGGGGGTAGGGTTGTGTGAAAGGACCCCTCTGGCCCCATAGTAGGAGCTACTCTTGATGGTATGTTATGATCCATATTTGTGTGTATGAAAGACAAAGCAAGCAGGTGTCTAAGCACAATAGTTTTTGTTCTTGTTGTGAGCAAGTTCTGGACAATGCTAAAATCCGGTCTGCTGGATGCAGTTAAATTGTCACTTACTTTAAGACTATCAGCACAGAAAATAAAAAGGGAAACATTTTAATTAATTCTTAAATGCTACGAGCATCAAGCTTTTAAGAAAATCCAACCACCAAATGCTTTCTTGAGGGCACTGCCAGCTGAGGAGACATTGAGGGAGAAATGTATTAAATGTCTCAGCTGAAAAGCCCTAACTATAATCCATTTATGCACTATAAAAGAAGGGCAGATCGCCAGGAAACGCAATGACCATTCAGATAATTGGATTTTGTTATAAAAGTTTGGTTAACAGGGGGCTGTGCATGAGATGCTAGGTGATTGGAGAGCACATGCGTTTCCTCAGGAGCACATGCCTCCTGAGTCAGAGAAGGGGCTGTAACTCAGGTGATACTATGATGAATTAGTCACTAGTAAACCAGGGGACCAGAAAGCGTTTGAGCATGTGTGTGGTGGCAGTTAGAGGGGGGGAAAAAGTTGTTTGTTCTTTTTAAAATCAATAAGTCTTACAGTTAGCATAACTAAGAGCAACATGGTACAGAGAAACTTGCAGCATTATAATGTATTTTCACTGAATTTGTTCAGCCACAGTGGTGAATGCTGCTGCAAGCAAGCCCTGCAAACAAAGGCTTCAGTTAGTAACTGAATGGGAATTGGTGTTAGTTGTGTAGTGTGCATACATGCACACACAAAAGCAGGCAGTGAGGAGTTGAACATTGAGTTGCATGCTGAGCCACAATGTAGTCCTGGATACATGAATATTCTGTCTTTACTTCCTTGTCTCTAAGCTGGGAACGAGTAACCATCTTCATGACATGTTTTGAGGCTGGTAAATGAAAAATTATTATACCCATATGAAGCCATTATTCCATCCATATTTCTTTTTTCATCTGACAGCGTTTTGCTATCAGCTCTACTTCTTAATGACTGCCATGCGTGCACTTCCTGATTGTCAGTTAGTGCTTAGTGTGCAAATGTTAGCATGATTAAATAGCAGCTCTGATGTTGTTTTAACATTTCATGGTACTGCAGTATTATTTTATGACTTATCTTTTTTTCCCCCCTCTCTTCATTAAAGAGGTTACATAATTATCCTTCTTCATTTTTTGAAGTGTTATTTCTTCTCGTGTTTGCAGTGATACCATACCATATATTGATTGTTCCTAGCAAGAAACTTGGTGGCTCAATGTTTACGGCCAATCCTTGGATCTGTATCTCGGGAGAACTGGGTGAAACAGGAGTCCTGCAGATTCCCAGGAATATATTAGAAATGACTTTTGAGGTTTGTATTGATTGATACAAAAAATGCTTTGGATGTTCTGTTTGTTCAGTTTTAAATTCTCCCCTTGCTGTACCATCTTGCCATACATTTCATATCTTCAGTTTCTGTGGTTAGTCGCAAATACTTCCTGTGCCTGTACATAGCAAATTTAATCTGTATTTAATAACAATGCAGAGCAAAATGACTGACAAATCTTAGTGCAAGGATGGACAAGACTGTCTTTATATTACAACTTTGTGCTGTAATGTTGGGAGGTGTCATATCCCCTTCTGTTGGAAACAAGGAAATTATTCTGCTCTGATTTTTGTGCGTGTGCGCCCATTGGATAAAATTTAATTGAAAAATCTAGTTCAATTGATGTTCTCTCTGCTGATCAAAATAGTATTTAACAAAACAAAGTAAACAAACAAAAACAAATAAAGCAACCTACCCTTAAAAAGCCCAGAATCAATCATGCAGTCAGCAAAGGAGAACCACGTTTCTGATTCCCTGTCTGAGCATGTTCTCTAATAGTTTACTCCTCCAACGTACTGCTCTCTTTCAGTTTACTCTGATAAACTCTTGTTTAATTTGCAGTGCCAGAACCTGGGAAAACTGACCACAGTGCAAATAGGACATGATAATTCAGGGCTGTATGCCAAGTGGCTAGTGGAATATGTTATGGTCAGAAATGAAATAACAGGGCATACTTACAAGTAAGTATCATCATGACATTTCATGTTGGGTAAGTAGAATTTCTGCAGGGAGCTGGCACAGTAGGGCTTGTTTGATTAGAAAGGTCTTATCTCCTAGAACTCTGGTAGCTGCCACTACCTGAAGGCATAGAAAGGTCATTTGGCTTCTGGCATTAAACAAGTCGTGACTCTTACAAAATTAAACAGAGTTTTCAGTTTGCAGATGCTCATGTCTAGCCTCCAAACATTGGTGGAGAGGATGAGTTGACTGTTACGCATCTTAAAAATAATCTGCCTTGAGCCCAAGGAAGAAATAGCAAGTTAGAGCTTGCTGCTTACCAAATATGGGTGGTATTTTATATTAAGGCTGAGTGCTCTAGGTGTTATAGAGAGACCTTTGGACACAAGCTGGAACACAAGGGCTGATGAGTGTTAGAAATCTGTGTTTGCGTAGTGAAAGTAAAGGAACGAGATTTATAGTAAGAATCTGTGTTAGGTACAGCATAGTTTGATGCCCTGTCCTTTGTTAGAGAAACTGTCAGGCTCGTGTTGATGACAAATTGATAGGTAAGTCCACTCAGTTCTCCATGCCAGTTTGTTTGTAATTAAACAAAGAGGCAAGATTCTATTTTTGGATACTGTTCAGTTTTCTGATTAAGCTGATTAAACTGGCATCAACACTGGCTCATGGAAAGTGATAATGAGCAAGTGAGCATGTGTACTTTCTAGTGTCTGATTTAATATCCCAATTTCAATAGATGTATTGGTGTTTTGAAGTATATGTTTGGGGTTTTTTTTGTGGCTGGTCTGCTATGTAACGTATTCAGTGAAAGCATAGGTGTATTTCACCACCCACCATGTGTAGTGGGTCTTCCCCTTCTACCTCTTTTTCCTCTGCAGCCTCCTTCAGTGCTACATATAGGACACAAGACAAAATCCACCACTGTTTGCTTTGCGGATCATCTAGTGTGACATTTAGCACAAACCTGGAACTGAAAAGCTGTTTTACTTTTGCTCCCTCTGCTGGCAAGAGACAAAACCAAGACTTTGTTTATTTGTTGCTAGATGAGTGAAGTATTTCTAATAACTATACTAGCAGAATTTAGGTTTTATGCAACTGCAGTTGAAAGTCTTTGGCATGGAATTGAATCTGGGTTGAAGGACTTGATCCAAATATCTCCTTTATGTTCTTAGGTTTCCCTGTGGAAGGTGGCTTGGAAAGGGAATGGATGATGGCAGCTTAGAGAGGATCCTGGTGGGAGAGTTGCTGACTTCCCATGCTGAGGTTGATGAGCGGCAGTGCCGAACCCCTCCTTTGCAGCAGTCACCAAGCATGATCAGAAGATTTGTCACTATATCGCCAAACAATAAGCCAAGTGAGTTGGTGGGGGATGTCTTGTCTTGTACTGTTCTGCATCATCACCTGAGGAGAGCTGCTTGCAAATGGAACTGTAGGTTTTCTTGTATTTTAGAACTGTAGCTTGGAGAGGACCTGTGAAACTCACTTAGCCCAACACCCGGCTCAAAGTCCAACCAAATTCCGAGTTACAATCCTGAGCAACCTGTTCTATCTACTCAAGTTTTGAAAGTCTCCAAGGATGGAAGGAAGATGTCTCTGGACTCCTGGTCCAATGCTTAGCTGCCCTAGTGGTGTTTTCTGTTTTCTTGTCCTTCATCTGTGGAATGAATGCTATGGAGGAAGGTAGAAATTTGCTGTCGCATCTCTATCTGTCCTTCATGGATGAAAAAGCTTGCTAGTGGTTTCTATTCATGGACTTTAGTTTTCTGAGATCACTGTTCTGGGGTTCTCTTATTCCTGATAAATCAGGTGGTTGCTTTGCTCCCAAGCATGCTTGGGTTTACAGTGAAACTATCACAGGAAGTATTTTCAGAATGCCCAGATTTGGTGGTCCTAATCAAAGCATATCTCCTTTTCTTAGGTTTGGGCCCTGGTCTGAAAATGCACATAATAGATAAAAAACCTTTCCACCTGTTGTTTTGTTGGAACACCACAGTGTTAACTTCGATATAAAACCAAACCATCTCCATTTCTACCTCCTCCACAGTAAATAAAAGTAGAATTGGATTTCTGTTACCCACAGTCCAGCACCTTTTCACTAACAGTATAGGTTATACTGGTTCATGCTTCTCTTCTTTTTTTTTGTGTATGCCTTATCCCTCATGCACAGGTACAATTTCTAAAGCTGTTACAGGGTGACTGAATATATTTTTCTATTTTGCAGAGTTAAATACTGGTCAGATACAAGAAGCTATTGGTGAAGCTGTCAATGGTATTGTCAAGCATTTCCACAAGCCAGAGAAGGAGGTGAGGAGTTGTGTTGTTTGTGTAGTGGCACTCCTGTCTTAAAACTCTTACTAGTAAGCATTGTAGAATATATAACAGAAATAACTAAACTGAATAAACGTCCATCTGTTTGAAAATGCCTTAAGTGGAGCAAAAATGAGATACTGAGACTACACTGTTGGAATAGCACATCTTCAAGTACCTCAGTTTTGCTGCTAAATGGAGCATTCTGTTAATTTAAATGTTAACATTCTGTTATTGGAAATTGTGTTATTAGTCAAATTCTGCCAAGGATTCTACCTGTACCACTGTCAAGAGTGTTGCCTCCTGTTTAGTTTGTTCTGGATTAACTGACATTTTGCATGTACACTGAGTACTGGGTAGGTTTTTTATGCCTGTTTTGCATTATCTTCGCTACTTAAAACATGGAAACCCATGGGCCACTTTAAAAAAAAACAACAAACCAAAACCAAACAAAAGAAACAAAAGACCTACACCCAAACACCCACCCCCACCTCCCCTCCCCCGCAAGTGAAGCAGAAGCGCTCTCAGAGACTCTGGTACACTTCTACATTATACATGTCATCATCTTAACTGACACAGCAGTTATTTCCTGAAACAAACTTAAGAGGCATGCTTCTGTCAAAGCATCAAAATCCAGCCCTTGTGAGCAGGAGTGGTGTAAAGCAGTGCTGGCTCCTCTATGGATATCTCTTGAAAGTCACTAATTTTTTACAAATAGGTCCTCCCATTCCTTCCACACCTATCTTTTCTAAGTTCAGTATAGCATGGTAAATTCATATACAGTGTAATTCTGCTTGATGATCCCATTTACGCAATAATCTCAAGTGGTTTTGCAAAACAGAATTTACTATCATGTTCTAAAGAAGAATTTGGTTTTTTTCTGAGGTTTAAAAATTGCATTAAATGTTGTTTTTGTTGATAAGCAAACAGTCTGAGGCACCTGCTACAATGGACTTGTGATCTTTATTACTTAGTAAAAGAGGAAAATATTTTCTTAATTTTCTGTACAGTGGTTATTATTATAGGTAAAACGTGCTTGTGATCTTTGTTTTGGCTTTTTTGTGGCTTCATTTGCTGATGACAAGGCCCTGAGACTGCTTTCTTCAGCCTCGTTCTTAGAGAGGTCAACAAATTCTTGAGTGCTCAGGACTTGTGAGAACTGGGCCATCCTGTCTGGAGCCACTGTTTGACAATAGACTGTAACTTGGGACATCTATTTATTTAAAAACTGGTTTCAGTAATAGATGCATGAGACACTTTTGTGTCCCAGGCTTCCAAACAGATAATAAGTGTGTGTGCTTTCTGTGTGTACTTGGCAGAGAGGCAGTCTGACGCTGTTGCTGTGTGGAGAAAGTGGACTTGTTTCAGCTCTTGAGCAAGTGTTTCAGCATGGATTTAAATCACCAAGACTCTTCAAAAACGTCTTTATTTGGGACTTTTTAGGTAAGTGGGAGGAAGACACACCAGAACCTGCTTTTGTCTTCAAAATATATCCATCTGTGTGCCTTTTCATTGCCACTGTGTCTCAGCTGGTGTGAACAGCATACTTCTTGGAGGCATCTCAATGGCATCTCCTTATATAATCACTTTACTGTAGCATCTCAAAATTCAGTAGATACTAGAACCCCTTTAGCTATTTTCGGGGAAGAGTGGAATCCCAGTTTAATGCATGGGGAACACAGGACTGAATCAAACAGAAAAAAAACAATGCCTAGACATAATCATTCAGGAAATTCATGGATGATCTTTGAATCTAGGCCTTTCAACTTCAACTGTCCCCTCCATGATGCAGACACTCATGCTGATTTGCCCACAGTCCGATATGGGCATCAGATTCCGTTACGGATTTGTAAGCATGCTTATGGGGAAAGCATTATACTGAGGTGGTTTTAAATTTAATCATCTAAATTTGAAGGTCATAGTGCTTAATTATTTTATTCCAAGCACAGAAGAATATTTCAGATACTGTAGGGCTGCAATATGCACTGATGAAACTTCATTATCTCCCACCATTCTTTTAAGAAAAAGCACAAACATACTATGAGACCCTTGAGCAGAATGAGATGGTCCCAGAAGAGAACTGGCAGACAAGGGCCAGGAATTTCTGTCGCTTTATCACTGCTATCAACAATACCCCTAGAAACATTGGGAAGGATGGCAAGTTTCAGATGCTGGTGTGTCTTGGAGCCAGGTATAAAGAAACTTTATTATTATTGTTGTTGTTGTTGTTACTATTATTGTTGTTATTAATATTTTAATAAAATGAAAAGGATGTTGTGTACTAGTAAGATAAAGCCACTGGGTTGTGCAGTTTGACTATTACTTGCACAGTTCTTTGATGTAACTAAAGAAGGACCAAGTGAACCATGCCCTGACTGAGTTCTTAGGCATGTGAAGTGTGGGAAAATCTGAGATACAAAATGAGTATCCCAAGGAGCTGAGCAGCTGAATCAAGTGGGAAAGTAGTAGGCTGGTGTGAATAGCGTCCCTCTCATGTACAGCTAGCAAGGTCGGAAGATAGAAACAGAAAACCATCCATTAGTGAGGCTTCTCCAGTTAGTGGCTGGGTGAATTCCCCACCCTCCACCTACTCGTTGTAGGAGATGGGTGGGAGGGAAGCTGGGACCATTTAGAAGCCTCTTGACACAAAGGCAATAGAGCAGGCTAGTGACTTTGGGCCTGTTTGGGACTTCCAGGCCTCCTGGGAACCATATCTTTCGGTGTGAGGGTTGGAAAACCTAGAAACGCATCCATCTCTCCTGGATGCTCCCTGCTTAAACAAGTTCCAGAGAGTTACTTCCCCGCCCTGTAAAAATATGCGGAGAAGATGGTAGGTCTGTTTAGAAGACAAAGAGTAAGAATCATGTCAGTGAAAATGAGAAATTAACTTGGCTTTATTTTTATTTTCAAATTGCAAATTGCCACTTTGTCAGAGACCACCTTTTGCATCACTGGATCGCCCTGCTCGCAGACTGCCCGATCACAGCACAGATGTATGAAGACATAGCACTGATTAAGGATCATACTCTTGTGAATTCTTTGATTCGAGTGCTGCAGACCTTGCAGGAGTTCAACATTACGCTGGAGGCATCTCTTGTCAAAGGCATCGATATTTGACCTCTTGTCCCACAGGAAAAACTATCTTTAAAAAAAAAAAAAAAAAAGCAACAAGGAGTGAATCTCGTTAGTATGCAAAAGTTCTGTCTGCCAGTACATTGTATCGTGAACTTGTTCATGGCCCTAAAATGCAACTTTGACTTTTCTTGAAGGAAACTCCAAAAATAGTACAGGCAAATGGATAGAAGCTGTAAACTCAATGTAAAAAAGAGGATTTTGGTATAAATCTATTTTAGAGTTTATTTGCTGATTTGCTTTTTACACACTTTCATGTGAAAGAGATAGAGATGAGTATTGTGCAGCTTATTTTAAAGCTGCAGTATTTCCTTGCCATAGAAAATGTGCGGTGAGCCTTTCAGCATTCTGTGAACTTGCCTTCAGATATGCTGTATGTCATAGACCCCAATGTATACACTCCATTTCTGCTGAGAAGGTCATTCTATAGTTTTTAAACTAATATTTTATATATTAACATTATTACCAATGTTTGATTTTTAATGTATCGGGTCATGTTCTGCTGCAAGGGAACTACAAATCTGATGTGTGCTTTTTTTTAATAGCTCCAAAGCACTGATTTGTCAACAAATCATTTTTTCCTTTATTTTTGTTGTCAGTATTATTTTTAGTGAAATCCAGGAGACTGAACCGTGAAATGTGCAGAGATCAAAGTAATATTTTTCATATTGGTACGTAATTGCACAGAAGAAATTAAGCGTGTTTTTTAACTGATGTTTTTTATTTATTTAACCTATCGTTGTGTTTTGTAAGTTTGTCTTAAAAAAAAAATCTTCTATGATACAACTGGCTATATTATGTTGCAATTCAGAATTTACAGTGCAGCCCACTTAAATGAAAAACCTGGAATAATTGTTCATAACACAAAAATGTTTCCACTTGAACCAGCCTTTTGAAGTTTGGTATATTGTTGCTGCTGGTAATTCTCTTAACTGCTAATAAAGAGGGACATGAGTTCCCCAAATGCCAGATGACTATATAAAGATGTTTATGCCCCCACAAAATAATAATGGTATACCTTACTAACAAATATAAGGATTTCTTAATTTTTCTGAAAAGACAGTGAGTAGTAAGGTTTTTTCTTTTCCTTTTGAATGATGATGTCTTGGGTCCTGTTGTCACAGTCTGCTTCACTTGGGATGCTTTTATTTTTAGCAGGAAAAGCTTTAGTCCACTTCTACAATAAAACACAAACATTTTGAAAGCTTAATTTATTGGAGATCTGGAACTTGGCAAACGCCTAAAGGCATCTCTGTTCATTTGAATCCTCTGATAAAAATCTCTTTGAAATGAATATGTGACTTAAGAACAGGCTGATTTATCAGCATCACAAATTACTGTACAGACATTCAGGGCTATGTATTTAAGAGGTCTCCACTGTATAAACTTATCTCAGTATTGTCTCTCTTTTGAGAAGCAGAGTCCAAGTTTTTCGGTTCATACAATGTTGTAGCACCTTTTCTTTACCTACAGCTTAGTCACATCTTGTGATAGTTTTATTTCCATAATTTATAAGTATAGCACATGTATTAAATTTTTGACTATTTTTACTTTTGTCCTATTTATTTCATTATTAAACTGAGAAGTTCCTTTGTCACTACTTACCAGAGCAAGATTCTTTTTTGATTTCACAGTAGCATTAGGAAGATGCAAGGGCAATGTCCAAGCCACTCCTCGCGCTGGGTGGGCGTGAATTCTTTCACAGGCTGGAGCTTACAGGAGCGTTTCACAGAAGTATTTTGTGTGTGCAGGTTTGGTTTTGTTCATTTTTTCTGTCTTTGGAAGGGCAAAAATAAAACCGATGTACTTTAAGAATTTCATGTATTCAACTTAATATGTTGGGATAATCTTTATACGCTTGCCCCAGATTGCTTATTTATGTATTAATAATAGCAAAAAAAAAATTTTACAGTGCTTTCAGCTATATTTAAGACAACTTTACTAGGCCTGTGTATTTCACAGGGAATATGTCTACGTAAGAAAGGAGGGTTGGATTAATTGTTTTGACCTTAACAGATTAGTTGATCCTGTTAAAGCTGTATCTCTCATAGTATAAAGTATGGATTAATTTTATCTTGCATGAGGTAATTAACCTTGAATTAAGTTTGGGGTTTTGTTGTTTGTTTTTGGTTTTTTCTGTTTTTCTTTTCTTTACATAGGTTCACCTAGTGTGACATGATACCATTGGCTTAATGGCTTGCTTTGGTGTGGATCTTTTTGGCCTCATTATGACAGTTAGCGATACCTGGGATGGACACAGGCTAGGGTTTGTTGGTTCCCAAGTGGTGGGTTCTTTAGCTAGCACATGAGGATGAAGGTGTCCATCAGTGACAGCACCCTGTTGTGCTAGCTGTCCAGATGCAAAAGGAAGAGGCAGAGGTCATCTTCGCAGCTCCTCAGTTACTTTATTTTCACAGGAAAGACCTCTTTGTGATAGACCCTTCCTGCTTCTCCCACAGGGGGGACTATGCTTAATCCTATTAGGATTCAAAGCACTTTTTGGTATGGACTTTTGAGTCTGGAAGGATTTGCTCCACTGAAGAGCAGTAGAAGGTTCTGAAATGCAGGAGGAAAAATGTTGATTTTGTTGGATCCAGAGGCCACCAAGGAAGTCTGAGATATTAAATATAGCTCTGTGCTAGCTGTAGCTGTTCCCTGGTTTTGGGAAGAGATTTGGCTGGCATATCTAAGAACAGTTCAGTCTGTAGTAGCAGCCATAATCCCTACCACTCTTCAGTGTTTACCACAAACCAACCTACTTCTTTCATTGATGTAGCTAGCATCAGTCCCACAGAATAACGTTAGGATCTAGCATTTGCTCCTTCCATGCCATTCTGCTGAATTGGATGGCTCTGTATAAGAACAAATGGTGTAGTTGGCATCTTTTACACTTTAACTAGAGCTTTGTAAAATCCATCTCCATTTTTAAAACTTGAATTGCATTTTTTGTTCAGAAATGAGCTATAGAATAATGCAATTGTAACCTTTTTTTTTCTGTTACTTTTGTAAAATACAGGAGCAGATTTGGTAGGTGCAGGTTAACGTGGCTATGCTGTTTTGTTGTGGGTGTTTGGGGGTTTTTTTTGTAACAGTTAATGGGAAAAGATACTGTTTTTTTTAACAGCAGACATGCATTCTGTAGAGAGAAATATAATGATAAAAAGTAAGTAGTCCATAATGCAGTAAATATATAGTGCTAAATTGGCCAAACATGTTTACAGGCTGATACCTGATTTGAGGAAAAAAAAACAGGCTATCACCTATTAATTAATTATGCTTCTTTGATTAATGCTGTCAGAGTTGATACAATGATACTTTATACAAAAAGAAAATGCAAATTAATAAAGACTTGTTTTAAATGTAATGAAATACTATGACGATAAGTTTATACAAAAAATAGCCTTTACTGCCATAAACTTAACCATTCTGTAGCTGAAAACATATTCATGACTGAAGACTATTCCACAACTTTTTCCATTATGAAGAGTATTTTTCAAATGGTTCAAATGGGACCTACTAGCTGAATGATCCATATTTTTGATGTGTTTTGAATTCATGAATATGTTAAGGTTTCTGCAGTGAAACTATTGAGAGTTAACTTTTTCTGTATGTTGTCAAATGATTTTTGTCCATAGTGCAAGATACTATAGGATACTTGAAAATACTTGAAAATATTGTACACGTACTTCACATCTTTGTAGTTCTTTATTTTATACCTAGAGATTGGCTGTTAAACTAAGATAAAGCATCAATATCTTATAAACTATATATTTTACTACGTGGGGAAATCACTGGCTTGTTTTTTTTTAAGGGCATTGAAGTTTACATTATAATGACAAAACCAGGTACTGTTTTCCTTTTTTATTTTTCCTGTGACATTTCAATCGATTGGACATTAAATGTGAATTGGATATACAAAACAGTTTTACAAATGTAGCTCATTTGCTGAATTGCAATAAAATTTGTCTTCTAACATGAGAAATAGCATTAATGTGCTATTTTCAAAAGCCTCTTATAATTTGGCCAGTCATCTTTTCTTCTTTGCCTGACTGCAGGTACGTATGACATTTTAGTGTCTGATTTCAGGAGACTTTTTTTTGTACAGTTTTGTATCTGATCTGTTCAACTGAATGCCTGCCTCCCTCCCAGCACCAGTGTAGCCTTCCTGCAAGCAATTGTGTGGGTCGGACTGCCATCAGTGGAAGAGATGCCTACTCAGTAATCAGGGAATGGGGAGAACAGGAAGGCAAAGGGACTAATGCAGATCTTGGAAAGTATCTGTGAGTACACACACATATATGTGCTGCCATTTATATTAGCTTTTTTCCTACCTTAGAAAAACTTTTGATACCAATGACCGAATTTGGTGGAGGTCTCCAAATTTTATGTTCTGAAAAATACAATTAGTCACCTCTATGTACCATGTACTCAACCTTTCTCTTTTATGTGAGAGGATCCATACAGAGAAGCAGGAATTATTGGAAATGTAACTATCTGGTGCTTCAAATACAAGATTAAGTGAGAAAATAGCACTGTCCTCCATCTTTGAGACTCTCACAAAATCTGTGGCACACATGCATGCCCAAGCATTATTGCCTATATTGCCTGTTTGCTACTTTTTTTACCCCATCTTTGCCCAGGGTAAGATCTAACTTGACAGATAGTCCCAGAGGAGGAATTATTGGGTGGAGGGGTTGTACTGGCACAGGGGCAACAGGTATGGTTCCTTCCCTCTCCATTCATTCACTTTTTTTAATGATTTGAAGTACATACCTATGTAGTGGAGCCCTGTATAATCTTGGTTCATTAGATACTGCTCTGCGTACTTCACCTTGAAATTGATTCTGACCGCCTTACTATATATTAAATCTAGTTTTTAGATATGAGTGGAGTAGTAAACAAATGTGAGTGCAAATTATGTGGTTATGCTTTTGTAACTTTGCTGCTGCCTATGTCCTGAAAGTTTTATATGTCAATTGTGTGAGAAGCAGGAAGACCAAGTCAGTTTTACTCACTTTCATCTCCTGCTTCATCCAAAATGCACCCTCCAGGACATCCCTGCTTGAGCAGGGGGGTTGGACAAGATGACCTCCCAAGGTCTCTTCCAACGTCAGTCACTCTGATTCTGCGGTCCCCCCATGTACAATGACAGGAACAGGTAAGAAGGCTGAATGCCACTTCCCCCACGTTGTACAGTTTCTGCCATGTCTTAGTAGCACAGAGTCTGCAAAACTCATCCTTCAGGTGCACTATTCTTCCTGTGTTTTAGGGAGCTGCCTACTCTTTTGTCAGCTATAGCTGGAGAGACTTGCTTATTCTTCTGACCTGCATGTTAGCAGTGGCTAACTTGGAATCATAGAATCATTAAGGTTGGAAAAGAGCTCTAAGATCATCCAGTCCAACCGTCAACCCAACACCACCATGCCCACTAAACCATGTCCCGAAGCACCACATCTACACGTTTTTTGAATGCCTCCAGGGATGGTGACTCCACCACTTCCCCGGGCAGCCTGTTCCAATGCTTGACAACCCTTTTGGTGAAGAAACTTTTCCTAATATCCAATCTAAACCTACCCTAGTGCAACTTGAGGCCATTTCCTCTTGTCCTATCACTAGTTACTTGGGAGAAAAGACCAACACCCACCTCGCTACAGCCTCCTTTCAGGTAGTTGTAGAGAGCGATAAGGTCTCCCCTCAGCCTCCTCTTCTCCAGGCCAAACAACCCCAGCTCCCTCAGCCGCTCCTCACAAGACTTGTGCTCTAGGCCCTTCACCAGCCTCGTTGCCCTTCTCTGGACACGCTCCAGCACCTCAATGTCTTTATTGTGGTGAGGGGCCCAAAACTGAACACAGTATTCGAGGTGCGGCCTCACCAGTGCCGAGTACAGGGGCACGATCACCTCCCTGCTCCTGCTGGCCACACTATTCCTGATACAGGCCAGGATGCCGTTGGCCTTCTTGGCCACCTGGGCACACTGCTGGCTCATGTTCAGCCGGCTGTCAACCAGCACCCCCAGGTCCTTTTCCGCCGGGCAGCTTTCCAGCCACTCTTCCCCAAGCCTGTAGCGTTGCCTGGGGTTGTTGTGACCGAAGCATGGGACCCAGCACTTGGTCTTGTTGGTTTGACACATTTCTTTGACAAACTTCTGCTTTGACAAATTTCTGTTTTGAAGCTGACAAATACGGAAGGTAATTTTCTCAGCCTGGGAACAGTGGTTCACGTTAGGACTATTCTGAAGTTGGTGAGGTTCACTCTGTGTCAAACTGTATGAGGTCATCACTGGATGTTTTATACCATCAGGGAAAACGCAGAAGGGAAGGAGTTTGATCATTATTTGGAGGTATCTCTGCTTCCTTCACCTCCCTTTGTTTCTCCCCCCACACACACCCTGGTCTGTGGTAGAGGATTTTTTTGAGTAAAGCAAAAAGTGTTAAGATCTCTCTTGGAACCAGTCTTCCTGAGCTGGCAGTGATTCTGCACTACTAACAACTGATGGTGTCATCCTCTGGGCTCACTGGGGGAGATGCTGAGAGGGTGAACTCAGCCTGCCCCATGCTCTGATGGGGTGGTACTGGTGGCCTGAGCCTTGGACAGGTTTGGGGGGGTGCAGCTGTGAACTTGGTACCTGCTGCCAGGCGTGCCGTGCTTGTGTGAGATGCCAAACCTGCCTCTCTTGGAAACTGAGACCATCTCAATTCCCTGGGCTTATTAGGCCTGCTGCTTCTAATTCCTTTGCAGGGCACTATGAGGATGGACATGGGCAGGCCTGGATGGAGCTGAGGTAAGCACGGCTTCAGAAACACGTTCACTTCATCACGGGTGGCCTTGAATCTTTCAGACTTCCTGCAAGGGGAAGGAACAAAAAGAACAGGGGCCTTGGTGAGCAAAGCGTGTTGTGCATCTGCTGGGTTCACAGCGCTTTTCCAAGTGTCAGGTCTGAGGTAGTTTTATAGAAGGTGATGCTTATTAACGTCTGTTGCTGAGGAGAGTTTGAGTGCTAGGCGATGATTGTTGACTAACTGGTCCAAACACATGGGTCTAGAAATGTGCTTGTGTTATGATTTGTTGTAGTGATGACTTGGAAAGTTCTTACAAAGTACAAGTGTCAAAGAGCTGCACCAAGCAGATCTTCGTCTAAAAGTTTTTTCACATAGCAAAAAGTCTCCTTTTTCCACCGTTAAATCGAAGTTGTATATTCATTAATAGAACATACTGTATTCAGTCCTGACATAAACAGGAACTGTTCTTCAATGACAGTGGCATTTTAAGATACAGATCCTACAACATTTAAAATATCACTGATGGATCTGATGTTTGTTTCAGGGAAGTTTTTCTACCAGTGGCATAAAAAGCCTTAGACAAGGAGTATAAATTACGTGGGAGGGTCTTTTAGACTCCTTGTGACCAGAGGAACCCCAGATTTCCTCGTTTGAGATAAGCCATGTGGAGGTCCTGCTCCCAATGAAAGCCGCTGTTAAATTGCCAAACTGAATGCTTGATTACTGAAGATGTGCTATTTTATGTAGAACTCGACAACCTATTCGGTAGCTTGGAAAACCCTTGGATGGATGGAAAGTGCAAGTGCAAAAGTTTGAGTGATTCATTTAAAAAAAAAAAAAAAGGTTCAAAACCCAGCATACATACGGAGATGAATGAGACTTGAAACTACAGCTCTGAGACATTATGTGGGAAAAGCTTTGGAATAATTAAATATTTGAAAGTATTTCCTCAGTTGTCTGTCTGCCCCTTTCCCTTTTTTGTTCTGGCATCTCCCCCCCCCCAGTTGTTTTCAGCTTCTGTTACAAGCACTCATTATGCTCTCTGTTGTGTTAAATTTTGGGTCAATATGATGCACTGTTGCTCAGCCCAGCAGACCCACTGCTTCTCAGTACATTAAAGTACAAATGAAATGGCAATCTAGATGTTTTCAAATAATGTTTGCTTATCATTAAATAACAACATTTAGCAAGAATTATAAAGCATAAAGCAGTTTTTATCCCAAATTTTCACACAAAAGTATTCAACTCTGTTCAGGAGATCAGGTGCAGAATTTGTGGAGTACTTTTTACACCCAGCTGCTCTGTGGCAGTTTAGTCTTGATCTCTCAGTGTGAGGCAACTTCGAGTGATACTTAAAGTGGAGGGCAGGGGGGAATTGGGGATCTTGTCTGTATGGAAGAGTTCCTTTGGAGCAGCAGACAGTGTTCGTAGCAGTGTTGTGCTCCTGGTAGTCCAAAGAGATCAGACGGTGTTAGCAGGAAGAAGTTCTCAGTTTTGCAAGATTGTAAGGTAGCACACACATTGGTACAATTGGAAGAAGCAGACAAGTTTTCAGATGTGCAGCCTTTCTCCAAACATAAAACAGACAAACCTCTCTTCCCCCCAAAGCATCTGTGAAACGTAACTGAATGGGACTCTGGTCCACACAATACTGAGAAAATTTAGTTCAAGACTAAAATGCTGTATAGTACCTACATGAGCAAAAACTTTGCTATTGGTTTTAGGATCAGTGTGCATAATGTATGAAAATACCCTGTTTGCATACACTTCTTGCAGATACTGAAATAATTTATATTTATTACCAGTAGCTATTTTCCTCCCTAAAACTTTGTGCTTTTATTTTATTTTTAATTGTTGAAAAAAACCCCACAGTGCTATTTGGGGTCTTCCTCTTGAACTGCCCCTGGTATGTTTGTTTTTCTTTCATCATAGTTAACTTACTGCTGAAGTTGAATCTTAAGAATTTTTCTAGCTTCTCTCTCCCAATAAAGATCTTAATACCTAGTTCGGTCATCTGTCACTTTGACTCTGTAGTTGAACAGAAATAGTTAAGAAGGCTACAGAAAGACATCCGAGTTGAGGTCTTTAAAGAGAGATTTTAATGGCAATTCTTCATCATAAACAAATGAGTTTTATATGTGAAATAATAGCTAGAATCCTTCACAAAGCACTTTGAGATTTATGTATAAGAAATGGTTTCATTAACTAAGATAAATTTAATATTGTTCCTGTTTGTTTTCCAAGCTGTGTTAAGATCTTTTGATCTAACTCAGGCATTCCCAAATATTTATGTGTCACTTTATTTACTTCTGTAAACTAAAATATAAGATGCTTTGCTTTTACTGTTTCTCAGAAAGCTTTAGTTTGGGTATATGGCTCTTCTCCTCAGTGTCTCTTACTGTTTTTTCTGCTACACTCTTCATTTGTAGATTTTATGTCTTTTGTCAAATCTTGTGCTGAATTTTAATTAAATTAATATTGGTCAAGTTCACTGAGGAACCTTGACTGGAAAGTGCCTGAAATATGTAACAGCTTTTCTGTAAGGTATCTTGTAGTCAGATGCCTCAATGGGAGATGGCTTCTCTGTGCATTTGGGAGAATTGTTTGTAGAGACACCTTGACTGAGATCCCCAGATGAGAGGTGCATGGATGTGTGAATTCCCGTCAGAAGTATAATTGTTTATTCATGAGATCATGGAAACCATCAAGAAATTCTTCATTCATTTATTACTTTTGTTCGTAGGGGAGGCTTGGGATATGGTGCGGGGCTGGAGAATCCTTGGAGTGTTTAATGAGCAGCTTTATGCATTTATAGATGAGTTTGACTAAGACTGAAACCGTCCAGGAGATACAATAGGTTGTTTCTCATTGGATTTTGGAAGAGAATAACTTTGATCATTTCAAAAGCAATGAAGCCTGATGCTCCAGTGAGAAAGGAAAGTGGTAATTTATAGCTACCATTAAGGAAACAAAGACAAAGACTGAGGGAAAGTTTCACCCTGAAGATTTACTAATGTGTATAAACCACCCTTACAACTAGAAATAGCTGGGTATTTCTCACAGAACAAAACAAAAGAGAAAAGGCAGTGAAATGGGGATGGGAGGGAGGGGTGGAAAAGAATACTGCCTGCTTTCGCCTGCACCGTGAAAGGTCAAACAACATTTAGGAAATTACAATTTCAAGGAATAATGGATAGGCCACTTTTACCTGCCAAAGGACAGACAGCTGTGAGAAATCCCTGGCTGGGAAAGGAGGTGGGATGGGGCTGGGGGTGGTGGTGTGATGTTGTGGGCTCTGGTACGGCCTTCAGATGGGGACTTCACGTGCTGCAGTGGGGTGTAATTACTTGGTGAAAACTGTAGCACTGTATTTTTGAAGAAACGTGAGCAAGGCTCGAGCCTGGGTTGTGACAGGATCCAGTCATACAGGATCTTTGCATGGGCTTGTCTCCACTAGAAAGAGACCGTTTTGTGGGCCGCTCCAGAAAGGGGAGCACCGGTTCCAATACACTTGCCGCTGGCACCCGCAGTCTGCGTGTGAGGTATTTTATGTACCTTCAGGAAGCATCGGCTCTCCGGGACATCTGTGTTTAGGGTGTTGTGCAGGTGTTTGAACGCGGGTGCCGTGGGTGGGGTGCACTGGTGCGGCTGATGCGGGGGTTTAATGGGGGATGGGGCGGTTGGCGTGCGGGGGGGGCGCGCTCCCCGCCTCTGGCTGCCGCCGGGCGGCCCGCGGGGGCAGCGGGGCCCGCGGGGAGGGCAGGGAGGCCCGGGCAGGGGAGGCCCGCCCAGCCCTCGCCGCCGCGCCCCGCCGCCCCGCGCCCGCTGTCAGTGCGAGGCGGGCCGGCCGCCCGCAGACACCTCCCTCCGCCGCCGCCGCCTCCTCCCGCCCGGCGGCGGCAGCAGCAGCAGCAGCGCAGCCGCCGCTTAGCGCCATCGATGGGGTCCGGCGGCCGCCGCGGCGCGGCGGGGGCGCGGGCGCTGCCGCTGCTGCTCCTGCTGCTGCCCGCGCCGGGCGCCCCCGCCGCCCTGCCCCTGCCCGGTGAGTGCCGCGCCGCCGGCTCGCCTTCAGCCCTGGACAGCGGCTCCCCCCGCGGGGCACCTGGCGGCCCCGGCGGGCCGTCGCTGCCGGGGGCCAGCACCCGGGGCGGGTGGGCGGGCGGCAGGGGGAGGCCGTTGGCGAGCGGCGGCCGTTACCGAGGTGAGGTGAGGTGAGGTGAGGTGGGGCGAGCGGGGGACCGTTACCGGAGCGGGGGGGTCGCTCCTCGCGCGGCGCTGCAGGCACCGCTGGTGCCTTTCGAATGCCGGTTTCCAGGCGGTCTCGTCTGGGAGCAGGGCTGACCCCCGAGGGCTCGGGCACCTGGTTACCGTCTCACCTTGGCCGAAGGAGCGGGAAAGTAAATTCTGCGTGTGTCACGGCTCAGTCTGCCTTTGGTCGCCGAGGAATAAACCCAGTAATTCTTCCTGCAGCCTCCTCCGCGCCCGCCTTACTGCCAAGTTTAAGGCTGTGATGTTTGCTCACAGCCTCCCTCCTCCAGGGTCTCTCTTCAGCTCAGGCTACTGTCACTGCATGAGGAAATCTTGCTCCCTCTGCCTAGTGATTTTTTTTCTAGCCCTCTTTTCCATGCTTCTGTATGCCTTAACGCTGTTTTTTTGTTGTTGTTGCTGTTCTTCCCTGCGCACTGCAGACCACAGAGGATTAGCGTAAAAATAAAATAGCAGAACGGCCGTTTTGCTGCTGGCATGAGATCTAGTTGATGTCTCTGTGCCATAGCTTTGGAAGAAGCCCCCTCCCTGGTGTGTGTTTTCTGGGACCCGCCTTGCCGGGGCAGGTGTGTCCCCCTGCCTCCCTGGCCGGGGCCGGGAAGGGGACAGCTTACCGTGCAGGGGGTACACAGCCAGTGCATGCCGCTAATGCCGCCTCCTGCCCGCCGTCTTTCCTTCCCGACCCATCCTTTCCTCCTGCCCCATCTACCTGAATCCCACTAGCTGGAGGTCCCTCAGCAATTCCCTGCACCCCTCCTCGCATGACTTGCTCCCTCAGTTCACTGCTTCCCCTGTTTTTAAATGGCTTGGCTTGTCCGTTTTGAGAGGAAGCGGATTCTGCCGCTCTCTCCAGCTGTTTTCCACCTTCCCTTTGCTTTCTGGAGGTGGTATCCGAGGAGCCCATTGCTGTTACTGGTTCTGTGTGCACCTGAGAGCCAGGAGAGCACTGCTGCTGTAGCACTGGCTCTTTGCCTTGTTTCCCGCTGCCAAATGCCATTAGGAGTTAAAGCTACATGAATACTTTCTGAAGTTGGCAACTGCTGCAGTACCTACAGGCATATTTTGTGATTGGGGGGAAGAAAAAAAAAAAAGAAAAAACAAGATGAATGCTGTAATTGTAAATGGGAGAGGTGCTGGCTGAAATTCCCTGTTAGAAGGTGAACCCAACTATAAAAAGTGGCTGACTATTTAAGTAATCACTTTCTACTGATACTTCGGCAATTCATTCTGTCATTTTAGGAGTCACTTTTTGTACCTATGTGGGGTGTTGCTTCTGCAATTCTTCCTTTTAGCCAGTTGCTGGAAATCTTCCTGTTTCTGTGTTTGAATTCTCTTCTGCTGTATGAAAAACTTCTGCTGATGTCTTCTTCTGCCCATAACTTTTCTTCCTCTTCTTCTGTCTACACTTCTTTGTCTCCAGGACTTCCTCCTGTTGGTGTTTCCCTTTCTCCTCATTTCCTCTGCTCTGAAGTTTCCACCTGGATATTTTGCTTCAGTATGCTGTGCTTTGTGATGGCTGGCAAGGTGATTTGGCAATGCTGCTCACCAGATACTATGCTTGTATTACAAAAATTGGCATTATTTATAAATTATACATCTGTTTAATGGTAAGTCAGTCTTTTAACGTGTTGGTGGTGACTTTGAAAGTACATTTCTGTACACTCCCTTTGTTGAAGTCATTGGGTTTCCTGAGGGTGATGTCACGGATTTGATCAAAAACTCTTTCAATAACTGTTTTTTGCCAACTGGAAAGATTAACAGTCTCTAATGAATCTCTGTAAAACTGTCAGCTACATCTCATGGAGGATCTAGCCCATAATAGATTATTTCAGATGTATTTATAAGTGGGTACAAAAGCTTACTTAACACAAGCTTATCTGAATTGCATACAAATACATCTATATGCAGGTAGAGCGTTATACAAATTTAAGCTCAGATACAGTTTCTGCATGTTTCTGTCCTGACTCGCAAATACATATAATATGCACGCACGTACCACAAACAGGCACTCAGCCTTCCATCATCTCGTCAGTGATGTGTATAGGAGACATGCTCTCTTCTCCACCTTTTGACATCCCTTCTGAATCTTTTCACAGATGTGGATGAATGTGCCTTGGGGCTTGATGACTGCCACCCAGATGCTATTTGTCAAAACACCCCGAAGCTGTACAAGTGCATGTGCAAAGTGGGTTACACTGGCGAAGGGAAGAAATGTGAAGGTAAAGTGATGGAAGCACTGTGCTCTGCCTGTGTCAGCATGAGGTATTTCTAAGAAGACAGAGCCATTAAGAACAATGGCTTAGAATATGGAGGATGATTTTAAATCAAAATAGTCATTGTTTCTTCACCTGATTTACTTCTTGTTTACAAAATCAGAGGCAAACAGATTGCGTGGCTTTTTGCCTAGTAATATCACTTGGTCTAATAATTAGTTTGTTGTTTAACCAGCGGCCTTAAAAACTATAAGGTAAAGCTACACGGGAATCTCAGGGCATTTTGTCACTCTTTAGAAACATTCAGCAAGTAATGCGTTAAGTATGGTCTATTTGCAAGACAATGATGATACTGGACAGCAGTTGCTGCTCACATTTACACAGTCGCATCTCTAACTGCCTATAACACTCAAGCAAGCATCCATCATATTGACTTTTGCTTTATTCCTTAGACATTGATGAATGTGATAATGACTTCAATGGAGGCTGCGTCCACGAGTGTTTCAACATTCCAGGAAATTACCGCTGTACTTGCTACGATGGCTTTATGTTGGCTCATGATGGCCACAACTGCCTGGGTAAGAAGTGTGTTCATGAACATTGTGAGTGGTGATGCTAACATAACCCTTTAACAGCATCCATGGGAAATGCATGGCGATCTGCTGGGCTGAATCAGCTCAGCTAGAGCAGAATGTTACGTAAGGGACTAGGGAATTCCAGGAACTGATGTACCATCCCAGTGTGGCTCTTTCCCCCTCTGTAAATGAGGATAATTGTGCTACATTTCTGTTAAGTGCTTTAGGTTAAAGTGTGTGAAGTGCCATCTATTATTACGCTAAATGAGTTTATGTAAAAGAACATGTGCTATCATTGTCTTTTCTGTCCCAAAGTTAGTTTAGGATCCGTTCTCAGGTGTGTTTCCCGGCTTAGAAATCTCTCTCATACATCTGTAAGGTGTGGGCTTCTCGCTTACTGTGTCTGAGTACTTCCTGACATGCAAGCTGTAAGGAAAGGACAACCAGGAGTGTGCAGTAGCTGTGTATGATAGAGGCCATTGAAGTACAGAGGGACTAAGCCAAATGCTTGGAGTTTCCCTGGGTGGTTAGTGTGAAGCAAAGTACGCAATTCTGGAAACGTGTTCAATCCTGGCAACACTCCCTTGACCCTGCATGCACACACTCTCTCTCGCCCTCTTTTTCTTTCCTTTATTTAAGATCTCAATAGTTTCCTTCTTTTCGTGCACCAGCAGGTGAAAATCTTTAAAAATGGGTAACAAGACCTTGTGGTTTTACTGTGACAGTATTCTTCAGCAGGCAGTGCAGCAGTGTAGAGAGATGCATGAGTTGCCAGCCTGTTGGCAGTGTGGTGTGCTGCTGGTGTTATTTCCCTGGGACAGAGCCTCATGTTGATGAAGCTGTCCTGCTTCCAGGACCCACGCTGGATACCCTGTGTGGCTCTGCCCTGCGCTGTGGTACCTGTCCCAGTTACTTTTTCAGAGGTGGCTCAGTTTTTGTCTTGTGCTGCACTGAGTGTGGATGTGCCCGGGCAGGCTTCCATGCCCACGTCAGTCAGAGGGAAACTTGCTCTCGCAGCATAATTTTAAGATTGTAGTTAGCTTGGCTGGGGTATTTCCCACTAGTGTATGGCATATCAGGTGGGGACTCAGACCATCCCTGGGCTGTATCTTCTGCTGGGACAAATCAGAAAAAGTCTGGAGTCTCCAGTGGGGTTGTGTTGGGTTTCACCTGCTGGGAACCTGGTGCCTGCCCACAGATTAACTTCGTTACAGTGTAAGTGGAGGAGAGGATGAAGTCACTAAGTTCCAAGTATTTCACTAAAGAAAGTAGAGAGGGAAGCAAAAGATCTGCTGATACTTTAAAATAATAGGAAGGCCATCTTATTTTTCTCTAGTGCATTTGTGTAAACACACAATGGAGTTCAGCTGAAGTTACCAGGAAGGGCTGAATGTGAACGAGCACATTACACTCTTTGGTGGCATTGTAAGAGGCATTCTCTTTGTGTCCAGTAGCCCCTATAGAGCATACTTCAGCTGACTTGTTTGTGATCAGTAAGACCTAGACATAACTTAGACCAAAATCTGCCATCTGCCATGTTACTGGGAAGCTGCTCAGTATTGCATGGCAGACTTTTAAAAATAAAATAAAATGTCATTGACATACAATGAAGTTTCTACCACTGACCTGCCAATTTTGAGATGTGATGTAAACGTTAAATAAATATTTTGGCATGCAGCAAATTGGATCACATCTTCTCTTAATCTGTTTATTTACTTTGTTCATGCCAGGGTTGCCCTCCTCTCACCCTTATTTTTGAAGATCTCTGCTGTGTGCCTGGGTTTAAGCCAAATAGACAATTACTTGTTGGAAAGAGATGATTTTTCTGAAAGCTTTCCAAGGTCTGTAAGACAGAAACATCTGCTGGAGTTCAAATCTGCAGTACTAAAGACTCATGTTGGATGTTTATTCATGATTGCACATTCACATCACTGTAGAACTCTAAAATACTCAGCTTCTCTGTGATGGAGATATGTCAGCCCCTCTTTTTGCTACAGCAGGTCACATTCTTTTGCATCCAATTGACTTACTCATTGCCTTCAGCAGAAATTAAATCTGTTGTAACACTACGTTATGCTTCTTACTAAAAGCCTTTCTCCTTTTTTAGAAGACAGCTCTTTTATGCCAGAAATGCTACAGTGTTAAATTAAAAACATTGTACTATTAGCACAGGAACAATGAACGGAACAGGGAGCCACCACGATGTTCCATATGAATTTGCAAATGAGACCAGTGCTTTGCCTCAGCAATGTTTTATCCTGTTTTTTAAGGGACTGGGCATTTTTACTTCCCGTTCAAATTGGCATTTCTGAAAATTAGGGTAGGAAAATTCTTTGCTGGTAGTGGTTACAAAAACCTGCGCTTATTAAGGGGTAAAATTCCAAAGAATTGGAGGTTGGGATGAGCATCCTGTTGTTCAGACGCTTAGCTGAAATTTTTCTACTGTTTGTTTCTCTTGGTTATTTTGCAAGCAGAGCCTTTCTATATTCTCTGGTATTGTTGAAGCTCTGAATATTGCAAAATCAACACTCAAACTATTTCCAGAACTTCTGCTCTTGTCCTTGACTGCAGTCGGGCAATACAGCAGCAGCCTTGATGGTAAGTGGTGATGACCTAGAGTTGAGGGAGGAGGATAATAAATCAAACTGAGCATCAGAACAGATATGATGTGTGAATTCTAGCTAGAGTGAAAGTAAGGAGCAGGGGATAGGTTTTAATCTAAATTTATTCTGAGGTTTGTATTTTTCTTGTTCCACCTTTGCTTTGGAATGGGGAGCTTTCTGGAAAAACACCTTTTATAGCTTGGATGGGTATGGAACCAAAGTTGCGTCCCACTGAGCAAGACAGAACCATGTATGGATGCTCAGCCTAGATGTAAATGTGCTAGGCTGCTGAGTGGTAGTACTATCCAGCTGCACTGAGAGGCAGAGTACGTTCACGTAGGTGGATTGTGGAGCCCTGCTTCTGGCTGCGTCGAGACTACTCTGCCTTAGTTGTAACCAGTAACTCTGGTTAGTTGGCCAACATTTCTTGGGAGCTCGGTAACTGATTGGGCAAACTGTGAACAGGGGAAGAGCTGCAGCAAAAATTTACTTTCCCAAGAGTGACAGCACAACAACAGCAACAGGCTAGCCTGGGGTGTCTACGCTGCCTGGGTGGTTACGTGCTGAGTAGATGTCTGCCTGTACTGCATGTTGAGTGGCTGCTGCCCATATGAGTGTATTGGTGTTAGTACAAAGCTGATCTCTCTCTCTCTCTCTCTTTCAGATACAGATGAATGCATGTTCAACAACGGTGGTTGCCAGCATGTTTGTGTCAACACTGTGGGGAGCTATGAATGTCGCTGTAAGGAAGGGTTCTTTCTAAGTGATAACCAGCATACGTGCATCCACCGCTCAGAAGGTACTGGCTGCTTCCCTCCAGGCACCAAGCAGGAGTTTTTGACAGAAGCTAACTGCAAAGTCTCTAAAGCAGCTTCAAAAGTATTTTTAGGTTGAGTTATTCAAAGCTATGAAGGGTCTTGGAAGTCCTCACTCCTTTTAAAAGGAACAGTGTGTCAGAATCTTCTAAGTGACTTTGAAGACTCTTTATATACATCCCTTCTGCCCCTTTGATCCCACCTGTATGTCTGCAGTGTTGTGCTTGTTAAAGGCTGTGCTGCTGTACTCCCAGTGTTCTTTATGCTCTGTTGTGCAGCTAAGCTGTGTCCTGATCCAGGGAATGTCAACAAACTGAATGACAGTGAGTTCTGACCATTTCCATTGGCTTTAGTTACAGGGCAATACCTGCATTAGCTTCAGGTACCTTTTAGATTCCCTGTACAGTGTTTAGGTTTCAGCTAAGAGATTTGTTTTTTATCAGCCCCAAAGGTATTCAAATAATGTTCTTTGTTTTGAGTGAAACCTTTATGTAGCGACCTTTGAGAGATCAGAGAGCCTTGGATATCTAATTAGACATTGGATTGAACAAAATTATTTTGGATGCCCTTAGGGCATACTTTAAAGTGGTTGCTCAGATCAGGGAGTTGTCCATTGAACTGTACAGTGAATATCTTACTAAGAAGTATTTAAAGCTGCAAAGCTTTCTTTAATCTATGGCTTATCGTTGGCATGACTATAAGAGGAATCTGAGCATGAATAAACAAATCTCACTTTAAAAATCCCCATAGTGAAGAGATCAACATTTATAGACATATATGGCCATCCACAGATGAGTGCGCTGAGGTGGCTGTCATCTGATGTAGCTGAATTGATCTTTTGTTTGAATTAAGAATTTGTATTCTCAGCTTCTTTGGTACGGGGCTTGGTCTCACAGGGGTCTGCTGATGTATGGTGATTTCTCAGGCCATTGCTCAGCTTGCCACTGCAGGAGCTGAGCCAGGAGTGGGGACAAGCCGGAAGGCTGCAGTGGTGGGGCAAGGCATTTCCCTTCATGTTGCCTTGCTAGCGGAGATGTGTGTTTGTGTGTATGCACGGATGATGAATCTAAGGATGAAAATCAGTTGCTTGAACTCCTTGTCTTGTCCGATGCCAAGGGAGGAAAAACTTCCAACTCTGCTGCTACTTGAGTACCTTCTACTCTCCTGAGCTAAGAGCAGCAGCAGCATTTCCTGTCATTAATATTTGTTCCCTAAATTGTACCTTTGGAATTCTACCTCTGTTCTCTTATTTTTAAAGATGCAGTTAATTTCTTTTAACTTTTTGGCAAAAAAAGGCCTTTTTTCCATAATACCAAATTTCCACTTAATTTAGTTTTTTTTTTCTTTGAAAAAGAAAAGCAAGAGGAAAAGAAGATGCATTTTTTTCCTAAAAACTACTAAATAAAAAATATTTTTATGGAAACCAGTCTTAAGGAAAAAAACCTTACTGTTTTTGCCTGAAATGCTTTTTTTTCTTCATACTAAAATACAGAAGTGTTTGTTTTGTTTTCTTTAAAAGCCATTTTTTCAGGTTATCATGCTGTGACTGTTTCCCTCCCACCTCCCCCCATTACTGTGAAGAAGTATCCACGGGATTCCCCACTGGGGGTTTTTTTGGTCTTTTTTTTTTTTTTTCCTTGGGTGGGCAGGTCTGTTGTAAGCCAAATCTCATTGCTTTATCTTTCCCCTCACTTTGTTCTCCGCTTTTCTGCTCATCACTAGGTCTTATATTCTCTGCCTTGTGTATGCACCTCCCAGCATATATACTTTATTAGTTCTCTTTTGAGACCTCACAGCATTGATTGAAACAGCATTTGGCACCTACTGTCTAGACCATCTCTTCAGTTTTGCTTCTTATGTGCAATATACGGGAGTAGTATTTCCTCCTCTGTCTCCTGGCCCAGTTAAGAGAGTGCATACGTTAATGCTTGAGAGACCTTCCTAGTGGTGTCCAGTTCTGGCCTTTACATACACAGAAAAAGAGTGAACTGGAGTTGAGATAGGAGAAACAGAGAGGCTTGGGGCTGTTGTATTCCTCCTGATGACCAGTGTAACAGGAGAGCCTAAGGGTCATCTGCCCTCCTAAGTCTATCTGCAATTATCCTTTGGGTTCCCTGTCACCTACTGTGACGTGGGACTCAAGGTCAGGTAGCTATTAGAGGAGAGTTTGATAATGAAAGTTGATTTTTCATCTGATATGACTGGAGTGCTCTGAGGGGCTTTATGGTTCTGCCTAGCCCCTGCTTAAACCACAGGAACTCATGAGTGTCTTGGGAAGTTGTGCACATTTTTTCCTTGGCTGTCTGCTCTGAATGAGCTGCTCTTCATCTATATGTGGGAGAGTGGATTTACTTCAGGAGGCTGTTACAGTAGCTGGCAGGGCAGTCATGCTCGTGTAGATTGTTTCTGTGTTTAACTTGCTCCATATTAGAGAATACAAAATTTGAAGGAAAACAGAATTTTTCACGAGTAAATGTGTAGTACATCTTCTGGTTGCTGTTGCTATGGATGACAAATCTTGCTACTCTCCCTTGTGGTATTTGACAGTCATAGCTATCTACTTGTTGGGCTGAGTCAATGGGAGTGAATTGGACCTGCAAGATGAAAGCCACATTTGGAATCACTGTGTGGACTGAAAACTCGTACACAGGGAACCATCTCAGCTGTTGCTCTTAGAGTCCTTCTGACTGTGGAGAACAGTAATAACTAGAAAGCTTTTTGGAAAAAGTTGCCTTAACACAAGGGTGTAGAAAGCATGATAAAAAGACTAACGCGTTCCTGGGATGTCCTGTTCTGCTGGCTGTGCTGGTGCTCCTCGCCATTTGGCTATTAGAGGGTACCTCTGAGAATCTCTGGTAGTTCTTTGTACAATTGCATCCTCTCCCTCTGTCCTATTGAGTGCCCCTTTGAATGTGCCCTAAATGGAACCTTAATGTTCCTAGCAGATTGGTGGTGATGTCCCTATGTCTTCTGTGTAGAAAAGACAAAGATTTAAACACAGATCATATATGTAAGAGATTAATTTAACGTGACCTGATAGGGAAATATGGTGCTGGCTTTTTGCCTGTGTCTTGCCAGTGACAGGAGTGCTCAGATCTCACTGGAATTTGCTGGGTAACTTTGCAAAGGTCCAGTCACGAGAAAGGGCTCATCTGGCTTGGGGTCCGCTAGGCCAGGCAGGCACTGGCTTCAGCTCTTTTGGTTGTGAGTGTGGGGATCAAGAGACTCATCCATCCCAAGACACTTGTGTGTCATTAGGGCAGGGTCTCCTGCAAGAGAAATTGTGTGTCTGGGAAGCACGTGGTGGGATTTGACCAAAATTTGTTTGGGGTTTGGTTCTGGACCACAGTCTGCCATTGCAGCAGCTCTGGAACAATGTGACCTGGGAGACTTTGTGTCCATGAAAGAGTTTGCAGTCACACAGCATTTGTGGTTTTACGGACATTTCTTGAATACAATCTTATTAAATGGTGCTGAGTGGAAATCTTCTACCACCTTTGGAAACAAGCAGCAGCTTCGTAGTAAATGCTAGAATATGTGGATGTATGTATCTTCTCCAAAATGCTGTCTTTTGGGTCAACTAGATTTTGGTGGGTTTGGTCATGTACCTTGTTACACAATGGGTACTTTGTTATTAAAATGTGCCCTGGTTTAGGAAGTGCAGTTTTAGCTTTCTGTGGAGACCTGATGGAATTCTGCTCACTCTGAACGGAACAATCCCAGATTGAGCATTTCAACCGTTTGTCTGATGTCAGTGAACTTTACCAAAGTACCTGCTTGAACAGTTTCCCCTTTGGTAGCTCAATAGAGACAAAAGAATAACTTTGTCAACAGAAACTAAGCTGCTAATTCTCTTAATGCTTTCTAAGGCCTCTGAGCTAACAGACCAAATCATATAGCATGCTTAAGAACAGAAATGTCACAAAAGCACAAGAGTTAATGAGGCTAATTTGTGGCCTCATAGGTTGTCTCCTTCCTTGACTGACAGCACAATAATGGATGACAGCTTTCATGTGGGCTCCTTGGGCTGTGTCTGTGTGCTGCAGGATTTGAAGTGTCATTGTCTTGTTAGACTTCTACAGAGTCCTCGCTGTGGGAAAGGAATCAAAAAGCCAGTAGAGCAGAATAATCTAGGCTCTGCAATATCCATTCTTTTGTTGCTTAAAGCTGTCTTAATAGAGAAAGGGTACCGTAGCTTGAGCTTCAGATGGCGAGAGTAGTCATGTGCAGAGCAAGGACCTAATTGAAGTATAGTGAAATAATGGTGACGAGCTGACCTCTGCTTGCCAATACAGTGTTTTTGTTTCATTTAGTAATAAGGCTGCAAAAAGGGCTGTGTAAGTTTAAAAAATATATCGGATGTGGAATTGTTCACACAATCTCTTTTTAGCAGTATGGTCACCCTTTTCATTCTCTCTCTGATTGTGCATCTGCTCAACTCAGTAGAAGTTTACTGAGGTAATGTGGGATAAGCCCTTGCAGCCAAAGTATGCTCCACTTAGTCCTCTCAGATGAAGTGTTCTCACCAAGAAGAAAGAGCATTTTGGTGTAACATGTCTTATAAAAGCCAAATGCACCAAGGCAGAGAATTTGATGGCAAAGGTGTGTTCTCTGTATACCTGAGCATTCAGTTGTCTTCTGATTTTGTAGCAGTATAGAAGACCAGCAAAAATCTGTGGTGTACTGTTAGAAGAAAAACTGTTCTTTTAATTTGGTCTAATGATCCCATTTGATAACTCAGGCAGCTGCTGTGTAGTTTTAAGTTGTGTGTGTACAAATTGTGTCCCCATCCTGTCAAAGGCAAAGGCATTGATTTAGCTGAACCATGGGACAAGGTGAAAAAGTTTTTACAATAATTCTAGGAACTATTCCTCCCTGTTTAATTGACTTCAACTTTTTGCAAAGGCCAGACAAAACACTCTCGCAGTCATTGAGTGCTGGTGCATGAACAGCTTGTAACTGTCAGAGGCAAAAATGATGGGACGTTTTTAGGAGGTGCACCAAAAGGAAGAAAGTCACTAGTGTCACATTGCTTTTTCATTTGGTTAAAACCGGCACTAAATTCTGTCCAGCTGGGAAGGTGTGTAGAAATACAGAACACTGTGATAATCCCCAGAAGGGTTATTTTGGGAGGTATTTATTGAAATCAGAAAAAAAATGAAAAGAAAACGGTTAACAAAAAAGAGAATTGACATACAGCATACATACCATCTGCATGTCTGCCTGGTCACTACTTGGTCGCTGCTGAGGTAGGTTATGACTTTGGGAATCTGCTTTGTAGGCCACTAATTGAAATAGGGATGACTTTTGTGACTGTCGGCCTAGCCATTCCTGTGTCTGATGGCTGCTCTTTTAAGCTGAGAAATAAGGACTTCACTTTAGGCTTTGATCTTACCAGGTATCAGCCACCTTGCAATTTTTATAAAAGAAATGAGAAGGTTTTATAAACACTGGTATAAAGTGAGAGCATTGGATGAGAATGCAGATGCTGTACAAATGAGCACAGAAAAGGTCACAGATGGAGAAACCTGGGGGCCATTGACTTTGCAGGATTGGGCTTTCTGCCTTTCCTGTCTGTAAGCTTGTTCTTCTTGTCCTAACACTGTGGAGTCTTCCCAGACATAGCAGGCTGTTGTCTGTGTGTGTATTGAGCTGACTTTACTTGACTGTTGCCTGCACACAGAGATGCTGATGCTCTTGTACTTGTCCTGTTTTGCAGAAGGCATGAGCTGCATGAATAAAGATCATGGCTGTGCCCACATCTGCAGAGAAACGCCCAAAGGAGGAGTTGCTTGTGAATGCCGACCAGGATTTGAACTGTCCAAGAACCAGAGGAGCTGTATTTGTATGCAACATTCTGCGTATGCTTATGGTTTCCCAAAGTGAACAAATAGTGTTCTGTTTGCAGTGATATGGGATTTGGTATGTTTTAGCTAAACTGGGACGACATGCCTAAATTGTGTTCATTTGAATTAAACTAGAATCAGTGGCTTTGCTGGACACTATCACACCAGTCTATTGGTTGCTACAGTATCTGTAGTTTGGGAGTTGCACCATCGTTCATAATGACGGAAGTTCAGCTCCACAAGAGACCTCTGCAGTGTTTCAGTCTCACAGAGTTCTTCAGGAAAGGGGCATGTTAGGAAGGTGTATTGGAGATAATTGGAGACAAAATTACACACTGTCTTTCAAAGATGCTGGAAGTACTTGAGATGTAACATGTATTTTCTTCCTAGTAACATGTAATCATGGAAATGGTGGCTGTCAACATACATGTGATGATGCTGATAATGGACCTATTTGTGGATGTCACCCCAAGTACATCATGCATGTGGATGGGAAAACCTGCCTGGGTCAGTATACAGTGGAGGGAAGTAGTTTTCTGTTGATGACTGGCTCTAGAGTGGTGTGGCGTTACTGTGTGTGCATGATTAATGCTCCTCATAACAGCATGGCTAGAAAATGTCAAGGAATCCAAAACTAAGAAACCTGCTAGTGCATGAGTGAGTGGGTTGGGTCCAGGCAACTTATGCTTCCCTATGTAAGTAGCTACCTAATACTACTGCAGCCTGTAATTATCACTGGTCCCTCTGAAGCACAAGGCCTGGCACTAACCAAAGATGACTCCCTTCCCTCTAGGATATTTTAGGTTCAGTTTCTTGTATAGCATGAGCCAGAGAGTGTAACCAAGCAGTATTTCTGTTAAAACCAGAACACTGAATTCAATTAAAGTACAATTTTTTCAAGGCATTTATCCAGCAAAGAAAGCACTTAAGATTTATAAACTCTTCCAGTCTCTGGAAGAGTTTGCTGTCTGTTGATTGAAATCAAATGCTCAGGCATAACTGCCTGGTCGTTGTATTAGTCCATGATAGATGATGACAGTGTGCTCTTAACAGAACAGTTCATGACAGTTCAGTTAGTTCTTTGATCTTATTGCTGTTTACTACATCCGTAGCACATCTTCTGTTTTGTTAAGAATACTGAAGCAAACATGAGTTGTAAGGAAGCAACAAAAGCAAAGTATTCTCATGGTTTTGACTTAAGGGTCTTCATGATTTTCATTATTACTTTCTTTTTAAAAAAACCCACAGTATTTCTGCCTAGTCAGTTCCGACTTCAGCGTGCGGTGCAGCTGTTTGCATGTGTGTACGTATTGGATATCAGATGAGGCTTCTGGTCAGGGACCTTTACTGATTTGCTTTTTTCATGTTCCTTACAGAGAGGGAAGAGGCTGCTGTTGAAGTTTCTGAGGGAAACACTACAGCAGGAGCTGATGTGGACAAGAGGGTGAAGCGACGGTTGCTTATGGGTAAAAGTGCTTATCCAAAGTAATTTTGCCGTTTGCTGAAACCTTTTAGATTGAAGAATTATTTTTTTATTGTAACCGTCAGCTCTGGGCTGAATTCTGCCTGAGATGCTCTGCTCCCTTTTAAGGAAATAATATTATCCCATAATGTATAAGAAACTATGTATATTGTTTGGGATGGTCAGTAGGAGGTGTTAGGAACTTGCTCTTGAAGTAGTGTATGTTTCCATGGTTCTAATTTCATCATGGAAATGCAGTACAATCCCTTCTGTGCTACAGTTTTAGCCGAGTGATTGTGGAGGAAGCAGTGGTCTACCTGCTTCTCTTCAATTGGAAGTATACTTCTGCATGGAAAAGAATTGGGCCCAGCGGTGGATTGCATGTAGAAGGACATGTTAGGATACAAGGCCATCTTATTCTTCCTAGAGGTGTCTGCATCTGGCCCAGAATGCCAGCCTCTGAGGGTCTGTCACTTCTGGGAAGGCGCTGGTGTGAGAAGCAATCACTGTGGTCTCAGGGCGGCTGGGTCAGTGGATGACCACCTCTCAAAAGCCCTTAGTCCAGGCAGTCAGGGTGATTTACTGTCCTTATTGGCATTTGCCACAGAAGTGGCATGGAGCATGGAGGCTGAGGAAGAAACTACCAAAAGTTATAGGGCCAGCTCTGAGCTCCTGAATCCATATTTAGACACCTAAATTATCAAAAAAGATGACATCTCTGTGGAAAGAGGAAGAAAGAAGAGGCACTCTGTCTTCACGTGGAGGTTGGACACAGCCTCCCAATATTGAATGTGAGATGAGAGACTGGGAGGGAATAAACCAGTAAAGGTCTCAAAACTTGAGAATAAGTAGCGTATGCTTGATGCTGCAGAAAACTAGGAGACAGAGCTAGAAAGAGAGGATTTCAAAAAGCAGACATAGAAAATTATCTTTGCAGGTCTCTGAATCAATATGTGCTGGATAAAATTGCATTTGTCCAGCCAGTGAAAACGTTGTTAGACTGACTGAGGTGGTTAGACCGACTACGAGAGGATGAATGCCAAAGAGTGAGTTATTTCTGTTTAGTTGGATGTGAAGAACTGTATTCTAGGAGTGTTTGCTAGAAAGGTTTGGTGAGATTTAGACAGTTTGCATAGGGGGAAGTTAGAGGAACATTAAGTTGAGATGGCACCTGGGTTACAAGCCTGAAGGAATGCTCAGTGTGGGTGTAATCCACCATGACTGGGAGCACAGGCAGCATGTGAAGGTGTGTTGGGAGGGGTTTAAGAAAACTGGTTTAGTAGTGCTGAGTGTAACCAGGCGTCTGAGCATTGGTGGGAAGTGTCAGAGGATCAGCCAGGATTGAGTGTGGGCATAAGGAGACAGACTGACAGGAACAGATTCATCATCAAGGAGCAGGGATTTGTGTTTAAGGACGAGAATATCCAGAGAGAATATCTTAGTCTGTAGAGTCTCCGCAAAAAAATGGACATAACTGAGGCAGGGATTTTGCCAACATATGTATTTAGCAGTTGCTCATGTATACTAGACTAAATGTGGTTGAATAGCAGTGTGCTTGGAACCATGCCTTGTATCACATGATATTTCTTGTTACCACTATAATATCCCTGAGCAAACTTCAGCTTTATCTTGTTGGCTAGAAACATGTGCAGTAAATAACGGTGGCTGCGATCGTACGTGTAAAGATACATCGACCGGAGTTCACTGCAGCTGTCCTGTTGGATTCACGCTCCAGTTTGATGGGAAGACATGTAAAGGTGAGTTTTATACTCGTGGACATGTGCATACCAACACCTTGCAGTGAGGTATTAATCTCCAAATAAAGGTAATCCAGTGTCCAGAGGAAAACCAGTAATCTGACCTAAGAAAGGACTGCAGCCAGGGATAGACGCACTATTTCCATTGCATCAGGTACATCGTGTGCACAGAATCTCTGCTGCTCTGCCCTCCCCCTCACCACTTCCACCCCTCCTGCCTCATTTTTCACAGATGAGGTTTGGTAGAAGGTAATACAGGTCTGCGGTAAAGCAGAGGTCAGTATTGGGAGAGGTAGGCGTGTAGGTTCTTACAGGCATACAGTCCAGTAGCCTGCTATTTTACCCACAGTTAGCTGGGTATTAGAGCAGTTTGTAAGTAAGTATCAGTGTGTAAACAGGGATGTGTGAGTAGAGTTACTTATACTGGTCCAAGCAGCTCTAATGAGAGTACTGGAAAGGAGCAAAGGGACATTTAGGTTGTATATTAGAATACATTTTCCAGTAATTGGATGTTAAGACTGCTCTGCTAGGCAAAAATGGATGGAATGGGGATGGAATCCCCATGCCTGAGTCAATTAATATTAGATAAAGAACTTATTCTAATATTGGCATGCAAAGGACAGGGTAGCTCAGGAAGTCTCCTCTGTCTGAGATTTCTGCAGGGCTTAGGAAGAGGAAATGGAGAGAATGTTTAAAAAGCTAAAACCTTTTTAGAGAGCGTTTAAGTCAAAGTGTTTCCAAACAGAACTTAGGGAAATGGTTTTTTTGTGAATACATGTACCCAAATGTAACTGACAGCAATATGATAAATGAAAGCAAATAACAGTGTCATGGGGCTGAATGGGCCAGATCATTCTTAAGAGCTGGATCTGGTCTTCCTTAAAATTTGTTGTAGTCTCGCTAGATTTTGTTTCTGGGCTTCTCTAACCAATTGGACGTGACTGTTTTCTGGATCTGGCAGTGGATGTATGTTGAATGTACTGTGTTTATTTGCTGAAGCACTTTTTTGTTACAGATATTGATGAATGCCAGTCCAATAATGGAGGCTGTGATCATTTCTGTAAAAACACTGTTGGCAGTTTTGACTGCAGCTGCAGAAAAGGATTTAAATTATTAACAGATGAGAAGTCTTGTCAAGGTATGTGTACTGGAGAGGCAATGGAAGTAGAACAAATCAGCATGGCTTGGACATCTACTACAATGATGAAGTGATAATGGACTCCAGAATAATTTCCATGCCTCAGTTTTGGTTTTTTTTCTTTCTGAAACAGCTGTTGACTTAATACAGTTGGCTTGATACTATTGTAGGAGGTATGTTTAACGGCACAGTGAACTATTATCTGGAAGCAACAGAGATAGCATCATATTAAAAAGCCCTTTATGAGGATATTGCTTCCCCCCCGCCCCTTCTATTAAAGATCTTAAAATAATTTAGAGGGAAAAATAGACAGTATCTCTCTGTTCATCTTACTGACTAGTTCACCATTGCAGTGAAATTATTTTTTCTTAATGGGACATTTAGATGCCATGAGTTCATTATTTAAAGAAAAAAGATATAACATGTCATCTATGAAATTATAGGCTGTAGACAGACTGGAATCACTATTCCCTAAAACATCATAGAGCATTTGATTTTTAGGATGACATGGATTTCTCCTGTGAGACTTACAAAGCATATTTGCTTTTCTGTATCATGATTTGTACATACAGAGTTAGCGATCCTGTTTAAGTTGCTTAAATGCATTAAAATGTAAAGATCAGAATGTGGTTTTGGAAAAGCGACAGTACGAAACAATGTAAAGCCAATCCGCCAATTGGGGAGGTGAATAATCCTGTTTGCTAGACAACCAGCTGACATTAATGATGAATCTCAGAAAGCTGAACTGACCAACAGAAAGTAATTTTAATCTGGTTTTTGGTGCATTCTTATGCTTTTTAAATCAGACAAAGGAGGACAACTATTTATACGGAACAAACTTCTTATAAAAACGTAAGATTTTCAAGATAGCTTGTGTTTGGTTTTTTTATGGAATCTATTTATGAATGTATTTTAAAGACTTGCACCTCCCTTTTGTCCTTGTCACTTCTGTTACTTTCCCTAGATTGTTTCAAAAGTGGTATCTTGAAGCGTGCCAAAGCCCAAGAAAAAAGAATGATGTAATGTGTCAGTGATGTCGATGTGAACTTTTTTGTATCTTGCAACATTCTTACATGGCATGCATAATGTACTAGCACAGAAATTTTAGCTGCTTTTGATGGTATAATAAACATTCGGGGCCTGAGAAAGTTATGGGAATTTTACCATTTTACCATTCAATTCACTGAAATCATGATTAGGCTAGTATACTAACAACACTTTACAAAGAAGATGTGTGCAAAGTGATTGTAATGCCAAGGAAAACTTTCACTGGAGAAAACAGATATCTCAGCAGTTTTTAGAAACAGACATTGAAGTCTAAATATAAGGTATAATGGATCTGTGGAAAAATTCACCAAATTATTCCAGTCATCTGTCTTCAGGTGTATCTCGGAGAACATGGTGATTTTCAGCAGTCTTAAATCAGGCACTGCATATTCATATAGGGTTAAAAATGTGGCCTTTGGTTTCATTTATGGGGTAAAAAACCAAGGCAATACTTCTTTTTGTAAATCTATTTCTGCAGCCCTTATGTAGACTTTTCTTAATGAAATAAGAGTTTTGTCAGCATTTTTTTTCTCCCATGGAAGAGGAATAATTTATTTTAAACATAATTGTTAAAAATGTAGCAGCAGTTTTCGTGTTTGCCAAGAAAAAGCTTATTTGGCAAGCTAATTGTTCTTTTAAAAGTTGTAGTTTCATTATGTTACATTATTTGCTTTAAAAGAATTTGCTTAGTTTACATAAATCTGCACATCTCTGTGTCCAACTTTGTTAGCTCATCAGTGCTCCCTTGTCAGGCTGAAAGATACTGATGTATCCCTTTAAAACTTGCAGACATTGATGAATGCTCTTTTGAACGGACGTGCGACCACACGTGCATCAATCATCCAGGCACCTTTGAGTGTACTTGTAACAAAGGATATGCTCTCTATGGCTTCACACATTGTGGAGGTGAGTTATAAAAAGGCACTACAGGCCATGCTGATAGAGTGCTGTTGCCACAGGTCTAATTAGTGTCTGTGCAAGACGCAAGCCTACGTATTTGCAAGTAGGTGTATAGAGTAGATTTTACTCTTTGTCATGATAAGGAGATACAGCAAAAGTAGAAACTAATCCTGCTCAGTTCTGTCTTGATGATTTTTCCCT
Source organism: Oceanodroma leucorhoa (assembly GCA_030449065.1). Classification (NCBI taxonomy): domain Eukaryota; kingdom Metazoa; phylum Chordata; class Aves; order Procellariiformes; genus Oceanodroma; species Oceanodroma leucorhoa. Next base: position 624,377 of record JASVER010000028.1, on the reverse strand, counting down.
TCCCACCCTGCATCCAGAAAGCACCTGTGACTATTGGAACAAACTGATGCGTTTTGCATCTGGATATAAAAGCCATAATTTGATAGATTTTTCACATGCAGAAGTCTCATTGGCTTCAATGAAAAGTCAGTGGAATAGGACTTAAAGAACAGGAGGCTCTGGATGACTTAGAAAATTACAGTTTTGCAGGTTGGCCTTGTGCATATTCAGATCGTCCTGTGATGTAGATTGGAATTTAGCTGATGTAGTATCACTGGTTTACATTGGCCAAGACTAATAGTCTTAAATCTTTCACGTCTTTTCTACAAGAAAAGTTCAAGGAAAGAGAGAAGGATGTTCACAGAACCTCAATGTGTGTCAAGTGTGAATATTTCTGCGACAAATTCCCGGAATTAATGTTGGGATGAATAACGGGACGCTAAATGGAATTAAACCTGTTTTATATAAGCTCTAGGCAAGACCTTACTGACCCCATATGCTTACTTAATTCTGAGTAAGACCTATTTATTTCTGAGGCAGAATGAGCACACTTGAACTTGGAGATAACAATTTGGAGATCTTTCTGTGTGCCTGATTTGTTCTAACCTCTGCCTCTAGAAAGTATGCAAAGAAGATTACAGGGCTACATCATCACTGTGTTTTATCCTGATGAACAGGGAAACCTGTCTGGATGAGCAGTAACACTGTTCATGTGTTTCACTTGCTAAAAGAAATCTGTTCTCATGAATTCCACTGCATTAATTCCATTTCTTTTGGCCACCAATGAGGGAAAGGAACTGCAATTTTGCTGTTGGCTGCTAATTGGCCTCTTCATATCATACTCCTGTGCAGAAGACAAAATCCTTGTACAGTAGTAAGTCCTTCATTTACTGGCAATCACAGGCTGTGTCAAAGCTGGTAGGGATACTGAGTATACACCTTCTGACCTATATGGAAGATGTCAAAAAGTGCTGGAGGTAATAGGTTGCCATTGCATGCAGCATCCTAACAAAAGGTCAATGAAAACCAAAGATTTGGGCCGATTTTGTGGTGTCTTAGGCAGCAGTACCAATTTAAGGTGTTCCCTTCTTTCTCCAATATTCCTCTGCTGCTCATTCCTAGCCCTGCTCCCTCAGTTCTGTTAGTAGCATGTTTTTCCCCTGAAATCAGCTCAGTTTTGCAATCCATTTCACAATGTTTTCTACCAAATTGTTGCCTATCTGGAGGAGGGAACAAATGGTTGGGGAGAGCAGTGACAAGAACTTGTTATTACCATTGAGAAAAGTGTACGTAGAAGTGGGTACCCTCAGTTGCACAAACTTTCTGGGACTCACAAGAGATTTCTTGATGGCAGCTTTCTAGATTTATGTATAATTGCCATAAAGCTACCGGAGACAAGTGGAGCAGTCACCAGGGTGGATCTGAGAAGCAGAGACATAGAACTTTGCATTTCCCTTTGTTGAAATTCATGAGATTCCTGTCAGCCCATTTCTCCAGCCAGTCAAGGTCCCTCTGAATAGTGGCACAACCATCTGGTATATCAGCCACTCCTCCCAGTTTTGTGTCATCTGCGAACTTGCTGAGGGTGAACTCTTGTCCCATCATCCAGGTTTAATGAAGAGGATAAATAGTATTGGCCCCAGTATTGACCCCTGGGATACACCACTGGTGAATGGTATATTCTGCATCAGCAGGCAAGTTTGCATCAAAGGCAGTATGTTGTGTTGTCAGTAGTTTCTCCTCCTATTGGCATTTATTGGGCGGGGCAAGGCCCCGAAATTGGATAATTGGCCAAAAGGGACAAAGGTGATGCAATGGTGTTACTTGCCCACATGGAGTCAGATAGTGTTCCACAGCAGTTGTGTCTATCTGAGCACTTTGGCGGATTGACCAGTATGAATCCTGTCCATGTTGTCTGTCTTTATTCCACGTCAGAAATATTAACTAACCAGACACAGTGCAATGCAGACTTGATTTGGTCTATTTTCTTTGATTTAATTTGTTCTCATATTGCTGAGGCTGGATATTTTTTTTAATTATGTGGTTTAAGGACATACCTAACATCTCTCCTCCAACAACATTTGATCAATTTTGACATTTATCAAAGGATTTCCATGAAAACAAAACTATTTCAAGGTGGGTGTCCAGCTAGCATTCCTAAAATCTTTTCCAAACCCTACTAAGCAGTATTTGTGTACATGTTTACCTAGTGGAGTTAGAGTACAGAACTTTGGCAAGAATAACTTTTTTAAACTATTTTTACCTTTCCTCTGTAGATATTAATGAATGTAGCGTCAACAATGGTGGTTGCCAACAGCTGTGTGTGAACACTCTGGGAGACTATGAATGCCTGTGTCACTCTAACTACAAATTGCACTGGAATAAAAAGGATTGTGTTGGTAAGGTGCCTAGTAAATAAATTTCTACTCCTGATGTGTCTGATGGCCATGTGGTTATAGTCAAATCTGAAAATCTTGATCTATCCAGTTAAGTGGTATGAGTCATCGTTCCTGGTATCCTGCTTTACGTTTTAGTCAGGCATGATGCTACTGATGTTGAAACTGGTAAAAACAAGCAAAAAAACCCAACCCCAAAACAGGAGATACTTTGAGGGATTTTGATGCTTTCTTTCCTGTGCTTTTATCTAGCTCATTCTTCTATTTCCTTTTGTTTCTCTGCATGAGAAGGTTTGCTGATGATAGGTTTACCTGAAAGAAAATTACTTATGTGGTGTGATCTTCCAGTGATTTTATTTTGCTTTGATTTTCTGTCCAAACAGCTTATTAATTGCATGGGTGCTCTCAGGTACCAGCTACAAAAGCAGCTGCACGCCGATTTATTAGTAGGGTGTATGTAGATGTTTTACTTCTGTGAGTATTTGTTCTACCCTATCTAGAGACAAAGGGTCCCTTGTCTGATAATATGTCACCCGAGGTATTGCTGCACTGCATTAAGAGTGGTGGGAGTGATAGATGCTTCTTAAGCTGCTCTTCGGATGTCCAGGTATTTTCTGGTAAGTCAAATCCAACAAAAACAAGCATATGATTCTGTAGAGAGTGTAAGAGTAGCAAGCCGCCTAACTCTCATGGAAGCCCCAAGAAGTAGACAATCAACAGGGACCTTTCCTCTTTCACTATAGATAATAAAGGGCTATATCCCTGCCCGTGTCCCAGGAAAGCCCCCCTTTCCCTGTCTTTTATAACCACTCTACCCTCAGATTCCCTTCTCATGACAACTGTCTTTTTGAAGCTGGGGAGGACAGGGCAGAATTCTCCGTGCTCCCTGGGCCATTCCTTAATTGGCCCTGAGAGCCGCTGCTGAATGGGGCGAAGGCATTCCAGCCCTGCGTGGGGTCTGAGATTTTGCCCGCTCAGCCCCTCCACCCCACACGACACAGCATGCAGACTTGGCCGCTGCTTTTGGGACAGGTGCTGCTTTTCTTCCTGAACCCTTTAAATTGCTTAGGAAGAGACAAGCTCTAATGTGGAGTATATTATGAACAACATTGTTGAAAAAGGTAAAGATGATGATGCCGATCAACAAGTTAAAAATGTCTTTTATACAACAGGAGTCTTCAGTCTGTGCACTGTGCCTGTGTCTTTACTGTCTGTCTGTATGGTTTGTCTGTTAGGAACACAAGATGCCTATACCCTCACCTGTGGCAGGTCATCTCAGCTTAAGAAAAAGCAGCAAAATACAAATGCATCCAGCTGGCTGGGTAATCACTAGATTTACTGTTGCATGATTTGACTTATTTCTTTTAATAGATAACTGTGAAATAAGGGTGTTTCTGTTGACTTTCTATTTTCCCTCTCCATTATACTCCCTCTGTTTTTTTTCTTCCTCTTCCTCATGATTGCAGTTCATGATTACAGCAGGAAATTCCCCTTGTACTGCTTCATCAGCATCACTCAAACTAAGAATTAAGAATAAGGAAAGAGAAAAAGATCAGTAGTGAAATAAACAGCTAGGCCAGGAGTGTCATACCTCTTTTTAGACATCCAAACTGGACATTGTTGGCAACATACAATATGTTTAGGTTGAGCTGTTGGACAGTAAAGTTTAGAAAGCATTTAAAGCTAAACAGATGAGGTGCTATTTTATGTAGATATAAACTACTTCCTGAACTGGTTTGGAGTATCTCCTTTGATTTCAACTAACCTTTATTTGATTTACCCAATAGCAGATCTGGACTTGATCTCATTCTTCTTTTTTTTTTTTTTTAATATAAAATCTGTCACACTGTTCCAATTCCAATTGTGAACCAGCTTCACAGCAGGAGGAAGCTGGCATCTCTCTAGGTTTTCTGTGATGACTGCTTTTTCACTTTACATCAGCATATTTTTTGATCTCATCATTATGATGTGACATTAGGGTTACCTAAATTTTCTATTCCTTTTTTAAAATATGTCATTGTTTCTTCCTGAAGATACTTCAGCCATCAAGATAAGCGTAACCTTTAAATTAAATGAAGGAAAATGTAGTTTGAAAAAGACTGAGATGTTTCAAGGAGGTCTGGAACAGATGATACCAGGTATGAATATAAAAATGCAGGTAAGCAGGTTAGAGCCATAGCTCAGGGGTTATTAAGTGCTTTCCAGATATGAAGTACACCATAAGCAAAGCATAGAGGACTGCAAACTCTCTGCTCTTCACTGACCTCATGAATCACACTCCTTCCCAGCCATGGTTCTTGCAATAGTTATTTCAGATCACAGGACTTCCCTGTAACAACCTTACAGTCTTGCTAGGAAAGCCCTTCTCCTTTTTTGTTTGTACCACTGCCAATAAATTCTTGGTAAAATCAACCATTCTTTTCATTCTTTTGATTTCTTCCTTTCCTTTCTCTCTCTATTCCTTCTTTCTGTTCTTTCCTTTCTCACCTGCTCCTTACTGCCTGATCCCTCAGTGAAGAATCTCCTGGCCTTTTACGCTGACTCTATTGCCAAAGGGTTATTCCTCTTTTCTCTTGTCTTCCTTTTATACTTCAGCAGCCCCTGATGGACACAGTGAGGTCAGCTCTTCCATCTGTTCCAAGGCAGAAAGTATAGCCTGGGAATTTACAAAGTCAGCAGAAAATGAGGAGGAGTACATTTAAAAAAGAAGAAGAAAAAGGAAAAAGGGGGGGTGTTTGTGGGAAGAAGTCACTAAACAGTATGATGAATCAGCATGTCGGTTTGTTCTTAGAAGAGTAACAGTGAGCAACTACACTAGATGCTCAGTGAAGAGTTGTATACTCCAGAACCAAAGCTTATTCCGGATGTTTTCTTTAACTAAATCTTTTTTAAATCGATTGAAACATTGAAAATGGTCTCCAAATGCCCTGTGTATGCAGCCACTACTTAATTTAAACACCATTATAAGCTAACAGGTTTTTCACATGCTTCATATGAGTGCAAAATTTTTTCCCTCAAGTAGCATGCCTGGTGCAGGCAGTGTCATGGCTTTAAGATGCTTTGCATAGTGCAAAGGCGATTCATTAGAACCTGCTAGCAAACCCCAGGGGAAGCGGGCTGAGCACTGCAGCCCAGCTCTCATCCTAGCAGTGAATCGTGCCTCAGACCCGCTGCAGGGTCTCAGCCCGACAGTACATCTGTAGGTGCACTGGAGTCATGATTCTATGTGAGGGGGTACTGGTTGAGAGACCAGCCACACTGTCCGTTTACTGGCACTGGTGAATGTTCAATAACGTAGCTGGCCAAGCTTTTGCTTCCTTTAATTTTGTTTATACAGAGAGACATAATTCAGTAATGGAGAGCTTCTACTATGTAAACCTAACATGCAGCTCTGGCAAGAAAGTTCATGGACCCCTCAGTAGACTGACAGCAACTAGAGAAATTTTTATCACTGCGGACTTTGAGCTTGAAACAAGCCGAAAGGAGGTGACAGGTTGGTTGGAAAATAATCCAAGGTGCGGTTTGAAGCTTCTTGCCATTTGCTCCTTAATTTCTGTATTTTTCACTTCTATTTGTATGCAGAATGATAATAAAAAGTATCTCCTGTTTTGAAATGAATTTTACTGCTTCAAAAAGAGTGAGGGATGGGGATAGTTTCAAAGATCAAAGAGCTGCCCATAGATTACAGTCTTGTGGTCTGATTAATTTTCTTCTAGCCTGGTGGTGTTGTCCTTAAGGATTTCAGACTTGTTCACAGAAGTTTCTTTCTTAGTGATTTGCATTGGTTGGTCTTTTGAATTGGGTGGATTTTTGTGCATGGCCACTTACAGCAGCTTTCACCCTTGATACTTTTCAGACACATGTGATGTGCGCTGTGCTCGGAAAAAGACTGAAAAGAGGTTCCGTAAAACCATTCGAACCTTACGGAAGACAGTCAGCAGGGACCAGTTTCGCATTCGTGTCTCTGGTGTGGACCACGAAGTGGCCAGAAAGTCTCTCAAGCTATCAGAGCCGCAGCAGTCTTGTGGTGTAGGACAGATGCATGTGGGTAACAGATGTGGTAAGTAAATGTAAATTAGGAAAACCATCATGCGTTTTTACTGTTTTGCTCAGGTCTGGTGAGCTTGATGAGACTGTGGGATGCTTGTCCAGAAGAGAGGAGGGCTGCATGTGAAGAAGTAAGGGTTACTGTTTGTGCTACTGAGTGTGCCCCTCTGTGTGTTTATTGTTGGCAATTGCTGTGTTACAGAGCAGAATAAGGGCTCAGAGGCACATTGCACTTTGTTATAGTTGATGCACAGCCTACAGTAAGCTCAAAGGTAGAAAATGTGGGAGTAACATCAGGCACCAATGGCCTTGACATCACCAGTGTTATGTTTAAGACTACATTTAATATCCAGTGTAACACTGTGTTTCTGAACTTGTGGACATTTCATCTCTCCCTTGTTCCAAAGAAAAGGCTGAGCAGAATTTGATAGTCACATTCTCTTTGCTCATTAAGCTCTGAGTCCCAGAGAATCTTCGTGACGGAGTTACAAATTCATGGAGAATAGGGTTTTATAGGCCAGTACTGAGAAAAATCTTAATCATCATGGCACTGGAGGGCACCACCATAATGCAGCCCATGATAAATTCTTCCAAAGCACAAAAGTTAAGGAGAGGGGTCTGACAGTATCTGAACGGGGCCTAAAAACCATGACGGCTAATTCAGGCTGCATAGGGTAGGCAACATGTAGGTGGTTTTGTGAATCAGCAAGCCTTTAAAATGCTTGTCAGGTTGAATTAGTACGTCTTCCAGCAGCAACACATTTGGCCTCAGAATAGATTTTCCAATCTAGTTTTACTAACTCTGGAAAAACTTGGATTCATAGAATAGAAAAATGAATTAGTGTTGTTTAAAACATCTGTGCAAGCAAACAGACTAGGGAATTACTCAGGACTTCTGTCAGAAAAAGCTGTAAGTTTTTTCTTTTCTTTCTTGGTAACATTGTAGTAAGTATGAAAAACTTTGGAAAGTTCACCAAGATGAGTTTACATGGATGTTTTCAAGCTGTTGTGTTGGATGCTGGAAGAAGGCTTTGAAAAACTGTCTCAGTCCATTGTACAAAGCACAGTATGGCTTTCGAGCCATTTGTGATTTCATCTGGAAAAAATAGCAATGAGTAAGCTATAAATACTGCAGGTAGAGAAGGGAACATGCGTTACAGTTAGGAATTGGAACAACAAAGAAACAAAATTTTTTTTAGGTAGCTGCAGAACCAGTTTAATTTCTTATTACAAATGAGAAGCTTATGTGGCATTTCTGTGCTAGTTCAGAGAGAAAGGGGTTTTTTGGAGAATGCCTGGAAAACTCTTTGGTATGGTGAGCACAAATAGACTGTCCATGGTTTAAACAGAGACACTGAGCATACGAAGACAACTGTTTTGAAGAACGGCTTGTAAAAGTCAAGCCTCTTTTGTTGCTGAATTGGTGCCACATTTTGCTCTGGACATCTTAACAGGTACTGCTGTGAGCAGTGGAACTAGTAAGATACGATTCCCTGTGGGTCTCATGCTTTATGGTTCGATTTGCTCAGGCCTAAAAAGGTGCAATCACTAGATGAATCTTCCTTTCTTCAGCTGAAGTATTCAGACCACATCCTTGTGTAGATTTGCTGTGATCAAACAGGAGATGGAACTCACACGACAGCCTTTTACTTGCTTGGATACTAAGAAGGTCTCTTTTCTCCGCTTGTATGTTCCCCACTTATTTACATTAAACGTACAGAAACTTAGTATCTTTGCAACCTCTCTGCATCCTTTGTCAGATTGCTGGAAGTTGGACAGAAAGTTCACTAGTTGCTGAGGGGACATAAAAGTACGCACAGAGGCAGTGTTGTTACATACGCCTCATTTCCTTAGAAAAAGCTGATTGTCCCAGTGTGCGTGGTAAAGGCAGCACTGAGCGGCGGCTGCTGCTGCTTTGACTGCCACTCAGAAGGAGCTAAGAAATAAACTGGGGAGAAGGGAATGGAGTGGGAACAGTGTGGAAGAAGAGGAAGAAGCTGGCTCAGGGATGTGCGTGGGAAAGTCAGGGGTTTTTGTTTTGTTTTGTTTTGATCTGATTGTTTTGCAGAGCTGCTGAGAACTTCTGGACAGGATTGGGGCCTTGCTTATCTAGATACGCTAATGATTCTGGGGAGAAAGTGACTCCATAGCAAGAGATACCAGGTCAGCAGATGGATTCAGTGCAGGTGGTGGATGTAGTCTCTGGATAGGCAGAGAACTTTGGCAAAGGGACTTTGCTCAGTCTGACCAGAGGAGCAGGAAGCAGTGAGGGAACAAAGTAAGTCTAGGGACTTATAAGTTGTCTGTGATGCAAATAATGAGTGAAGTGCAGGTTTCAGTTCATTGTTTTCAAATACATTTATTTAAAACAAAATACTTGGAGTATGGCTAGGTTAGATACAGTTTTATTGATTCAGACAGTCTTGTACTGGTCTTCTCCCTGTGGTAGACTTCTCCTGACACAGCACTGTCTGAAACATTAGCTGTATCTGAGCAGCATAAGGGGGAAAGTCCAGCTCCTGCTCTGACAGCTTTTGTCTTGGGCAACTATCCTGCAGTTGCAGCAGTAAGCTAAACTTCATTTGGTGAGGTAGTACTTTTCCTGATTTTCCTGTTTTAACTCCTACTGTCTGCAGTGGAGCACAGCACAGAATAAAAGCTCTGGAAAGGCACCAGGAACAGATTAGATGTGATTTCCAAGGTATTTAATAAATCTTAATATGCTGAATGGTTGCATGTGTATGTCTGCTGTTCTTTAAATGGGTGTTGATGGTAAAAGGAAGTTCACTGCTGATTCCCAGGGGTAGGGTATTTTATTTCAAGTTTGCTTTTTAACATACAGATTAGAGGTTTAAGTGTTGCATTTATCTACCTTGTTATGTGTGAGCTCTGTATCAATGAGTAAGCATATTTAGCATTGGCTCACGTTGATTAATTCCATGAAGTCCTGTGAATGACTTCCAAGGAGCAACCAGCAGTAGGTCTCTACTAATGTATGTCACAAGAAATGCATATGGCAAAACGGAACCTTCATCAACCTTCCCAGAGAACTAGATTCTCATAGCGGGAGTGTGATCTTTCCACACTGAAGTAAATCTGATGGTAAAAACCATGCATATTTGAATGACAGTGCTTCAAGACTGATGAACTATCTGAGGATGCTGGAAATGCTACATGCTTCTTTGAGAGGTTTGTCTTGGTGAGAATGCAGTTTCATTCACTAACCTGGCTACAAGTATTCATTCCCCAGTATGAGCTAGACTTTAGACAGATTTAACAGCCAAAGACCAACTGTTTAAATACTAGCAATTCCTTATCAGAAACTGATTTACCAGAAACTTCCATATTGAAAGAGAAGAAGTTGATATCTGTTGGGAACCCACTTTCCACAAGAAGCAATTTAGCTGCTTTTCCATTGCTTAGGACTCTGTCGCACCTTGATCACATCCCATGGAGTTGAAAGTAAGCCTTGCCTGTTCCATTTGGTATTTTTTGTGTTGGATACACGAATACTTTAAGAGATGGAAGGAGGCAGTGAAAAGTACCATTCCTTGAGATTGCTGCATAAAAGGACATGTGAGCATGCCCTTGCTGCATGGTAGTTGCAAGTGGATTCATCCAAAGAGCCGTCACTTCAGCGAACAGCAAGCATGAGTAGTGCTGGTATAGGCACTGCTCTGATGTAAATGCTGAGCAGCTTTATCTTGTGTGGGAGGTGTTGATGCATTTCATTGCTCAGCATTCAGCAGTTTTGTCCCCTTACTTTAGAGGATACAATAAAATACTAACATTTCACAGAAAATGATGAACCACATCTCAAAGTTTAGATGTGGTATGATACTGGCATTATAAAAGTATGAGAGATATTTAAAGAGAAAAGCAAAGTGCTGCCTGCCTTTGCAGTTGTTACATTTAATATTTGTGTTACACAACAGAGAACTGTACGTTGCATTTTTTTTTTACGATTTTATAAAAATCTGACAAGAAGAAATGAATTATCAAATGGGAGAAAGGGTGCTGTTTTTCTGCTAACCTGCTTTCTCTGACAATCATAGATTTAAGACATAAATCCTTAGGATGCGTAACCGTCTCATGTGACCTAAATGTGTGAACCGCTAAAACACAGTAACTTAAAGGATGCCGCTTCCGAATCAGTTTGCATCAGTTGTTGCTGATTTTCCTTATAAAGTCAAGGCATCATTCTTAAGAAAATGGTGAATTGGTAGATCATGACCTCCTTTATAAGGTTCACCTTCTCAGCCACTGAGATACTACAGGATTTGTCTGTAGGAGCAAATGCTCAAAGGCTAATGTGTTGAAAAGAGGGGAAGAGCCTTTAAATGTCTTTGTAACTGTTAATCCTGGTTCCCTGTGGGCCTCTCTTCCCCCCACTCCACCCCACCCCCACTCTTTTCTTCTTGTTTTTGCATCAGAAAAGCTTTCACATATTTTTTTTTCTTTAAAACAGCTGTATGAGACTCAAGACTGGGTTTTTAATGGGTATTGAAGACAAACAAAGACAGTGGCTGCAGAAGTGAAGTCTACTAGAGGCAATTGGTTCTTTTGTTCATTTGGAGAAAAACAATCAGGTTTCTGAAAAAAGAGCAAAGCCAGCCAGTGGAATTCTGATTTAATGTCATTATTTGCAGATCTTCAGATCTTGTTTCAACTGGGTATTTGCCATGTGTCAGGTGGGACCATGCAATTTCCAGTTTTGTGAAATGAAGCTCTTAAACTTTTTTGGTTTCATGTGACCTAAATGTGTGAACCGCTAAAACACAGTACCTTTTTTGGTTTCTTTTAAACAAATAACAAGAAAAGTTTGAATTCTTAGAGGTGTTTCTTGGTGKTTTTTTTGTTGTTGTTTTKTTTTGTTTTGTTTTTGTTTTTTTTAGAGAGGGTTCATTTGTGTCATTCTAATTTCATGCACAGACTTACGGATTTCCATGGGATGATTTCTGTGTTGACATAATGTCCCTATAATTAATGTTACTATAATTGAACCTAACGCCAAGTCTGTTATGCTAAATTGGGCGCTGGTGAGTGCTGTGAGCTTCTAAATAGGCTTTCCTCATTACCCCTGCTCTGTGCTCCAGCGGGGTCAGATGAGTGGCCTGTGTTTGGGACATTTCTAGGTAGAAGATGAGGAGGAACAGGGAGCAGTTTACAGGGAATGTGTTTGTGGATAAAATTGTGTGGACACTTGTACCACTTTGAAAAGCTTGGTTTGATGTAGTCGTGTAAAGAAACTGATATATTTAAGAGTTTGAGGCATTAAAGCTTGGGCATCACTTGGAGTAATTTTAATATTTGCATTGAATAATGAGTATTTGTTAGACTGTAAATAGCTAAATCTGTATCTGGATATATTAACCTCTTTTCTCATATGCACGTAGGATCTATTAAGGCTTGAAGTGTTTAATGCGTCTCAGAAGTCATAGTGGGGGAAAGATAGGGTTATGCATTTTTCTAGGCAGCGCAATATTTAAAACTTAATCTTACCAGTCTCTGTATTTTACATATTTTATAAACTTAACTCAATCCAGAGTTGCTTGCTTTTTTCAATTCTCGTTGATTTCAAATTGAGCATGAGTGCTTAACACCCTTGAGAATAAGGCTCATTATTGCATGTAGTAACATCAGATATGAATACGTGTGGAGTACCCTCATAGGCCTATCCACCTAGGCCTACCCTCTCCAGTTCCAGGAGGCACACCACGTATGCTGCTTCATACACCAATGACCTCCGCTGTAAAGGCAACTAGTGTTCCCCTTGCCCGCTCTGCCTTGGAAAGCCACTGCGCACGGTGGGGCGCTGATAACGATGTGGAGTGACCTCTGAGCAGAGGGTGGCCAGCTAGGGTGGTGGTGTCCTGTGAACCCAAACCCCGTGGACACACACAACACGCCCATCGCTCATCCAGCTGGACTCCTCCGTCAGCCTGGCTTGTCTCCAGCAAGATGCCGTTGCTCAAACAGATACTCTTATTTTTAAGCAGTAGTTCGTACTGAAAGAGATGGGTAGTCATTGCATGGCTGTCTTTCCATGTTGGGTCAGCCTGTCCTCTGTCCTCCCACTTGATCCTTTTCTCTCTCCAAGCTAGCTCACAACTGTAACCACCACACTGTACACAGCTTTTTTCAGCTGGTTTTGCATGCCCTATTACAGTGGTGGTAGCTAGTTGGACTTTTTTTACAGCTTTGTTTCTGTTGTTGCCACCTTTTAGGAAAATCAAAATGAAATACTTGAATTGATTGGTTCAGATCAAACGGAAAAGTTTTGGTTTGGCCCAGGTTGTTTTTACCCAGTTCCTGCCTTTCACTGTCCCAGCCCTGTGTTTCTTCTGGGGGGGCTGTCACAGGCGTAGCCTGCCATCCTGCTGGCCTGCCACAGTGCGTCCCTGGGGCGCACCTGGAAGGCAGGAGGGAAATGGGGCCTGAAAGCAGTCAGAGTCTAGCTCCAGTGCAGCGTAATGGACCGCCGATTAACCCTGAGCAAAGTTGAAACAAAATGTCAGCCGCCTTTCAGTACACAGAAACTGCCAAATTGCCAAAGTCCTGACGGTTGATCAGCTCTAACACCTGTGTAAACGTAGTAGTCTATCACCTTGCACTTTATCTAGTAGTCTAGCTGCTGACCAGCTAATTTGGCTTTGAATCCGCAGACACAAAATGTTAGTAACCTGATACTTTTTTCTTGTTGCTAGTTAGCTGAAGTGTGGGAATGTACTATGATGGGGAGTGAGAGAGTTGTGGTTTATGCGCTAATAAAACTTAACAGGATGAGGAAGGACAAATAACTTGTGGCTCTTGCCCCAGTCCTCAGAATCCTGGAAACCAAAAATTAGCTGGAGCTCACAGTGTGTCTCAATGTGGAGGTAAGGCACAGAAACAGACCATCTGATGCTTCTGCCCCATCTTTCTCTTGCTCTCAGAATTCAGTCATGCAATGCATCTAAGAATGCCCCATGTTGAGGATCTCAGTGATGTCTGAGGAGATCTTTTCAAGTTTACTTCCTCAATGCAAATTTTCAAAAATTAGACACTTTGCTAAATAATCTTGGAAGATTTAGATTAACTCGATATTATTCCATGGGGAGCTCTACAATTTTACAGCATGCGGTTTCAAGGCAAGTAAGGTACAGATGATAAAGTTGTCAAGAGAGATCTGATAAGTTCTCAAACGTAACATTTCCGCATAAGTGGTGGGTTTGGTTCCTGCCTGGGACAGGTTTCCTTTGAGCTCTGTTAGCTGACCTGCTGTTATGCTGGACTCTAAGCAAGTTCAGGAAACCTGAAGTACAGTTTTAAGGTTAAATTTGTATGGTTTTACATGTGTCAATGTAAAGTAGCATTCTGTTCAAAACAAAAACAAAAACACATACACACACACCCCCAATGCAAAAGAACCAAACCACCCTAAACTTGACATGTGATTAAAATGAAGGGAAAAAGACAGGTTAAGGGGAGAGAGCAGAGAGCAGATAGTCTCTACTGAGGCCACTCACAGCATTGATTTCTCATAGAGCCATGGAGTTTTTTGAGGGAAGGAGATTTGCACTTCTGGGTTTCTGAAGTCAGTAGCCACTTCTCAGAATCACCTTTATTAACCTTGATTGTCTTTCCTTGTCACAGAATTGTAAATAGTGCTCCTTCCTTACCTTATTAGGAGTGCTGCAATGAAAGCCTTAATTCATTCGTGTTTGTTGAGTTGCACAAAGAGTACAGAGATGAGTGTTCTGTAGGAATGTTTATAGAATGAAGAAAGGCTTGAAAAGTGTGGGAGCAAATGAATGTGTGTCCTTATGAGAGCAGAAGCGATGTGTGGAGGAAAAAGTTAGAACCAAGAGCTAAGACTTCCTCACTAGCTTTCATTGATAAGCTACAGAGCATTGCTTAACCTGCTGTATTTTATTTTTAAGCTAAGGAGGAACACTCACTATTCGACTCAGTGTATCAGCCATAAACAAAACTCTTCATCATTGATCATGACCGGTAGTTAATGCCCTGCTTGTTGTTAGTCATATATCCTGAAATGAAGCCAAGGCCAATTTAACTTCCTAACAAAACAGCTATTCACTGAGTGATTTATTAGAGCTATAAACTAAAACTAACAGTTTATTATCATAACAGGTCTTTAAAAGGACAGAATTTTTCAGCACAGCTGAACAACTGCAACAGTGTTTTGTGCCTTTCCAGAGCAGGGTAATTATTAAATGCTGCCACTGAAGCCAGTTCTTTTGTGAAAAGTTTGAAAACCAGAATTTTTCAAAGACACCCATAAATATTGCTGGGCTTGTTAGATAATAATGAGGTGTGTGTTTAAGTAAAATCAGTCGGATTGAGTTAGTGCTATCTATGCACCACACAGAACACAGCAATCCAGTGCACAGATAATCATTATCCAAGATCCAGTATCAGAGGAATAGCAAAATATTTCTGCTTTAAAAGTCTGTGAGGCATGCATAATGTTTAGTGAATTTGCACAATTACTTGTTGCGCTTGAGGTTTTCACACAATTCAGTAACACCAATGGCTATGAAGTATGAATATTCAATAATATTAAGATTAAAATACTTACAGAAATGTGGAAGTACATTTTTGGCATCTGAGGTTCAGTACTAAATTATTTCATTTGGGAGGAGTCCAAGAGTTCTTTAGCTAGAAAGAGGAGATAATCACTACATAATTGCACTGTACAGATTAACAGAAAGTACTGGACAGGCCTAGCGTCCAGTGTAGCCTTGCAACAAAGCATGAAATCCATTCCAGCTCACTAGCGCCAGAGGTTATCAGTGTCTGTTTCAGTTTTACAAAGTACATTGCATGTATTAAGTTCTATCTGTTGCTAGTGTTCAGTTCTGAAACCCTGGCTCCCACTTCCCAAGTAAAGGAGAGCTGTTTCACCGTGGGGTTTCAGGTCCTGTGCAGGCTCACTAACATACCTTCACTTATAACGTACAGGTTGAAGCAACTGTGTTCTTCCTCTTCTAGATCAGTGCTCACCCGGTGAATATTCTTCTGACGGCTTCAAACCCTGTCTGCCGTGTCCCCTTGGAACATACCAGCCTGAAGCTGGGAGAGTATCCTGCTTTCCCTGTGGAGGGGGTCTAACAACGAGACATAGCAGTGCATCCTTGTTCCAGGACTGTGAGACCAAAGGTAAGGTCAAGATTTATTTGATGAACTGCTGCTGCTACAAGTGGTGTGGCATTCAAAAAGGGTCATTCTCCTTTCAAGGATCTCTCCTTCCAGGGGTCTCATAGTTGGGTGGCCTGGCCTGGCTGCAAGAAAACTCAATGAAGCTTCAATTCTTTTTATAACTGATTTTTATACAAGACTTGAGAAGGGGTTGGGAGATACATGGAAGTTGGTTAGTGAAGTCGTTGATCTGTGAAAAGCCATATAAAAGAACAGCAGGGAGGAAAAAAGTCTCAAGAGAAAAATCAAGACCAGTATGTCTTATTGACATTTTGGGCTTGAGCACAGCAACAACATGGAAATGTGAAGGAGGGAATTGCAGTCCTGGAGGATAAGTAAGAAAATAGTTTCTTCATGTTCATAATGAGAAACTGGCTTGGATGCCTTGGGATATACTTAAAAAGCTAGCATTCAGCTTAACCCTGGAGTACCTCAGACAGCCCTTTAAATTTGATCACAGTGGAGCTGACGTGCAGTCAACTCTCAAGGTTTTCCTCACAGGAGTGAAAAATCAGCTGGGGATCATATCTTTAAAAACAAAGGAATTTCGTTAGCATCTTAATTATCTAAAGTGTAAAAAGCTGGAAGGTAGCTATGAAGTTGTCTTTGAAAATGCTGATAAAAATATGTTTCCATGGAGAGAGATGAAATATTAATCAGTATAATGGTTTGCTCAATGTCTTCAAGCATGGGTAAAAGATCACATATCAAAATCACCTGAAGAAAAAGTGTTAACAGAAAATCTACTGCTGTAGAGTAGAAATAAGGGATAGAAATAAGGTCCTGATGCAAACATTTGGTAGTGGTTTGGATTAAGAGATCTCTCTAGTGTCAGTTAAGATATGTTTACTATTGAGAATTGCAACAGAATAGAAGAATTTTGCAGTATGGTTGAAGAATTAATATTACTGGTAATAATGGAATAGCTAATAGATATCTTCAGTGAAGAATCACTGAATCCACAAATGCTGTTTTTTCATACTTAACTTTGCAAAGTTAAAACACTAAAAAAAATGTTAAAAACCTTGGATCAGGATAAGAGGAACTGATTTCAGTTTTATTTAACATAAACAAAACCAGGTCTATAAGTGAGGTTCAGTTTTCAAATTAGAGTGGAGATTAAAGGAATTTTTTATATTAACTGGAATGAAGAGCTCAGGGATTTGCATGTGGAAGAGGCCACATGAGATGTGGAATCACAGATGCAAGAACTATTTGGAACTTGTATGTGAAGCATTTGGATTGGGGGGTGGAGCATGTAGGGAAGGACTCCAGGCTGAGCTAGTTTACAAAGCTCAACAAGACTGGAGTTATTTGGGAGTAAGGAGAGCTTAAAAGGAATAGAAAAAAGGGATTGTGCAGCACAGAAAACTACATTTGAAAGGCAAGGTAGTAAAAGATTTTGATGTTGAGCTGAGAGAGGTAAACTTGCCAAATGAGGTAAAGGGAATAGGAAAATATTTTATTTTAATTTTTTTTTTTAGTCCCACAGAGAAAAAGGGCAAGGGAAAAGAAGCAAGGTGGTGATGGAGTTAAGAGCAAAGATAATATATGGCTGATGCTCTTGACTGCTTTCTGTCAGGTTTCAGTAGAGATGATGATGGGCATAGATGCAGAACAGCTAAGCAAAATCAAATGAAAAGCAGCATATTAGAGATGTAAGCAAAGGTGTTTGGGGTCGTGTATTCTCAGATTGCAATGAGAGAAGAAAATCTTCCTGTCTGCATGCAGGGAGCTAGAAAAAAGTTGAAAGTCTGCTAAAAGGATTTTTCCGCTCTATCTCATGTCTAAAACTTCCATAAAACCTGATACATTTATGAAAGAGTTTGTATGTCAGAATGGGGTCTCGCTTTGGTGGTGCAGGAGGTACTCTCAGCAAGCCCTGTGAGGGCTATAGCTTATGTGTCTAGCTAACATGATGATTTGCATGACGTGACGAAGTAAAGTAGCAGCAGATCTGGTGGAGGTGGCTGTACCCTGAGTCATGGCCTGTTGTTGCAAGACAGTGTGTGATCATGAGAGAAGGCAGCAATATACCAGTTTAGTCACTAATATCGATGCAATGTACCCCTTGTAGAGGGCCAAAGTTCTTCACCTCTGCTTGTGGTGAGCTGATCACAGGGATATACTAGGATGCAGCAGCAGTTCACATGCTGCTTGGCATAAGCTGGCAAGAAAGAAAGGTATATTAGTATTTCCACATACAGTTCATCTTCCAAGTCAAATGACCATTTGGTAACACACTGTTCTACTTGGTGTCCTGCTTACAAAATCATGGTTATACTCACTCCCCCATATCTTTTATCACTGCTTCCACACAGAACTGCTCTATAGTGTTGCGTTTGGGACTTTTGCACTTGCACAAAGTGACCTGATAAACTAAATTCTGTTCAATTACCTCTGCTTTATTACCCTCATTGTTTATGAATATGGCATTTCAGTTACTGAAATTATACTAGATCCTATAAAAATGCATAAAATCACATTCTAATATGCAACTGCCACTTTTTTAACCATGCTGCATATTTAATTACTCTCCAGTTCAGTGTTCACCTGGCCATTTTTATAATACCACAACTCATCGGTGTATTCGCTGCACAGTTGGGACATACCAACCTGAGTTTGGACAAAATTACTGCATTTCATGCCCTGGAAACACCACTACTGATTTTGATGGGTCAACAAATATAACACAGTGCAAAAGTAAGTATAGCAACATGGTTTTGACAATCTCTTACGAATAAAAAGACTGGGCCATTAATATTCAGAGTGGCTCTAAGGGCAAAATTTAGCTTTGCTCCAGGGAGCTTGGAGAGAAGGCAGTGGTGTTGCTCCTCTTTTGCTGCCTGCCTGCATCTCATCCCACATGGCTTACTGAGGTCCGTGAGAGACCATTTCTGCAGACTGGTTCCATCATTCTTGTTAAGGTAAGTGATGATTGTGTCTTGCCAGTTGGTGCTGGGTCACTCTGGGTCTTGCTGTTAAATCCTTTCTCCCATGATATAGCAGACAGAGTTTGTGTTCTCAGCACCCTGATTTCTTTCCCTTCTATTAAAAGGAATGGAAGTTGGCTCACAAAACTTAATAGCTCTAGTAACTATTTCTTCTTAATTACAACCTTTGAAAGAGGCAATTACAATGAGAACCACTGTTCTAGATTATGGTAGCTGTAGTGTGGGAAGCTGAGGATAAATTAAAGAGGGACAATAGAGGGCAGAGAGGCGACTCCTCAGAAGAACCTCTGGAGACACTTATATACACACAGATGTATATACACATACATACATAGAAAGATGTTTCCGGGAACTGCATGTCTCTCACTTAAAGGACCCGTTCCCTCGGCATGTCTCACCTGCACATCACTGTTACGGTGCTGTAGTGCCCAGACCCTTGTGGCCACGCAGAGTTGGGGAGCACAGGCAAAGCATCCTGCACTGGGCTTCACCCTCTCTTACTGCCAGCAATGCTGATCTGTGCAGAGGAAGGGCCTGCTGTACTCCCTGTTTTGTGCTGCTGCGGGCATGGCGCCTGAGCAGACCACCTCAGACTCCAGTCAGACTTCAGCTGATACTTCTATAAAAATGTTCTGTCTGGTACAAGCAAGCGGAGCATCCTTGCTTTACCATTTCTGTGTCCTCCACAACTGCCTTGCTGCTTGGCTGTGGCTTGGTTGATAGCACCTGCTGTGTTAACAGGGACTAGTCTGTATTTTTATGTCTCAACATTGATTAAAACACAAAGGCAGAAGCAGGCAGCAGTGTGAAGTGAAGCTGGCAAAGAGAACTGTACCTGCATCAGATGCAAACAGAACAGTTTGTGTGTCTGTCACCCGTGTACTGTTTCTGACAGTGACTGTAGAGAGAGATGTAGGATGACCTCACTTTGCCTGGTCTTGCATACTGTATTGCTTTTTCAGATAGGCAGTGTGGAGGTGAACTGGGAGATTACACTGGATATATTGAATCACCAAACTATCCTGGGGACTATCCTGCAAACACTGAGTGCACTTGGAATATTAACCCACCGCCAAAGCGCCGTATTCTGATTGTGGTTCCAGAAATATTTCTACCGATAGAAGATGAGTGTGGAGACTACCTGGTGATGCGAAAAAGCTGTAAGTCTGAAATATCTACTGAGGCATATGGTATCTATCTCAGTGTGCAACACAGGTTTCTCAGATGTATTGCTGTTCACATAAACTAAATGTAGCCTGTCTGGCCTCTATTTAAGAGTAGAAATTTCTTTAAATGACAAATTGAGAAATCCTATTTGGTAATGCTGCTCCATAGGTTCAGGTGAAACAAGGGTGCAAGGCTATGGTGTGTCAGTGAACTCTCAGAGAAATATTGTTAAGAAGGGGTAGATGGTTCAAGCTAACTAGTCATGAATTATGCTAAGCAATTCTAGCCTGGGTTAGGAAAGAGGAGATGCTTGCTAGTCCCTGCAGGTGCCTGATGTGTGAATAAACAGCTTCAGTTTCTAGTATAGGCACATCCTTCAAACAGTAGACTGTTTTTTAGGAAAAGGGAAAATATTCCTTGACCAAGAAGTCACTCATTGATGGCCTGCCATCCACTGATGGTCTGTCACATTTTGAGGAGTTTTCTTAACACCGGCAAGCATTTCTTGTCATGGTAGTTTAACCTATTTTCTAGTTGTTCATTAGTATGAAGCGTTGTCAGATAACTGCCTATTGTGTGTTTTCTTTGAAAGCTTCTTCCAACTCAGTGACCACGTATGAAACCTGTCAAACCTACGAACGCCCTATAGCTTTCACTTCTAGGTCTAAGAAGTTGTGGATCCAGTTCAAGTCGAATGAAGGGAACAGTGCCAAAGGATTCCAAGTTCCTTACGTAACGTATGACGGTAAGCGGATGCGAGCAGCTGAGCCTATGTGGACTAGTGCAGCTGCAGCCGTGCAGAACTCCTTGTGGGCTCCTTGACCCTGCTGAGCAGCAGGGTAACCCCGCACTCTCAGTGGTGTCACTATGAGAGTACTTCCAGTAGCCGTTTGCATTTAAAGCTAGTTTAAGGAATTCTGCATTGCACTGCAGTCTCAAGTGCCACCGTAATTCCAGTCTTCTACAGACCTAAACAAAGAGCTGGGATT
Organism: Oceanodroma leucorhoa; assembly: GCA_030449065.1. NCBI lineage: Eukaryota > Metazoa > Chordata > Aves > Procellariiformes > Oceanodroma > Oceanodroma leucorhoa. Next base: position 603,644 of record JASVER010000028.1, on the reverse strand, counting down.
CTGGGCTCTGACCTGCAAAATGCAGAGCTCAGAGCCAGAATCTGGGTTTTATGCATTTTTGTGCCTTCCCAGTTCTGGGTTGCTTCAGGTGACAGCAGACTGCCCCCAGTTAGGAACTGGGCAGAGCCCRAGTGCCTCTGATTTATCATGTTGCTGCTACCATCTGTAATCTAGTACCAGATAGCAAAATATCTATATTGAAAAGAAGCTTGAGGGGCAAGAGTTTCGTGCTATCCTTTTCAGAGCCACCAGGAGTGAAACTGGAGCTGAGGCTTTGCACTTCAGCACAAGTGATGTGAAAATGATATGGCATGTTTCTGTTCACACTGGATTAATTGTGAAGGAGTTGTCCTCGCTGTGGTCTGCAGAGTTTCATCAACAGTGGATAATTAATTTTTCAGGGGAGACCTCTCCTTCTGAAGCATTTCAAGTTTTGATTGACCAGGGGGTTTGCCTTTTAAGAAAGCTTCCTCTTACCTCTTTTTTTTTTCCTTCTTACTGTAGAAGGAAGTCAATAACAGGTTATGGGTATTTACAGATGAGTTTCTGCAGTGCAGTTGGTTTGAAGCAGGCTACTTGGTTACAGTATGCACTACAATCCTAGGTGCATTATGATTTCTTTTGCTTTTGACAAATTGATGCTGAGCAGCTCAGCAGAGTACACTGTTTTCATAGTAAACAATATTTGTAGTTTCTTTACAGAAGAGCATTTGGAATATTTTCTGACTGCTAATATGAGGGCCAAGTACCACTGGTTCTTTGGGCGGTAGGGCTTACATGTGTAAGCAAGGGAGGTATTGAGTACGTAAGTGAAGTTAACCTGCAAATTACTCTCTTGTGCACTCCCCACAGAGGATTACCAAGAACTAATAGAAGACATTGTTCGGGATGGTAGACTTTATGCATCTGAAAATCATCAAGAAATACTTAAGGTATATTCCTTCCACTAAATGTTGGTTTTGATTGAAAATGACACTATTTTGTGCCAGTGAGGTTGCCTCCTGCTCTGCATCAGATCTGTTCCTTGGTGCACTAGACACATGCTGCTTCAGGGGGGTGGGGTGAATCAGCACGTCCTGATTGTGCAGAGCAATGGGTATGAGACCCTTTGCCCAGGGGGATTAAAGGTGGATGAGACCTGCTAGGGAAGTCTATGGTGAAGATAGCCCCTTGAGCCTCATGTAGGCTGTGCTGGAAGAAATCAGTGGAGCAAACTGAGGGACATGGGATTTAATCTCTTGGAGAAGCACTTGGTGCTGCTACTTGTAGCCTGTAGATTAGCAAGGGCTTTTCCTCCCTGGGCGGAAAAAATCTCTTTGTGGATTTCACTTCTCTGACCTTGGTTAGGGGAGAGTTGCATGGGCAAGTTGAGTAGATGTCATCCCAAGTAAACCGTTCTTTTGCTGGATATCAGATCCAGTGTTTGTTTGTTTTGTGTTTTGTTTTGTTTTTCTCGTTTGCTGTTCTTGGAAGTATGAGGAGGGGAGAAATCCTGGTGCTGCTAATGATAAATGTGAAACTCCAGTGACTTCCCTGGGGCCTGAATGTCAGCCTTGCTCCACTAGTTTCTGAGACCCTGAAACATTAGTACTTGAAAAGTAAAATGCCCATAATCTTTAATGAGTTAATCAGTCATTAAGCTTTGGTAATACTGACCCTAACTCCTCTGTGGAATTACTGTAAAATCTGCTTTCCTTTTTCTAGGACAAGAAACTGATAAAAGCATTGTTTGACGTGTTGGCGCATCCACAGAACTACTTCAAGTACACAGCCCAAGAGTCAAGAGAGATGTTCCCAAGATCGTTCATTCGGCTGCTGCGTTCTAAAGTTTCCAGATTTTTGAGGCCTTACAAATAGTTGGCACTGTACTTAAAAAACTAACCAGCCCTGGGCATGCACAGAGGGGTTGTGGTAGGTGGGGCTGCTTTCTGTGTTTTACACACTGGCAGAGAAACTCCGGGGAAGCTTGCCAGCTCCATTCTTGGCAGAGTTTGGCTTTCTCAGCTAATATAAATATTTTGGTGAACAGAATTTTGATTCCTTTCCAGGTAATACCTTTTGGGTACCAAGGGTACTTCATGGGTCTCTGAATTAGAGACTGCCCCTAATTTCTGTAACTGAATGGTGCCAAGCAGAAGTTTGTAGAGCTCTGCCCTGTTGCTTCATCAGTAACCCTAAAAGCTAATGAGGACAGACAGGCTAAGTAGTGTGGTTTGGGATGAACTCTGGGCTACCATTAATGCATGTTACCTCGACTAAGCTGGGTTCATGTTTGGTCTTGCTGAAGGTGAGAACAAGATTGATGTCTCCCTTAACTTTTGCTACGCAGGAAATTCAGAGCTAATGTTTAAATAGTTTTAGTCCAAACCAGTAAGTCCAAGAATTGCACAAGGTGTAATTTTTCTCTGAACTATATGTTGTATGAGGCATACGGAGGAATAAGCAAAGGGTTGAATATTGAATGCTCTGGGTCTGGATCACGCTGAGTTCATGCTAATGATCTTTTGGTTTAAATGGCCTGATACCAGACTAAAACCAGGGCACCGCAGTAATGGAAAACAGACCCTGACCCGCTGGACACTTCCATTTTGGGCTGGCTGCAAATGTTACAACAGAACAGATTCTTCGCTAAATCCCAGTGCTCTCGCTCTGCATCGGCCTGGGACAGCATGAGTCATTGGCTCTTCCAAGTAGTACAAAATTCTGTCCTCTGAGCACCTGCAGTTGAACACACAAGCCCCATTTTAAATGCAGGCTTTGCATAGATTATGCTCTTGTACATCACTGTTTAAACCTGTATAAGGTTCTTATATGAGCCTCAATCCTTATATTCCTTGTCTTGTCTGAGCACCTTGCAATGACCTTGTTGAGCAGAGAAGCGCTGCTTTCCCTGTCTTGCTGGAGAGAAGTAGATGTACAAAGATATTCTTCAACCAGACTGTGGCCGCAAAAGTCATCTATGGCAAGATGCAGTTCAAGATTCCCAAACTCTGTGTCCTTTTCCTCAGGTTGTGTTCCTTATGTGAGAGAAGGCTATTCTGAAAGGGCCTGTAGGGAGAACTATGTTGATCAAAATGTTGTCTCAGTGCTTTTCTGTCCACACTTACGTTACATCACTGTCCTCTGGCCATGCAAACACTTTCCTCAGTGTAATGTACCTTCTGGGCCTTTTGTCTTGAAGAGAGATGGCCGCAGTCCTGCTCCTTCGGAGATGGACTTACGACCTCTATCTTTCGGTCACTGGCAGTGCCGAGTAGTGCAGTGGGCGCCAGACTTCCTCTCGGTGCCCCCTTAGGAAAGATACTGACATTTTGCAGTGTAGCCGGGGCAAATGCTCCCTTTCCTAGGGTGTGGAGGCAGATCTCCCTGGGTTTCATTGCATTGGTATGTGGTATTTAACTGTTGTATGTGAATAATACCACATCCACAGTGTGACAGATGAAACCCTCATCAAGAGCCAGGGTCTGAGTCTCTTCCCTACACTGTTGGGAGCAAATGAATGCTACCAAGTGCAGCCTTGCTGGACTATCGTGCCATGGCAGCCCTGTTCGGTGGCATGTGAGGCAGTGCAGCCCGTCCTGTGATAAGAACACGTCTTGGTCATGGTGTGACGGGAAGGGGCAGTGGTCTTAGGCCAACAGCTGGGGAGCAGAGCCTCTCAGGATGGGGTGATGTGATGCTGTGTTCCTCTTGCTACTGCCCTGAAAGAATTGCCGTGGTCTGGGTGGAGAAGGGAAGTGGCTTGTGTTGCTGCCAAGAGGGACAGCTGTGTCCTAGCTGGCTGCACGGGGGCTCCTGCTCCAGCTCAAGGGCTGCTTGTGGGTTTCTGTGGCAGGGTGCTGAGCGCCCATTCCGGGAACGGGACTGCCAGGCCTGCAGCAAAGGGGAGCAAACAGGCTTGGGGGGAGGAGGGGGGCAGGGGGTGAATTAGCAGAACAGAGGGGAAGGAACCCGGGACCTTGTGCGTTCCTGGCTGGTGTGCTTCATCCTGGACAGGGTCCCTGCTGCCTTCGTGGGGAGGGAGGACAGCTGTTATCTGGAAGAAAGCATGAGGCAGTGTGGTCAGTGAGAGGAATGGCCAAGGGATGCCAAAACAAGAGGAAGGGTAGTAAGAAAGGCTTGCTACGTCTGTGGTGAAGCGTACTGTTGTGGTGAGATCCCAGGAAGGTATTTCAGGATAGTTTCCCTCTGGCTGCACAGCCCCGACCTCTCTACTGTTCGTGGCTCCCCACGCCAGATGCAGCGTGTCCGGGAGCCGCAATGGCCCACCAACCATCTCTGAAATGGGGGAGGTGCTGCAGTTCTGCTCGGAGCGCCTGGGTGAGTTAGAGGCCTGCTGGTGGGGCACTGGGAGGAGAGGACCGCGGTGTGCCAGGTTCTGGGCCAAGCCCAGCAGAGTGGCTTTGCTGCGGTCTGTGCGCTGTCTGCCAAGGGAAGCAAGGCAGTTCTTGCTGTGTTCCCTCCCAAGTAGGCTACAGATCTGAACATTTCTGTTTCGTGTGGCTGAGTGACGCACAAATCAGAGTGATGGGTTTCAACAAGGATTCAAGAAAACAAAAGCTGTGAAACATGCAAATATTTTTAATTGGTGAAATGGGGCTTTCTTGCTCTGTGCGTGAGTTCCTGACGTGAGCTCTGGGTGCGTTGCGCTGCACCTCGTCCCGTAGGCACGCTGCTCTGTAGCTGTGCACGGCTGCTCTGGGACCAGCGGCTCGCCTTCGCTCTGCACGGCGGATCTCGGCTTTGCTTCTCTGTTGCGCCCGTGCGCACAGGCCACTGCCATTGCTGTCGGTGGAAGGAGGAGTGTATCGGGGTGGTGTTCGGTCCGAGGCTGAGGAGGAAAACCTGCCCTTTCTTGAAGAAGAATCCTTTTTGCTCCACAGCTCTGTTCGTTTTCTACATAAAAAGTAAATGACTCGGAAGCACTTCTGTTACCCTTGATCTAACATTATGAATCAAAATTTCCCCTTTTACTGTAGAGCCTGTGTGTGCAGTAAAAAGTGAAGAGGGAATTTTTGCCATCTTGAATATTGGTAGAAGTGATGACTGTCGCAGAATGTTGTAACACTTGGCATTGTATCTTCATAGCGATGGTAGTGGCTCTGTAGAAATTTTAATTTCTACTTTCTGTGTGGTTGTAGACTGATGTTATTTTTTGGCAACAAATGATTCAAAAAATGTTTAACCTTATAAAACAGGATTTAACTTTTGAAATAATAACTAGTGTTAACTGGATGACTTAATGTCACCTACATGAGATAAGCATAAGGATCTTTTTCATGATTGTAAATTAATGTAAAATGTTTCAGACTTAATAAGAGAAATAAACCAGTGAACTTGTAGTTGCATGAAAACCTTGGGTAATATTTTTAGTTGTCTTTGCTGTGCTAAATAATAGTTTCGTGACAAAATTAATGGTTGTATAGCAGGTTACCGCACATCAGATAGACTTTATCCTGGGAACATCTGCTTACCATAGCATTCTGTTTCATGTAATATATTATTAGCCTGCATCTATACCCATAAAGATACAATTCTTCATGTATTTAGTGGTGCACATATGTCTGGCTAGTATAATACCAGGATTATCCTGGTATTAATTCTAATAATTATGCTAAAAATGTCTCCTATATGATAAGCTGGAGTCAACTGGCCTGTTGTAACCAGCTGTATGAAGACAGAATAAACTACTTAAAGTAACTTCAAAGTATTTTATTACTTTGTAGATTAGTCTGCTTTTTTTCTAAAAAAAAATAAACAAAAGAACCCCAACCCCCCTTGTTTAAACTTAAAAATAATTAAAAACCCCCCAAAACTAAACAAGGTGAAAACCTGTGTTAAGACACAAGTTCCCAGAATATTTTTAAGATTACACCACAGTTTCATCAGAAGTTTTCATTAAATCCACTGACTTCATATCTTAGAATTAAGAATTAGAATTAGGTCATAGGAAATTAAAATGAATTGATCTATAATAATTTTTAATACTGCTTTTCTATATTTGTTACTGTGATATTACATTGAGATTATTAGTTGTAGTCAATCTATCAAACTTCTATAAAAATAATCCCAATATCTTCTCCTTAATTTATTCAATTGTTTGTTTGACCCTTAGCTTCCTTTGATTACAGTGACAAGGACTGACTTGTATTAAACTGAATGTAGCCATCTGGGTTCATTTGGTGCAGTTTTGGAAGATACAATTGTATGATTAAGCTGTTAGCTGTAGAAAGCTGACTTTGGTTTATATGGAAAAGACAGCGAAGTAAATGACATACAGGAATATAGAGGTCATGGAAAAGTATGATGTCTACAGGCTAATCACAGCAGAAAACTGTGTTATTCAAATATTCTTCCTGATATTGTGAATCCTGCCACCTGCTAGATTGCAGTGATGGACACACGAGCGCTCAGATACGCTCCGGGATGGGGAATGTCAGTATGAACTATCTTGTGAACTCCCAGAACAGTGGGAGCTGAAATTCTGACTGGGACCTTTGGGTGTTTACATAACAGAAATAAGTAATAGCAGAATATAGAGAGCAAGACTTGAAGCTTATTTAAATCCAAGGAATCAGAAGAGGTCTGATGTGGGTAAGCAGGAAGGAATGGTATTACGATAATCCTTGGGAATAGAGTGCAAGGATAGTGGTCCACAAATATTTCTGAATTAAACAAACTTAAATGCAAATGCTTTTTCTATCATGCATATAGATGACATCCTGTAAATGCAATAGATGCTGAACGTAAAACCTGTCACAACTAAAATGTACATATACTTCCTATCTTCCTTTTAATGCTGCTCCATTCAAACTGTGTTTGTGTAAGGCTGCTGCTGGAGGAGACAAACAAGTACTTCTTAAAGAACTTGAGCCAAATTCAGGGCTGTTTCTAGGCATCCCTGGAACCAACCTGTCCTACAACACATCTTGCTACTACCCATTTAGTTTGAACAATTCTTTTGCTCATAGGCAGATTTTCACTCTCTGTTGTGGAGCTCTGCTTTCCACAACGTACATTCTGCTGTCACTGTAGAACACCCGTGAGCAGTGATGCAAATATAGCACCTGTGCGGAAAACAGGAGTTAAGAGTGTTGAAGGGACAGATTCCACTCTCAGAAGGTAAGTTCATCTAGTTTCTCTCCAAGTCAGTGCAAATTATGTATGACTTTCTGCATGTTGCTCTTTTAAACTACCTTATTAAGCCACTTTAAGTGTTGAAAAAAGAAAAAAGAAAAAAAAATCTTTCTCTGTTTATATATATATGTTAGTGCAGCTGTTGCTCTGATTAAACAAATTTTGAAGAGTAATGAAATTTTTCGAAGTCCATGAAGTAAAGCCTGTTTAGTACACAATGAAAAAAATAGGTCAGAAAAGATGACCTTAGAATCTTTTTCCTTATTGAACATGTCTATAAATACAGAATTCATTAAGGAAACTCCCTCACACTGGCGCACTGCTAAACTTGATCTGATGCACCTGAAGCCTGCTTTTTTCACTTGGAAGTTTATTCAATAGGCAATATAGACTTATGAACCTGGATATTAATCATGTGCCATGAAATTTCCCATCTGTGATGATTCTGGGGATCAGGAAATAAGGGGTTCATAGCTTTAAGGAGAGAAAAAGTTGCATTGGAAGCTGAAATGTTCTGAAGTGGTCACTTGAGATGCAATTTGTTGTTTAGTAGTTCTTAGTTCAAGTGTTTTATGTTATACCAAGAACATTACAAACATCCATGAAACACTTATGTACAGAGCAAGTTTATGCTTGACTAGGTTTAGAGAAAGCTTCATCTTCTGTGCCTGAACCTAATACAGCAGTGGTAGCCTGTATGTGTTTTTTGTACATTTTTTCCTGCTTGCTGTGCTAGAAGAAATGGAACAAAATTACGAAGCATGGACAGGAGCCTCGATGTGAGTTGAATGGAGCATCTCTGTCTGGAAATAAGTTCAGGAGATGGAGAAGTGTAGACATATGTTGAATACACACACGTGTGTGTCTGTATATATATTATGTGTGTATTTGACAACAAGAGAGCCATGTGTGCAATGGCTGTCATGAAAGGAGAATGCAAAAAATACAGTTCTTGAGCAGAAAAAAAAGATTGAAAGTTTAAAAAAAGCAGCGAGCTGGCCCAGGATGTAAACTTGGGAGGAGTGGGATGCCGGGCAGGGTGGGCGCAGCGGGCTCTACGTGTGGGTGCCTGGTGGGGCGCAGCTCTTGCTGGAGGCCCTGCCTCTGCTTCCTTCTGTGCCTGCTCAGGCCTCCCCTCGCCCTTTTCGGGGGCAGCCGCCTGCGGTGCAAGGATGAAGGGCTTTGCATCCCGCAGCCCTCCTGGGCCTCCGATGCCCTGCCCCAGCAGCGGGCTGCTGCTTTGGGGAGACCGGGGGCCCTGTGTGAGCGCGGGCAGGGCTGGCTGGCCTGGAAGGGCTCCCCAGGGGCCCTGCGCTCGGTGCGGGGTGTGTGTGCCGGCTGCGGGCGTACACAGATGTGTGCCTGGGCAAAGATGGGAAAAGGAAGCCTCCGAAGCTGGGAGCCTTAGAGGTCTGTAAGAGGGTGGGCAGGGCAGGGAGCAGGCAGCGTAGGGCTGGGACAACATGGGGCACTCGGTGCCGGCCAGCATTACGGCTGAGGAGCCTGCTGGCTTGTCGTTGGTGTGCTGGCAGCCCTTGGGGGTTGCTGTAGGACCTGCAAGGCTGGGCATGTCTTATTTGCAGTTTTCTGTGTTCATCTACATGTCCAAAAAGCAGCAGGAAAGAGTTGGGGTTAAGCAAAAGAGCAAATGAGGCTTCAAACACACATTTGCATTTGGAGGTACCAAAAGTCCTTCAGTTGTTGTGCTGGTTTTGGCTGGGATAGAGTTAATTTTCTTCACAGTAGCTGGTATGGGGCTATGTTCTGGATTTGTGCTGAAAACAGTGTTGATGACACAGGGATGTTTTTGTTACTGCTGAGCAGTGCTTACACAGAGCCAAGGCCTTTTCTGCTCCTCACCCCACCCCACCAGCGAGCAGGCTGGGGGGGCACAAGGAGTTGGGAGGGGACATGGCCGGGACAGCTGACCCCAACTGACCAAAGGGACATCCCACACCATATGACCTCATGCTCAGCATGTAAAGCTGGGGGAAGAAGAAGGAAGCGGGGGATGTTCGGAGTGATGGTGTTTGTCTTCCCCAGTAACCGTTACGCGTGATGGAGCCCTGCTTTCCTGGGATGGCTGAACACCTGCCTGCCCATGGGAAGGAGTGGATGAATTCCTTGTGTGCGCGGCTTTTGCTTTACCTATTAATCTGTCTTTGCCTCAACCCATGGGTTTTCTCACTTTTACTCTTCTGATTCTCCTCCCCCATCCCTCTTGGGGGGAGTGAGCGAGCGGCTGTGTGGTGCTTAGTTGCCAGCTGGAGTTAAACCATGACAGTTGTGCCCTATTTGCTGTCAGTGTGGTGCAGCAGGGAGCCACAGAGTTTGCTCTGGATTTAGAGCCAGAGGTTAGGAGTTGCTTTGTCACTGCGTTAGCACTAGCATCTGCCTCACACCCTCGTTGTGACCAGGCTCTGTAGCTACACATGTCCCGTTACCAGTTAGAAGACCTGTTGCAAAATGCCAGCTCAGCGGGCTTTTGGAGGTGCTGCCTGGAGTAAAACCCAGCCATGGATAGCAGCTTAGGGTAAGAGAGGGGATCATGATTTTTCTGGGGTTTAATGTGGAAATTAAGAAAGCACCCCAGAAAAGTGGGAATTCAGCATCTCTGTGTCCAGCAGACAAGCTGGTCTGTGACACAACCCTGCTCATGAATTTGGGTGGCCCCCAGTTTGTTGTTACGGATGTAGTGCTGGTGTGAGGGGCTGTGTGGAAAAGTTGAGAGGTATCAGTTATTAAAAACAGGACCGGCAGAAAAGCGCTCAGGGGGCCTGCCTGGCTTACATAGCCTAACTATTGCGCCCCGGCTCCCGTAGGTGCTAATTCTCTCAGCAAACTTACAAAAATAAAACCCTGAAAAGGCTCATCCATGCTGAGAACAGCAACTTCATTCAGTGGCAGAAGGAAGCTTAGCTCTAGGAACTGAAAGCTCAACACTGCAGGCATTGCTGTCTTCCTCGGCTAGTCCAGAAAGCCCCTCAGCCAGTGCCTGTGGCGTGAGATGGATGTAAGTGCTGAAATAAGCACATAACAAATACCTGTCCCAGCTCTCTACAGGACACATGTCCAACTTGACCATTTGCTCTTGGAGTGGGTAACAAAGGCCTTTAGCTCTCTGTCCCAGCCGGATGTGTTTCCACATGCATTAATGGAGAAGTAAAATCTGATGGAGAAGATGGTCTGGCTTAAGGATGCTGGGGGCACATGCTCTGGCACACCTTCATGTAAGAGACTAGAGCCTCGTTCCTCCTTCAGACACCTCTCGGGGTCCATTCTTGCCTGGCATACTGGGGAGGGGCTCAAATAAGGAGATTTTTGGGGGTTTGGGGAGCTGTGATAATGAGGCATATGTTGTGGTGGCCTGCGTGAAGCTGCTGTTCCTGGGGTGCTGGCAGACCGCAGCTCCCCGTTACCTGCCCTGCCTGTGCTCTCTGTGCCACAGGGCTCAGGGTGTGCCAAGGCAGCAGGGTACCGTCCACAGGGCTCCCCACGAGAGGGCAGCATGTGGCCCTAAGAAAGAAAAAAAAAATCTCTGAAAACCCATGCTAACAAACAGCGATGGGTTTTGCATTAGGTCTTCTGTAGCAGAAGGCCTAAAACACACAGTCTGCTGAAACCTGGGGGCTTCGTTAACACAACAGCTCATGGTGTGCTTCTGTCTTTGTGCACAGATGTGTGAATGTACCGAGGAAAAGCATCTTGCTGTCTTGGGCTGGCTTCAGCAGCTTTGGTGGAATCTGAAGGAGTATTTCCCGGTCCGCTGGCAACTCTCTGCAGGACACATGCACCAAGGAGTGAAATGTTCTTCTGGGTAGCTGTAACAGGAGCTCCTGAGCTTTTCTGAGGGCATTGGCACCGTTAGCCAAAACACACAATTCAGATTTTCTTTGTTTAGCAGCTCTTGGTCCCAACCGCTGCCTCTGAGGAATCTTTTTGAAGAAGAGGGAGTGATTTTGTAAATGACCTTATATTTTGCCTTATAATATTTTTACAAAATGAAAATACGGGGTCTAGAAAGACCCATGCTGCTGGGCCAGATATTGCTACCTCTTCAGATTGCAGTGGGAGGAGACCCTCTTCTGAACTGAATTCTGACCATCGGTCAAGGCCGTTCCCCTTTCTTTTCCAAATTACTAGCAAGGAAATGTACAGGTTGCAAGCTGTTGATTTCCAGGCAGAATAAACCTTAAAGGAAGCTGGAGGAAATGGGCTGTGAATGCGTAAGTTCAGTTGCTGTTATTTAATTCTGAGAACAGTGAGTGATTCTGGCACTCTGCCTGACCTCATCCCTCTCGTGACTCAGTTCTTACAGATGTCAATAATGGACTTTGAACATTTGTCTTTGGAAATAAAATTGTGTGTATAATCAGCTACTGATTTCCTCCACCATTTCAGGGGAGGTTGTTCAGCTCGATCACAGCTTGACTCCTATCAGCAGTTGGACAGATGATCTCGCAGTAAATTATACCCAAGGTAGGGCAGAAACACCTCAAAGCATAGGTAATCAATAGCACCGTGTGTCTCATCGTTCATACCCGCAGCGCCCATGTCCCGCTCTCCTGGGGCAGCTGGCTTCCTTTTTAGACATAGTGCGAGCTAAAGTATCTTTCAGTTGACTAGACTTGAAAGTGGAGACATTTAACCAAACCACAACATGGCAAACACAACCTCTGTGTTAGGAGAGTTACATTGAAGTACTGTTGACGATTCTGTGCGTTAGCAAATATTAGCACTGAGTATCCAGCAACATGTCTCACTAAATCTTACCCATTATGAGTTGCTGCAGTTTTGCGTGTGCTGTGTGGAGGGGGATACAATGGTAGCTCACTTATACTTGCAGCACTTGAGAGTGTTGGAGTCTTGGCTTCATAAAATAAACATAAGAGCTCCACAGAGGTGAGAGATCCTGTGTTTGACTAACACTGTGGTGACCTCTTCTCTAATGTTGATGTAAATAATATTTTTATCTTAAATGGATACTGTAAAATATCTTAGGCTCAGGTTTTGATTTATCTTAAAGTTCCAAAATAAAGATATTTAGATACATTTGATGAACTCAGGATCTGAATGCTTTAAGTTCCAAAATTTATATATATATATATTTTTTTTTTTAACTTAAAGCATTCAAATCCTGAGTTCATGGAATATTGCTCTGTTGGGAAACCAGAGCAATTCCAGAGTTGATAAAGAACCTATACAAAACAGCCTACCCCCTCTTCCTCTCCTCTGAAGGAGGGGTGCAAACCCGTCTTAGATCCGAGCTCCATGAGAAGGTGGAAATATTTGTCAAATGAAATCCCTCTATGAATACTCCTTTAACTGGCAGAGGCAGAAGAGGTTCACAGTCAGTCTTCTAAAAAGTATAGTAAGAATGTTGTTCCTTGGTGAATCCCACATTGGCACGAGTTGAAGTAAGCACCTGGGCTTTTGCAGAAGAGCTGGGAAATTCCAATTCTGTTCAACTCGCTTACTTCATCGCTGGAGATACTCTGTCATTTTTGTTACCATCACCTGGTAAACTGGGTGTGCCATACAGGAACCTTTCAAAAGGCAATACTGTTTCAGAGCTGACCTGTACTAGTCCTGTTCCAGGAACAAAGTGATCAATTTTTTTTTGCTTGGTTTTAAATTATGTTCTGAAATCTGTGTTCTCCGGGAGGTAAATGTCACAGAGCTTGCTGAGGAGTTCCCCTCCCTCTCCCCAAGTACTGCTATTCAGGAATCATACCACTCCAAAGCATCTGGAATGAGAAATGCCTTTGCAGTGGATTTATACTTGGGCAGAGGAAAGTTCTCTAGCTAGAAAGCAAGAAAAAGCAGAGAGCTTTTAAAAGGTCTGTGTAACTCCTTTCAGGACTAAGAGTTCCCCCCTGTGGCAGGGACCTTTCAAATCCCTGCACTTCACTGCCAGCTCTAAACTGTCACCCAAAGACAAGAGATTTAAAAGATCCTTTCTGCTGTATGAGCTGCCATACTTTTCTTATCTTGTTCCTGCTTAGGCCTCCTTTGTTCACTCTCATCCCCAGTTCAAGTTTCAGCAATGATTTCGGTCCTGTCATTGCGTGGTGAGGGCAGAGCGCTGGGTCTGTGGCCTCACACACTTCCATAGCGCAACGTCTTTTATCCTGGAGCCAGCGTGCATTTCACACTGATGAAGACACGGGGTTACGGGGGAGATAACCCTGGACCTAACCACCTTGGCTAACAGGAAGCAAGGCACTTTTTAGATCCCAGTGGAAAATGAATGTGATGTGGTCTTCTCCTGGCCATTGTGGGCACCTGCCCGTGGTGCCAGTTGTTTCTGAGAATAATTTGTTAGTTTGAAAAGAAAGTACAAGGGAGAAAACGACAACCTGTTGTTCCATGTTTGCAGCAATCGATGGGTAAATATTTAAAACTTCTTGCTGCCAAGTTAGGATCAGGTTAGTAAACTACTTCCATGACTGTAGCTAGGCATGGATGTCATTCCGGGCATCATGTTTCCCCACTGCATCTCCACTAATGTTCAAGGTGTTGATTCAGGGAGAAATTTGGCCAGCTGCCTTATGATTAATTAGCCACACAGATCTAAAAGCAAACACAGATCTCCTAAGTTTCCCAGGGTGATGTATACATTAAGCACTGAAAAGGCTTCGCTTCAGTACCGTTGCTCTAACAAATATCCCACGCAATTTTGTGTGCATACTGATATTTTGTGTACTAAGGACTGACTTTTCACCATGCTGGGAAAGAGGATTTTTGCCCAGAGAGCCCTCTGCTTGTAATCCCCATTCAGCAAAGCATTTAAGCAGGTACTTAAAAGTGCGTTGGTGGATAGAAATGGATTGTTGTCTTGGAGTATTTAGACCAAGAATGGACTCCTTTGTGTCCAAAAAACACTGGAAGATTGCTGGTTGCTAGCATAAGTGGGGCTTTGTAATGGGTGCTGTGCAGACCCTTTGTCCCTTAGGCTGAAGAAAGTGAGAGAATTGCTGATGGGGCAAGGAAAATACGTGGGGGGTGAAAACAATGGCATATCTCTTTTAGAGCAAATTCGGTGCTGTTCTTGCTCTTGCAATGGCTGTTTATCGGTGTCTTAGATACCCTGCTTTTTAGGTGTCATTAGTCCAATGGCTAATGACAGTGAAAGCATCTCGCAGCTCCCGTGATGTGGGAAGTCCATAACCCCCTTGTTAGGGACGGCTGTGAACTATTTCAAGAAGTCAACAGGAGTAGACTGAGCAAAATTACACAGCAGCCTCGTGGGGAGGTTGCTGTTCAGCCCAGCATGCCCCTTAGGTACTATCTGAAGCGCTGGTTTTTACAGTTTGTTGTCARGCTGTACATTGTCCAGGTGCGCTGAGCTGGCTCTGTGAAGAGACTTGGAATCTAGCTATTGCACAACATTTTTCCCTGACTCCGGGATGAGCCAGGGCATCCCAACCACATCGCTTGATTGTAAATATGATCTTTTTCATTGCAGAACCCAGCTGCAAGCCTTTTGTCTCCTGGGTCTCCCTGCCCTCTCCTACCCCTCGGAGCCAGCATCTCATCCCACCAGCCTTTCAGGGAGCAACAACAGACTCCCTGTTATTTCTTCGCAGTTCCTGCTGGGCTGACATAGGACCCGATGTGAGGAAGAGCAGCGCCCTCTTCCTCCTGCCTTCCTCCTGCTCAGAAATCTTGAGTGGCAGCGGCATTCCTGCGTGCCCGGCTCTGCTGCTCCTTGGTCTCGGGGTGTGAGGCTTCTGGAAAGTTAGAAAAGGAGCGAGAAAATTGTGTTTGTGTAGTGTGAAATGACTCGCGCTCTTTTAGCCTTAACAAGATCCCTCCTATATCTTTAATGACCTGAATGTAAAATTTACGGCGTGGAGTGCCCCAGCAGCAGAGGAAGCCTTCAGCACACAGGCTGCCTTTTGCAGGACAGGAGGGGAAGTGAAATACCCTGAGGAGTGGGAAGTCTGAACGATGTAGTTATGGTTGGCACTTTGAATATATGTGTAGCTTACTTCAAAATAAATATTTGCAGTTCACCTCTAGCATACATCTGGGAGGGTGAGAACTAGCATGTATTAATGTTTCTTAAAATTAATCATTTTGAAAATTTTATACTGGAATAATCTTATTATTGCACAAAACAAACAGAGGTTAGTGTGGATACATACCGGGGAGAAATGTCACCTGCCCTCTATGTACACCATTTCCTGCCCACCTGCCCAGATGGAGTTCCTGAAGAAAGCCAGGGACATTTTGGGAGAGAAAGAGATATGAATTTGTCTTTCTGCTTGAGAGGAAAGTTCCCTGGTGTCTTCAGCTCCATGGAAAGCTCTGAAAGATCCAGTGGCCATGTCTGTGCTTGTGTGTGCAGCTGGTTTCGCAGCAGCAACACTTTGAGTTGTGCTCGGATCTTGTCTCGGAGGAAACCAGCTAGTGAGCGGTGCTGGGGGCACGATCGGCGCTGTTTTCCCCCACTTGTGAGCAGGAGCGGTGCAGTTCAATGCACAGCAGCCACCGTTACCTCCGGTAAGGGCTGTGGTTGTTCCTGCCGGTTCTATGATATGGAGGTCAGGGGAGGCCAGGCTTTCTGCCCCCCACGCCAGCCCCCATGCGTACTGTCCTCTTATTCCTTCCCCAGTGCTTGGCAAGTCACCTGCCAGCTTCTCCCTTTCCCCTTGGCACCCTGTCCCAAATCCCCCACCTGCCCCTTTGCCGGCACACAGAACCCGCTGCTGCTTCCCTGGCTCACGCGGGACCTGGAGGGGGCTCAGCCCGTTTTCCCAGTGCAGCACAGTTACCAGCACGGCTTTGCAAGCTCCAGAGGCAGAACCTGTTCTTATGCTCCATCAGCTCCTGGTCAGAAGTTGGCTGTCACTGAGGTACGTGGTAGAAGACACTAGGAAGTGTACCATTTGTTTCCCTGACCAACTCTTCCTGTGCTTTTGTTTTTTTTAAAAGTGTGTTTCAGCTCTTTAAAACAGGAAAAATAAAGGTAAGGGAGCTCTTGCAAGACTTGCCATTTTAATCTCTCGGTTTGACATGTGCAGTTTTTGTGTTCCTGAAACTATCGTCCACCTGTTGTCTCCGTATATGAAGAGAACTAGACAGACAAATTCAGTTCAGTCTCCTGTGAGAAGCTGCACAATGTCTGATTCCTCTCCCAGCGCCATCCGTGCCCCGGCTCCGTGCCTGCTGCCACCAGCTCGTGCGCCAGACAGAACATGCACAGGGGGAAGGGAGGCTGGAGCTGCACCCAGGGCAAACAGGGAGAGCTGTCCCGGGAATAGCTGTCTCCATGAAGTGCTCGTGCTTGTGATGGGGCCCGTATCCCGGCCCAGGAGGTCCTTTCTCTTGGTCAGCACTGGGAACACAGATGGTGGGTGTGGAGTTACTGTACAAAATGGACCACATCTCTCAGGAATCTCAACCTGATTCTACCTTTGAATGTTATAGGGTTTCTCCAGCTCTATCCATAGTCTTTGTCTTGCTACAAATGACAATTAAGAAGCTCACTAAATCCTTCTGGATCTTTGTATCCAACCTTTTTAGAAAAAGACTCTTTTCTACTCTCCAAATTATTCCAGTTATTTGCCTGCGTATGCTAGAGCTGACCCTTACATATCCTGCACTGATGGCCAGAATAACTTATTTTTCTGTATCAATTATCGTGGTTTCATTTTCTTGAGCTCTTCACAGTCTTCCCTCTGGAAACTGAGTCTTTCTTTAAAGTTTTCTCTTTGTGCTGGGGTAAATTATTCTTTCTGGGACTCTTGCCTGCTGCTGCTTCTGTTTCTGTTACGTTATACCACTCTGTCTTTTCTTCTGAGTTTTCTGGAGCATCTCTGCATCTCTTCAGGATATGGCAACCACTAGCAAATCACTTCTTTTCAAGGAAAGATGAGAAATCACAGAAAAGAAAAAAATAAAAAGGACCGACCCACTTCCTGCTTTGCCTGCTGCTGTTTTCCTTTTCATCCAGAGAAGAGATGAAACGGGGGTGTGAACGAAACTCCGCAGCTCTTCTTTCCTTACGCTGATTAAGCTGCAAGCGTGACTGGGTACTGAGCCCGTATAAATCGGTTGTAAATGGGGGTATAAAACTGCTGGGGTTTAGCTCAGTCAGTTTACATCACCTGTAAAGCAACCTGTGTTTGCAGGCAGGACCTGTGTCGCCTTCTCTTCTGTGTAGGGTGGCAATAAGCTCCCGAGCGCTGGGTGTCCTCTCCCCTCCCTCCAAGGGCACTTGTGCTGCAGCTCGGCGCTGCCTTCCCCTGTCCCCAGCTGTGATGGCAAAGGGCACGTTGGAAAGGCTGGGGGGAGCAGCATTTCCCTCTGTTTCCTCTTTGCAGTGGGTTTGGAAACTGAGGACAAAAGCACCCCTGTCCTCGGCTTTGCTGGGCCAACAGACGCCCTGGGTGCAGGGCAGAGCCCACCTCAAACGTGCGGCAGCCTTGCTGGTGGCCGCCGGGGCCATCTGCTCCGGTCCCCAGCACGGGCTGCCTGTCCGTGGGGCAGGGCCAGTCCCCCCAGGCTGGAGGGGTTTTCTCCATCGCAGCCTTGCGAAGCCTTTGTGACCTCGGCCTTGATGCGGTACTGCGCAGAGGAACGCGTGTGCTGCTCCGGAGGCAGGAAGGAGCAAGAGAGGTGGGTTTGTCCCTCGGGGCTTTTCTCGAGTGAGGGGCAATGGTCGGGCACAGGCCTGTCTCCAGTGAGCGGGTGGGAATTTTTCTGAAATGTGCCCCTATTTAGACACACCACACGGGGGGAGCGATACCCCTGGCTAATCTGTCACAAACAAATGACCAACTCAGAAGTTAACCACTGGGCTCGAAGTATCCAGACTGAGCCCCTATTTCAGTGGGGATCATGAGTAATTTGAGCAGATGATTTACTGCCCCTCCCACTTTCCTCTTTCCCAGGATTAAAAATCAAGAGGGGAATTAGGGCCTTTATCTCATTTATTACTCTTGAGCACTGGGCAGATTTTCTTCTGATCTGTTGGCACAAGGTACATTTATAACATACAGCAGAAGTGAAATTGTAGGGCTCAGACAAAATGCTTGTTTGCTGAATTAAAACGCAGGCTGCAGTCTTGGAGCTGTAGTGTGAGGGGGGGATTTTCACGCTCCACTTGCTCTTGCAGCTTTACTCTTCTTGCCATAAGCCAGAGCTGACTGGGCATTTGCTAGTATGCCAGGTGGAGTGCCGCTTTTATATTAAAAATTGTCTCCTAGTTTCAGTGGCAGTCCTTCTGCTTTCTTCTGTGCCTCCTTGCCTTTGGGAGAGTGCGGATGTAGTCGTATGTCTTTATTTAATCAGCGAGATAAGTGCCAAATAGCCCCCAAGGTGAAAAATAAGGTGCTTTTATCCTCCCGGGCACATTTGCCTGTAGTGGTACAATGGTCCTGTCATGTAATGAGCCGAGTCAGAGTGGGGAGAAAAAATTATATCCCCTTTCAGACTGTCAGCCCTGTTACCCTTCTGCACACCGACACGTTTGCTGACCTCGGGCTGGCTCACGCGTAACAGCCTTTATGTGAGGCTGTGAAATAATGGGTTTGGGTTTTATTGTATTCTGCACTCTCATTTTTTTCCCCTCTCGCGCAGGTCGTGTGAGGAGGGGCTGAACATACACGGTCTGGCCGTGGCTCAGGTGTTTACCCACGGAGCGCTGCCGCTTTGGCCTCACCGCAGCAGCCGGCATCAGCCCGGCTCCGTGTCAGCACCACTCCCYGCGCGAGGAGCCGGGGCTGCGGGGTGCCGGTGGCGCGGGCACTGCTGGCAGCGACCCTCCCGCAAAGGGGCTGCTGACAGCCTTCAGCGCCCTCATGTCAACTAAGCTTTACGTTTAAAACCTGCCAAGATAAAGAAATAGGTGGTTGGTTCTGCGCTGGGGTGCTGGCCCCGTTGCATGGGTCAAGGTGAGAGGACAGGGCTGGCGGCAGCTCAGCTGCTGGGGGCCGGATCCTGCCCGGCCCCTTGTTCAGGGCAGCCCGCAGGGGACGGAGGAAGGAGAAACTGTGGTGCCGCGGTTTAAAGTGACTCTGCCTGCTTGGCATTTTCATTGCTTTCATTTATTTTTTTTTCAAGATATCTCAGTTGCTGCAAGGGGAAGATCTTTGCCTGGCTGCTTTCAGGGGAACCCCTCTTCTCCCTCTCTCTCCTCCACATTACTTTGGGTCCCTGGCCTCCCCTCTCCCTTTCCCGTCAGAGACAGGAGTGTTTCCCTGCAGCTGGCCAAAGGCTGATGGTGCCTTGGGGAGTGCAAAATGTGAGTCTGGGCTGCGTTGGTTGGGGAGAGCAAAGTGGGATCAGCACCCCAGCTCCTCCCGAAGGTTAGGAGTGCCCTGGAAGTCAGGCTTGGTGTAAATCCTGGGCTGAGCTCTGCTTTTCTTGTGCTTTATCTAGCGCATCAAAGGTCTCTGTTAGTTTAACACGAACCAAACCCATGTGGTGTGTTTCGGGATCCGTACTGTCTCTCTGAGGCAGAGCTGGGTTTTCTCCTGCACCTATTCCTTGCAACAAATTACTTGGAAGGTGGAAGGTTCAGGTAAGTGCCTGCTGCCCCAGCTGTGCTGCTGAAAGTGCGTGGGCCCTTCTGGGGGGGAAAAAAAAGAAATAAGAAGTGTTTCTTTCTGGTTAGAGATGATATATCACTTAAAAACTCACTGTTGCAGTGAAAGAAACCCACATGAGCTGTGAGTCCTGTTAAGAAAATCCCCTTCCCTAACTATTATATCAATCAGTCTTTATAGTATGAAAGTGTACTAAGTTTGTTAATGCGTATTAGTTCACATTATACACTGTAATGTAATGAGGTAGTGGAATTTTACTGGAGACTTTGCTATTGTTCATGCTTAAGTAAAACAAGCTAAAGGACAGCCCGGCCCCAGAAATAAGGACTTTGCTTCTTGGAAGCCTAGAGCTGCCCATGAAGGATAAAGAATATCCYTGGACAACCGAGATAACACCAGCACCCTCAGCCTCTAACATGTCTTTGAAACCCTCCCAGCATCGTCTGGTGTCAAAGGTAAGTAACTATAGCAACTCCAGTGACGTCTGGATCAATAGACAAGCAGCAAGAATGCTGCAGAACTATAGTTGCTTTGTAAAGGTTTACTCTGATTAGTAATCAATAGTGTTGCTACTGATTACTAGTAGGATGCTAGCGATTAGTCAAAGCATGCTGTACCTGAACGTTTGACGGGTATAGGAACCCTGTGTAAAACCATATTTGGGGTGCCCCAGTTTGGCTGGGACAATTTTTGTGACAGTCCTTACCCTTCYGGGGGACTCGAGAAGACAGTGACGATGCAGATCGGTGCCTGCAATGCTTCAGTGAGGCCAGTGGCATCCAGAGCCTGCCCTAACCCCGCTGGCCCAGGCATAAGGTAGCAAACCTCAACGTGSCCAGTTGCCCGGTCCGTGCGGGGCTGCGTCACCCCAGCCCCATGGGGCAGCAGCATCCAGGACCGCATGGGTGCTGGGCACCCGTCACCTGCCATGACACTTCAGATTCCCTATCCAGRCCAAAAAAAGC
Source organism: Oceanodroma leucorhoa (assembly GCA_030449065.1). Lineage (NCBI taxonomy): Eukaryota > Metazoa > Chordata > Aves > Procellariiformes > Oceanodroma > Oceanodroma leucorhoa. The sequence goes on along the minus strand of JASVER010000028.1, from coordinate 582,985 downwards.
TGTGCCTGCAGAGGTTGGCTGGGACGTGCGCTGGCTCCCGGGGCTGTTTGCAGCTCTCAAAGCCCCCCAGCAGCATCACGGGCAGAAAAGAGAGCGCCGGAGCACCGGCACGGTGCTCCGGCGCTCTCTTTTCTGCCCGTGATGCTGCTGGGGGGCTTGAGAGCTGTCGGACGCCTGCAGCTAATCTCACTTTCAGGAGAGGCAGCGAGGAGGAACGGTGCCAATTTATTCCCTTAGACCGAGCCTGAGCTCACCCGCCGTTGTTTGTGCAACGTATTGCAATGTGCCCAACCCCTCCTTTACTCGGCGGCGCGGGCTGGAGTACCTGCCGGTCTCCAAACGTCACCAGGCTCCGGTTATAAAGCGCAGGAGATAGAGCATCTCCCCGGCTCCATCTCTCCGAGAGGCGCATCTTCGAGAAGCGAGCCGTACGTGTGTGGAAAGATGTTTTATTCGGGTATCCTGACAGAGCCGAGTAGAAAAGAAGTGGAGATAAGGGAAGCAGCATCTCTCCGCCAGCAGAGGAGGATGAAGCAGGCGGTTCAGTTTATTCACAAGGATTCTGCAGATCTCCTCCCTCTAGATGGRCTGAAGAAGCTGGGGACTTCAAAAGATACTGTAAGGCTTTATTGTGTTTACTGGAAGGAGACTTAAGAAGCTGGTAGGGCAGTGTCTATTTTTTTTCTTTGTGCCATTTCTCTATTAGGAGGAGAAGTTGGTTGCTTGTGGCAATCGATTAAAAAAATGAGGCTTTTGTATGTAAAAAGAAGGGAGTAGGAATATGATGCTAGTTATCACCGGGGTGGTTGTTTGCTAGTAGGTGCTTTCAGATGCCTGGCACTCGGATCTAAAAGCTTTTGATTTTTTTTTTTCTTACATTTACATGAAAATGGGATACTGTTTTCAGTACAAAAATCCTCTGAATCAGAGTAGATCAAAATGGCTTCATATAATATATACATATATACACATATGCTTGTCTGTGATGCATATATATGCACAACAGATAATCATAAAAGATTCAGTAAAGTGCAGTCACTAGTACTTCAAAATATAAAACTGCCAAGATTACACTTTGATAAAGGCCTATGCAATATGTTTTTTTTTTTAATGAAAATACATAATTCTAGGTTTTAAATATTTACATATGCAGTGATCCATGTGATCCTGTAGCTGACATACAATATTCTTTATCATGTCCAGGGGCTGGAGAGCATTTCTAAGTATTAATGTGTATAAATGTTTGAGCTTTCTGAAATGGGAATTGATACTTAAATGTAGTATCAAAAGTTCTGATGTAAGGAGCAAAATCTAGAAAATATTTGCTACCCAGGAAAGCTCCTTTACTTTTTTTTTGCCTGATTGTTGCAAAATTCTTGCACCTTGTAACACACAGTATTTGCTTTTTTCAATGCTTGATACAGGTTCACTGAAAAAAGTGAATCCTTTTATTTTTAGTGGGGTAGTTTTGCTCTGTCACAGCCTTCCTGCTCAGCTGGGTTAGGCTTGGCTCTGCCTGGCTGCGACAAGTGGAATGAGTTGGCTGTTCTCTGCAGTGTGCATGGAGGTGATTTTTTTGACATCCCAAATGTTTTGCAGTTGTAGGGAGTGAAGCTCCTGCCCAGGGAGAGGCTCGGAAGGAGCTTTCCTGGTCACCATTGAACGGCAGCTCTCTGTCGGGGAGCTACAAAGTGCCTTTCGGAGTGTGATGGTGGTGTAATTACTATTATCTGCAGAGTCTAAATAACGCGTCGTGGCTCAGCGACCCATGGTGTGTGGGGCTGAGACTGATGACAGGGGTTTCTGCTCTGCCCAGACGAGAGGGGCAACAGGRCACTGAGCACTGAAGTCCCTGTCCCCGCAGCAGCGAGGACCAGGTTTGGCCCTGGCGCATGGGGCTCCTTGCCACGGCCCTGGTCACACAAACGTCACCTGAGGTTTCCTCCCTGCTCCTGAGCCTGCGCCGGCTGAGCCGCGGCTGCAGCATCGCCCCTGCTGCACCCACAGCCCCTGTGAGGAGGGTCCGCATGGGGGGGCTCTCTTCAGGGATGTGCCAAAGCCCTGGGGAGGTGCACAGCTCCTGGTCCCCTTTGAGGATAAAAAGGAGGTGCGGCATGGCAGAGGTGCGCTGCCCGCCCCGGCTACCCTGGCTCTGCTGAGTCTCCGGCCGGGGATGGAGTGAGAACCGAGCTGGTACGGGCCACCCCACTGCAAAACCACCCTGTCCCCCCACCATAGCGAGCGGTGGTGGGACAGTGGGCACATGTGGCCAGGGCTCGCCTTGGCCACAGCCTCCTGCCCCATGGGACGTATGGGGAGTCCCCAAAGCGACAGCACTGGCACGTGCTCAGGCCCRTTCCCGCAGCCCCAGAGAAGATGCCGTGAATTTCAGAGTTGTTGCAGTGGGTCACGTTGCAGCAAAGCAAGGCTGCCAGCACCGCCACGCTCACACCGCACGCGGCCGGCTCGGCAGTGAGCATCGCTTCAAGAGGACCTGCCGTGTCTCCCTGGTGCCATGGCTGCCGGGATGTCACAAAAGTTGTCCCCAGGAGGAGCGGGAGATCGTGTGTCTCTGAGACTGGAGAAGTACCAAGAGCCTCTGAAATGTGGGACCCCTCCTTGGGATGGCCCCAAACCGAGAGGTCCARGTCCAGAGGGGTTGAGCTGTGCGGTCAAGAGGCCCAGGGCATCAGGGGTCTTTGCYCAGGACATTTGCATGCCTTTCTTGTGCATAACTGCACAACTCCTAACAAAGCAGCACATTTTCRTGTCTAAAGCTGCGTGACAGCTGTGGTGACGTGGGTGGAAGGGCTTTTGACGTGACTGGCGTTATTAATGCAGGGTTTCCCATGGGGGTTTTCCAGCGGCCTCGGCAGGAGAAGAGAAGAGGTAACAGCCTCCCAGAGGCGAGGACAGGTGGTGAGGACAGACCCTGACTGTCAGGGTGACAGCTGGCAGCAACCACTCYGATTTTGGGGAGAAATCCCCTTCCTTTTGGCCGCAGTGCAGGGGTGCTGTGCACAGCCAGGCGGCAGCAGGGCACCGGGGCGGGTGTGCTGGCATCTCCCAGCTTGTGTGCCGTTACTCGGCTCCTGAAGCATCTCTCCTGGCGATGCACCRTATAGGCGGGTTTGATAAATACTTGTTGTAATTATCTATGTTAAGCCTCCAGTATTTTTCAGTATATTATTCCGGGTTGGGCTGAACTCTTCTAGCTCCTYGCTCCCTTTACGTATTCCACTTTTTTTGCCTAGTGTAAGACCAAACTATAGCATAGCATACATTGGATTTGGCAAACGTAGGGCTGGATATACAGAGCAGAAACAGTTTTGTTTTGATGCCTCACTATTACCCTCCTCCCTGAAGCCCAGAAAATTGGCATGAGATGGTGGTTAGCTGGGATTTGGGCTTCCTGACACCATAACTGTGATCCCCTCCCTGACTCGGGCAGGGCATGCTGGCTGTTGGCAAAACAGTCCCGCATCACTTTACAAGCTGGCAAACAAAATTATAAATAGTAAGAAACAACAAAAAAAAGCATTTCCCCCTCCCAAAATGCCCTCGGAGCCTCCCCTGGGTGCCCAGGTCCTCAGCGCAGCTCTGGGTGCCCCCGTGGCCCCGTCCCCTGCTCCTGTAGCTGGTGCAACATCGCAGTTAATGGCAGCGCATTCAGTTTTCCCCGCGCTCCCACCGTGCGCTCCCCCCGTGCGCTCCCCAGAGTTTGTTGTGTCTTGGTTAAAATGCAAAAAACCTTGATGTTACTGGCACTGTCTTGGTCAGAGGCCTGGCCGCTGCCTGGGCACCCAGGGGGCACAGGGGAGCAGGGGGCATCTCTTGTCCCACCTCGTCCCCCCCGCGAGAGGGGCTGAGAGCAGGCGAGCGCAGGCTGCTGGTAGAAGAGGTGAATTTGGATGAAGGATGGGAAGAAGGGAGAGAAATTAGTTATTTCTTGGGAGAAGCTCCAATGTTTTTTTCTGCTGTCTAGGTACAGGGGAGAGGGCAAACCTCCTGAGATGGGTTTGGGGAGGGGAGGAGCTAGCATCTTCCCTGAATTTCATCTCCAYCTGAGTGAAACTGTTGTTGATGGGTCTTGTTATCCCCAGATCTAGAAGCCAAAATAGTGGGAAACCTGCCAGAGAGATGGATACTGCCAGCTGCAGCGATGCGCTTGCTTAGAGAGGAACAAAACTGCACAGAATTATTTGTGGTTTTGACAGACAGTGGCAGATAGGTTCAGCAATAGCTGGTGTCTCTACTCACTTCTTTTAGGTTTCTAYTATGACTTTTTTAGGTGATTGTAGGTTTTTGCAAAGTCTCAGAGATGGAAAGGGAGATATCTTATGAAAAAAATCCTGGTTTGTATTTATTTTGTGCTGAACAATACTAGGAAATAACTTATTTTTTTGCAATTACACAATGGTATGTAACATTTTATTTTTTTATAAAACATTCAAGTTTTGTGCGATGCATAGAAAGACAGTACCAGATAATCTGGGTTACTTCAAACACTGGTCCTGGCTGTGTGGCCRACCCGCGCTGGAGGGAGAACACAGCTGCCCTCCCCATTGCTGTCACGGGGAGGTTTCCTCCTCTCCCTCCCTCCCAGACACGGTCTGCTTGCAGTTTGCCAGCAAAATGTGCGTTTGCAAATGTCCCCTGGCACATTATCCATTTACCAAGTATGTATCCATCACTTGAGTCATCTCCGTGACTAACATCCCTCACTCTGTTGCACACCAGAGTCAAGGGAAATACAAGTTAAAGCAAACTAATTAATAGCCTGAGACAGGATGGTGCTGCAGGGAACCTTTTCAGCCCCCTCTTGCTAGATTATTTCTGTATTGGAGCACAACGTAAGCAACATTTGTGCCCCCGAAGGCAGGATTCACTGCGGCTTTCAGAAGAGCAAGCGTCAACAGAAGACAGTCCCGTTTGTGGTGGTAACTCATGTTCGCTGAGTGCTGGATTTTTTCCTTTTGGTGATGGATCTCATATAGGATTCATAAAACCAGGGCCTGAGAAAACCCACATATGTAACTGGTTAACGATTCATAGGAGAACTTGTAGTAAAAAAAAWTTAGGTTTAAATCAAGGGTAGGTGACAGTTAAAATAGAAATGATGAGTGTGCTGGTGACTTGTTCTTCTCCAGCCTGTTCTTTCAAAGGTATTTGGCAACGTGACTGAGGCCARGCAGATCAGAAGAGCACCCGGGCTGTCCTGGATGATGCCTCTCAGAAATTCCTCTCGGTCCTAGCTGAGCGGGGCTAGGCGCGAGGAGGTGAGCACTCTGCGACAGGCTGTCTTCTGGCCAGCTGGGAACTTCACCCATCTACTTCTCCAGTCCCCTATCCCCTCATTTGGGTTTTTTCGATGATGTGAAGAATTAGTCCTCCAGATGCATGCCTGAGTTGCAGGCAAACATAAAGGGTAAAAAGGACGTGCCATTCATTGTCAGCAAACCCTGGCTTGCATTTTTGCTCAGATGAGGAGCCTTGAAGGTGATCACAGTGCTGATTGTGCACCTACGGCTTCTGCCTCATGTAGGGGAGCCCTCGCTTAAAAACTGATTTGCTCGTCCCTCAGCACAGGGTCCATTACTAGTGGAGCCAGTCTGCCTGCCTTTAATCTAGTTAGGTAGTACCGGTTTCTGCTGTTCAGTCTCGCTGGGAAGGTGGGGATCACCAGAGCAGCGCTGGAGCTTTGGTACTTTTTGTGTGTGAAGGAGACAGCGYGGCGTTGGATCTGATTTATCCCCGTCACTGGCAGCACAGCGACGTTATCACCTTTACACAGGACATGCTCTCTAGCTTGCTGGTCAGATACAGCACCTGCAACTGAAAATGGTCATGAAATTTTATTTCGTTTCAAGTTGCAGGTTGTATGCAGAGGTAAGAACAGTGAAAAGTGGGGAAAAAAGGAGATTATGTGTCCTGGTGACCACTGCTGTTGGCTGCATCCACCCGATCTCATCAGTCAGGTCCAGTTTAACTGCCTGTGTTACCCCTACAGCAGGATCTGAAGCACTAACGTGGTTGCAGTTATTTTAGGATGATGCCAAGTTGCATTAGCCTTTTATAAGTGCTGTTATTTAACATGCCACACAGATTATTGTAAAGGCGAGGCGCTGTGCATGAGGGTGCTATTCCCGAAATTCCCTCGGGATGAGGATGGTTTAGATATCTCTGCAGACACACAGGCATATCTAATATGAATGCAAAAATTCAGGAATAAGCCAGTAAGAAGGTCTCGTTGTGGACAAATTAAAATCAGAAGGAAAGGGCAGTAATGGGGGGGGGGGGAGATTAACCGGGCAGAGAAAAGAGCAGATAATCAAGCAGAGTCATTTCACCTCCAGCAGAGTATGTACATCCATCCGTGACGAACATTAAACATAAAAAGGCTTTTGGGAAAGCAGTTGGAGGAGAGGCGACATGCTTCTCGCAGAGCAAATGGAAATGACAGAGAAAGTGAGAAGCCGCCGTACGAAGCGTTGGTGGTTCCCGGGAGAATACCTACCTACCTACCTACCTCAGACAATCTTACCTCTTCCCCTCCTCTCCCTCCCACAGCATGGCCCCCAGGATCGCTCCCATYGACTCACCCTTAGCAGCTAAATACAAACACGGAGGGAAGAGGGACGCAGGGCAATTTTAGACCAAATTCTGATCTAAAGGCCAGACCAGGTCTGACAATAGACACCATCTGTAGCTCTCTTCTTGCAGTTGTGCCTTGTTCACTCGCACCTGTAAGAGCCAGTGCTGGCTCTTTCTGGGTCATTCACGCAAAGAGCATCACCACAGGTGGAGGCTGGACACAGGTATTTCCCGTGCCAGCAATGCCAGTGCTGAATGAAAGCATCTGTGTTCATTCACTAAGCCCAGACACCTTTTTCATACTTAGGTGGTGCATGTAATTGGAAAGGTAATTTGTTACCTCTTAACTTTTCACATCACTGCAAAACTCCCGATATCCTTATCAACAGATGAAGGCAATTAGGGCTGAAACACCAGCTTGGAAAAGCCTGACTTGTTTTGATTCCTATATGAAATCAAATCTTGAACTTGCGTTTGGAAAAAGAAAGGCATCCCACCAAATTCTGGTTAATATTTTGAAAGGAAAAAATTTATTCCGTTGCCAATACAAAGTAGTTGTCTTTAGTCAAAGCCAGGTAAGTCAGAGCTGGCAGGAGAGCAAATAGATGTAGGCTAGGAAGAATACGTGTAGTCTGGGAATCGGGGAGAGCGAGACTTTAGGGCATCCCTCCCGCGAGAGCAGCGCTGGCCCGCGGGCACCGCAAGCAGGCTGGCGATGCAGGTCACTTTGTGGCTTTCCTCTGACTTCACCCTGCTCCTCTGTGTGTGTTTTTTCTTAAAGCAACCACAYCATATCCTGCAGAAGCGCCTGATGGAGACAAATTTATCAAAATTACGAAGCAGCCGAGGCAGCTGGACTCCGAAAAGTGATATCTCAGCACAGATCAACAAGCTGAATCAAACCAAACTGGGCAGCTCAGGGAAAACGGAGGACGAGGAGCTCATAGTGGTGAGCTGCCAGGTAATAGTCCCTCCCCAGCCTTCTGGGTTTTTTCCCTCAAAATTTTATTACTGACAGCCTCAAGCTGTGCTCTTGTTCTCCATGTTTCTCGATTAGGGTTGCACTCCACCGGGGCTGTCACAGCTGTGGGGATGTTCTCCCTCTGCAGCTCAGGGCTGCTGTGGCACGGATGCCCACCTGGGTATCACAGAGAAAACTGCTCTGATGGATGTCTTCCCTTGGACATCAGGGCAGAGGGAGTAGCCAGGCTGGGGCAGCATGCTGAAACACTCAGGAGTAATTAATTATCCATGGYGAATCCCTGTGCTCACAGCCTGTTTGTTTTCCTCAAGTGCCATCCCTCTTTTCTCTCCCCAAGAGTAATTTCACATTTTTCCTCCTTACCCCCACGCTCTTTTGTATTTCCTGCTCTCCACAATACCCCCTCCTGCCTGGGGCTGCCCCTTCTGCTCTCTGCAGGGGCAAATGCTGCCGGGAAGGGCTCAGGACCCAACACCCAGCACCACCTTATTCAAAAAGCGGCTCAAGAGCCAACTCTTGGGTGCCTGGGGTGGACGAAGCGATACCCTGCAGGCACCGAGCATGAGGTGGAGCGGGGATAAGCTGGTGCGAGGAGATGTTGGCATTTYGGCGGGGACTGGTGTGTGCGGAGTGGAGACCCCAGAGACCCTGCAGTCATCCCACACCCCACGCATCATCTCCCGTCTCTGCTTTCTCTTGCAGTGTGCGGGGAAGGAGCTGAAGGCTGTGGTGGACACCGGCTCGCAGCACAACCTCATGTCGTCTGCCTGCCTGGACAGGCTAGGGTAAGTATCTAGCTGGATTTCTAGATTTCTAGATTTCTAGCAGGACCAGCAGTGCTCCCGGGGCTGGGGCTTCGCTCACGCCAGCGAAGGCCATTCTGGAAGGGAGTGCTTTGGGCTGTGCCTGGGCAAGCCCCTGAGCCTCCTGTTACAACCAAATCCCGGCTGATTCTTAAATGTCCTTGCAGGGAGCTGATATAGCCACTTGTACCAACCTATTCACCTCTGAGTAAATCCCTCCAGAGGGTTGGATGAATTTGCATTTTGTCAGTGCCTGCCTGTTTGTCATTCAGTGCTTTGCGAAATAGCTGAACCCCCCCACCCCGGCCTTCTGTGTCCCCTGGGTCAGCCCAGCCCAGCCCAGCCCTGCGGGTCCCCGCTGCGAGGCAGGGACCTGGCTGCTGGCGTGCTTCCGCTGGCGGCTGCAGCACTGCTGGCCCTAGCACCGGGTGTAAAGCAGCTGTGCGGCTGTGTACATGCATGTGCTCAAAATTTGGTGTCTGATGCTACTCCCAATAACAGATTTCTCCCAGCTGAAGGGAAAGGAAATGTATTTACATSGTGTTAGAGAGCTGAGTGCCAGCCATTTGCAGCAAAACTCCCTCTGATCTCCGAGGAGCAGGATCAGGCATCAGCTCACAGGGTATCAAGGAGGTTTTGGCACTTTATTCCCATGGAGTCATTGCTTCTTATCACCGACTTGCAGTGATTACACAAAAAACAATTGCAGTTGCTCCCTGAGCACTACTGCATGGCCCTGAATGAATGGTGCCTGTTTTCTGTCTAGGCAGTAATTACTTATTTGCACAACAGTGTTTAGTGGCTGGAAGGTGGCTGTGCTTACTACAAACTTGTCACAAACTGTGGAGCCGCTCAGCCTAGCTTACGGATGACAAGAGTGCATTTGGAGGGGTCTCATCTCGCAAGACGCTGTGTTGGCTGCTCAACACATCTGAGTTGCACAGCGATGCTCTGTAACAGTTCGTCTGCTCTCTCTTTACTCATGCGTGTCCTGTATAGTTTTTGCAGCACCAGTCTGCTTCAGCCGTCCAGCCCTTCAAGGAGCGCTTAAGATATAGGTTAGAGCCAGTTTCTGCTCTCAGGTTATGGGGATTCCCTCCTGACTGAGCGAGACCACTTCTGTAGCCACCAGCTGGACAGCCGCAGTTAGAAGGCCCACGTCCCTCCCCAGTGTCACGCATCAGCGATGGGCGAGCGGTGGTTCCTGCTCGGTGGGACGCACGGGCACCGGGGGGTGCAGGAGCCCCGCTGGGTGCACCGGCCGGCAGCGCGGCCAGCGCGACACCCCCTCCCGCCTGCGCTGCCAGCCGAGGCGTGCAGCAGGCAGGGCTGCCTTGCAGGCAGCTTCCTGCAGCTCCTCTGCTGTTTGTGTTTGCGGGGACAGAAGCTAAAGCCAGATTAATAAAGCGGGTTAAAACCAGGGCTTTGATGCCTGGCTCGCTCTGCCGTCGCTGTGGTAGGTCCCGTGCGACAACAGGCACCGCTCCAGGACGTTTTACTTCAAAGCAGTCCAGCGCGTGTGGCAACGATAAAACACGAGTTTTGTTTAAATCCAGCCCTGGAAAGCAGCAGGGAAGAGGCGTGCTAGGCGATTTTGCTCTCATTCCTGCCAGGGCAGGAGGGGCCCCGCAGCGTGCTTTGCCGGGTGCTGCTGCCTGCAGCTGAGGCTCAGCGGCTCTGGGGACGGGCCCGGCTGCTGAGGGCTCTGGGGACTCAGCGCCTAAAAGCAGCGTGTGTGTGCCTGAGGCACAGGCTYAATTCCTCCCTTTTTTTTAAAAAATCTTTTTGCATCTTGTCATGGTGCCGTTCSAGCTCTTCACCTCACCTCTGAGGAAAGCGGTGGGGTTAGCTCGCAGGTTGCCGCAGCGTAAGAAATCCCCTGCAGAGGTGTAGGTGCGGCTGTTACCTGAGCAGCTCCAGTCATGGCACACTGCTGGGGACTTTCCACATTCAAACCCAACTCCAAGGTGTGTCACCRCATCATGCATCAGTGGCTCTCCTCACCTCGCTGCAGTTGCCTGGCTGGCTTTCAGCCATGCATTGCCCCCGTGCTATCCGCCCGTCCTTGGGTCAGTCTCAGCTGTGATGAAGCACTTCCTTGAAGGTGGCTTTACTCTGTCCCCCCCCGCAGCCTCTCTGCAGCCCTGGTCACGCCTGGGAAAACCGCCTGGGTCAGCGGGTGCCGGAGCGAGGAGCCATCTCCAGCTGCATCTCGGCTCTGTTCAGGTCCCGGCTCCAGCRCCGCGGCCTGTGCCCTGCAGTGGGGACAAATGGGGGGAAACAAARACCACAGCCAAAGACCATATGTCTTCCCGTGAGTGGATAGAGAAGCCATTGGATTTGACTGCACCCAAAAAAGTGCACTCCAACCTGTCTCGGGCCAGAGTAAAGCCAGCTCAGGGCCAAGGAGCTCATAAACTTMTTCTTGATATGTTCCCACTGCATTTTAAGGCCAGTCCCTAAGGGAAGCAGCAGAGGGGATCCAGCTCCTTCTCTCTGCTACCCCTCCTGGTCCTTGTACCTGCGCTAAATGGCGTGGGCAATCCCCACCTCAGTCCCGGGGCCTCTGCCTCTGAGGGCGGCTGGTCCCCCCGGGACGGATGGACAGACACACGCACATGCACTGCTGCAATGCAGCTCAGCAGAAAACCAATATAGCTTTTATCTGAGKGAGAGATCACCGCCTCAAACTGCCTTTCCATTAGATTCTCATTCAGTTTAAAAGAGAAACTGAAGCTAAATAATTAATCAGTGTTGTCAGACTAGTTCATGGGGCGTAGATAGAAGAAACGACTGTACCTGAGATATCCCTGACAGCCTTTTTTCCTTTTCTTGGCCTGAATGTGATTGATCTGTCCCCATTTCCTCTGAATTAACCCAGCAGCAGCACCTGCTAACAAGCGTGGATCAGGCGCGCTGCCCCGGCTGTGAGGCATGGGGACACGGTGTCGGYGGCTCCACTGGTGGGAGCTGGAGTGGAGCATCCCTTCCTTACACCCACACTGCATTAGAAGCAATTTTAGATCAGAAGCTTCCCCAAGTCTTGAGGAAATGTAGGAAAAAAGATTCCTCAGGTAAAAAGCAAAATCCAGTAAGGAGCTCTGCTTGGGGCAAGGGCTGACGCGGCCCCAGGGCTGCGTCGTGCTATCGTCTGATGTGGGTGTAGGCTGCTGGCTGTACGCAGAGCATCGCAGAAAATCTGCCAAGAAATCCGTTTTCCAATAACGGCGTGGTAATACGAGCAAGCTAAGAGCACTTCAGGTGTAAGTACCCTCCAAACGCCATTTTCTCCTTGCCGGAGCAGCCGCACTGTGGCTGTTTTATGTCAGAAGTGTTTTCAATGCACAGGTTAAAGGAGCATCTCAGAGCACTCCCTGGCGAAGACGAGATGGTTTCATTGCCGTACAAGGTGAGGGCGATCGGCCAGATCGAGTGCCTGGCCCTCACGGTGGGAGCCATCCCCGTAGAGTGCGCTGCCCTCGTCGTGGGTGAGTGCGCGTGTGCTCCTCCGGKCCCCCGGGTACGGGCTGGGGCCCTACTCCCTCTTGCCCCAGGGGGAAAAATGAAGCTTCAGAAACAYGTTAAAATTAAAATAGAAATACTGCTTTTCTGCAGCAAAAGTCCCTGTCTGGCCCTTGAGATGGAGGGAGGGAGGGAGGATGCGTTCGGCAGGGCTGTGCTGGCGGCACCAGGCTCGCGCTCTGCCGTGCCGATGGAGCGGCTGCTGCGTCTCCCTGCAGGCGCATCCGCCTGCCCTCCTTTGATTGTGCTCCCCTCCGGGGTAACTCAGTCTCCTTATAAACAGGGTTCTATTTAGCAGAGCAGCCATGAAGGAAGGATGGAGTCACTGACAAAAAGCATGGGAGAACATTTTGAATGTATAAATCTGAATGTTCCTATTTTTCAGAAGACAATGAGAAACCCTTCTCCTTTGGGCTGCAGACACTGAAATCTCTGAAGGTAGGGGTTTTCCAGCAGGGCTTTTACCCATGCTGAGGGAGCTGGGACCACTGCGAATTGCAGTTTTCCCTCTTACCTAAAGGCATTTATTCTCTACAGTGTGTCATAAACATGGAGAAGCACCATCTCGTTCTGGGGAAGACGGACAGGGAAGAAATCCCGTTTGTGGGCAGCGGCAGCGCTGCGGCGGGAGAGCAGTAAGTTGCCCGGGGAGGTGAGCTGCATGTGCACCGCTGAGCCTGATGGCAGCGTCCCCCGGCACGGCCACGCAGGAGCCCCCAGACCCTCGCTGCAGGCGAGCGAGAGCTCACCGGCACTGGCAAAAATTGGTTTCATCAGTTCATTGAGTTTTGAAACAGAATCCCTGGCTTTTTCAGCAGCCTTTTTCAGCTTTTTTGCTTTTTTTCCAGTAAGCATTGTGYAGCAAAGGGGTGTCTGAAAAGACACGCACAGGGAAACGCCTTAGGAAATGCACTTTTTGGAGGTCACTAGGAAGACTCCTTGAGCGSTGCTTTGAGAACGTTCCCAAACAAATCTTTTTCTGGAAAATATTTACGAAGCAAGGCAAATAAACCCACATGAATGTTTTGCAAAGTGCAGGAGAGAGAGATCCTGCCTGGAGATAACGGTGTTGCCACTTCTCCCCGCGTTGCCCTGGCTGCCCTTCCTCCAGCTGCTCCTGATGTCCCGGACTTTTTCAGCCTTATCTCCCTATAGAAAGAGAAATCTGTGCTGTCTGCTCTGGTACCTCCTAAACATGTGTAGCTTGTGACAGCTGGCTCTGCAGGCAGGCAGGCAGCAGGCAGGGCAATCCCCCTCCTYCCAGGCGCTGCGCGGGGCCCCTCCTCGCTGAGCACTGTGAAGAAGAGAGGTATCGCTGGCTCCTGCCTCCGACTTACGAAACCGGCAGGYGCCGGGTGCCTGAGAGGGGGATTTGCACTTAGGTGCCTCTCGGGCTTCGCAGGCAGCGCTTACGGTTGCTCGGTGATGAGCGCTGCGGACACAGCCATCTAAAAAATGTTTGCTCACTGCATAAGAAAGTGTCTTTGGCAAATGGCGTGGGGCAGCACCTTCTTTAGCTGCCTGTCATGACCAGCCACAGTCATTTTGGATGTCGTGCAGCCCCCGTGCAGCTCGAGCCTGCTGTGCTGGGCACCGACGAGCTCGAGGAGCCTGGGTGGGAGCGGGGAAAGGGCAGAGCTTCCTCARCTAATTGTATTTTTGCTCCTTGGGGACTACACGAGGGATGTACGTGCTAGCGCAAGCAGTCAGGACGAGAGCGCATGTGCACCCGCCGCGTGCCCAGGRCAGCCGCCGGCCATGGGTGCTGCCAGGGCGTGAGCCCGGGGAGCGCCTGGTACAGCACCATAGGGAGACCCTGCCGCAGCGCACRACCACAGGATGTTTTCCCCGTCTCCTTAGAAATAGGGATGCGAGAGGCATAGTGTAGTTCTGTCACTGCTGCAGTGATGAATTATTTCTTGGTACTGCATTCAAGGCCAAATTTTGCTGCTTTTTTTTTTTCCATGAAAAACGCCTGTTTTATTGAATGTCTTTTCCTTCCTGTTTCAGCAGTTCAGAGGCATAAAAAGAAATTGAAACATCGTCCCCACAAAAGAGCTTGACATCAAAGAAATCCTGTGCAGCTGTTCCAGATGAAACAGCAGCRCGCTGCTGTGAAAATATTTATACTAGGCTACAGCTTGAGTAGAGCTAAATGGAATCCTGTTCAGTAGCCAGTAATTTAGAGATATTGTCATGTTTATCTATGGRTTTTGAGAAACAAACGTGTGCTTATTTTCTGGACTTTTCTATATAGTGTCCTCTTTATTACAAACAGTTGGGAAAACCTTAYGAATTTCTTCTGATGAGAAAAATAATTTTTATAGTGGCCTCRTATGAGTAATTGTATTTAGCTGTGATTAGAGGCTATCAAAATGAAATTTTTATTAATGATTTTTCCAGGGGCTAAGCATTTATATTCACTTAATTGATATTGCCACATTCAAATGGCCATTACCAGGAAGTTACTCAGAGTACAATAACAATGCTAATACCACCTAGGAATTATAGCTCATCCTGTTAGCATAGTATTGTTGCCATGTAATTAGGGATGCAACTGCTGGCTTGATGAGAAAGAGCAATTACAGAATTATTAATGGGTTATAGGCTCCTCTACAGTGGCATGGCAGAAGSACAGGAACAGGGTCTGGGAGGGCTCCCAGGGTGATCTCCCGCAGCCCCCAGCTCGCTGTGGGGTTGGCACCAGCACAGGGGCAGCCCAACGTGGCGCTGCCTCGCTGGGGCTCGAAACCCCCCGAGGARGGATCCTCCGGGCAGGTCTCGGCTGCCTTCCTAGCGGGAGTAGTCAGGAAAATTAATCATCGTATTGAGCCAAAAAGCAACAAACAAGCACAAAAGTACGTTGTCTGGAAAGCGGCAGATACAGAGCCTTATTGGTACATCAGGAACCAAATGGCCCCAACGYGCCCTCGGTTCTCCCCTGGGGCCAGGACGGGTGCCTCCGCCTGCCCACCCAGCACCCTGCCTGAAGCACCAGCAGCAGCCGGGCCACGCGCTGCTGCGGGTTATCGACTCCAGTTGGACTTTAGTGTTGCTGCCAGAAATGCCATATTTTTTATATCTATTTATGAATTGCCTGGGATCTTGAGTACAACACTAACCTTGATCACCCTCAGGGCAGGTGGGAGTTTTCGCCAGGACGAACGTTGCATTTGGTGTTACTGTCCTGTAGCAGCAGGGTTGCTACTTCACTTGCAGACCAGACTTGCAATGCTGCTCGCTTGCAGACCAGGACAAACGTACGGTATTGCTTGGGGGAGCCTGGCCTCGTACAAAAGCAGCTTTCTAGATTTTTAAAAGCTAATGGGAATTAATTACTGCTACCTGCTGAAGAGGCATCTTTAAAATTCAGAATAATATCCTTGTGATGTTGCGCATCTGCCGACGGCCGGTCCTGCGGCAGCCGGACCTGCAAGGGCCAGCTGCGTGCTGCAGGAGCGGGAGGCTGCTCCGGCGGCTCTTACTTAGCAAAAGCCCCTTGGCCCCAGGCAGGCGCAGGCTGCAGCGCGGCTCGGCTGGGCTGCGGGGTCTCCTGCGGGATCCAAGCAGCCGCCCAGGCGCTTAAGCCTCCCCACAGACATTAATGCACCRCTCGCCCAGGCATCCCGGGGTGCGCAGCGTCAGCCGCAAGCACCAACATTGTCGCTGGCATTTCCACTAAGGAAATGTCTCGACAGTCCTGGGCGAAGACCCGTAACTCTTGTCACCTCGTGGCCATCGGCTCAGGCCTGGAGCCTGTCCCGTGAGCCAGGCTCCTCCAGCTCTAGCCAGTCTGCGCCCAGTGATGCCACCTCATGCCTGCCATGGCATCTAAGCTGGAGCTTTATCTCCCGCAGTGGGTTTGAACCTCTTTTCAATGTTGGGTATGAC
This sequence comes from Oceanodroma leucorhoa, assembly GCA_030449065.1. Classification (NCBI taxonomy): domain Eukaryota; kingdom Metazoa; phylum Chordata; class Aves; order Procellariiformes; genus Oceanodroma; species Oceanodroma leucorhoa. The sequence goes on along the minus strand of JASVER010000028.1, from coordinate 567,193 downwards.
TAGCAAAATACTGAACTATCTGTATTTTGAGCTATTTTCTATTTTGGTGATAAGTTTCAGTGCTTTCTCTACATACAGTATTTTATATAACACAACTATATATATATATATTTACAAGGTTGGGCTGCTCAGGGCAGTCCCACTGATGTGTTGTAGAAATATTTCTCTAAATATGAAATATATTTGATTATTTTATATGCTATGAGTTTGGTATTTTGGTACTTCTTTCTTTCTGTGCTTATTACTGTGCTAAATGTCAAATTAAATCTAAATAAAGTTCCATTGTTACTGCTGTTTATTTGCTTGTACCCTGAATATGCTGGTTATTTGTTTCCAGTGCACTTTGTTGAGAACAGAGTTTGTTTCACTCTTTACCCTGGTGGGGCTCCACAGTGCTTTTGTGCTTTCCTCGGGAATTGCTGTCGGACCGTGCAGAGCGCGGCAGTGGAGATGCGCTAACCAGGCAGGCTAAACGGCACGCGGCATTACTTGTGGTAAAATGTGAGCATTTGAAACCTCAGCCTTTTGTTGCCACACATCTCCCTCCCAAAGGAGGTGTGAGGTCCTGCTTGTGCTACTTTGAGTTGTACCCTTTGGAAAGCTGAGTTTGTTTCTGCCGTGTTTGGCTAGCTCGCTGGGGCAATACCAGGCGGTGTAGGGGAATACGAAGGCGACTTTGTAAACTTTGTGAAGCTAGGAAAAGAAAGTGGTCAGGGCAAAAGACAAGTAAGGCATGCATGCCATAGCTATGTGACCACAAACAGAAGAGCAGAAGCCTGAGATCAGGGTCTTCCCCAAGCTTTGGATGTGGATTTAGGGGCTTGCTGTCTGCCCAGGTAGTCTTTAGGCTGCTTCAGCAGTAGTTGATTTCTCTCTTACTGATGAGAAATTATCCTTTTACCCACTCAAAGTCCCACAGCAAAAACCTTTGGTGGAGCAGCAATACTTCAAGCCCAGTAAAAGTGGCTCTCCTCAGCGCTGGGCTGCCGTTCTCCGAGCATGGAAARAAACCAGACTCCAGCAATAAAGTGGAGAAAAAATGAGGAGGACAAATGTACAGGCAAGAATAACTTCTCATGCTTCCTGGAGCTGCTATGGGTTTCTAGGCTTACTCAGAYTATTCCTGATGCTAGAGAGCAGAGTCCTAGAACACACAAATGAAAAATCAATAGGCAAAATTTCATCCCTTCTGCACAGAGTGGGGCTAGCCCTGGTGCTGGTGGCCTTTCAGAGGTGGCTGCTGTGAGCAAGATGCTCTATAAGACAGGACAGCTGCTATAGAAGACAGGCGCTCACCTGAGTCCAGAGGGATTATAGACTATGGGAAGTAACATCAGATCTCTGTGTCTACGCAAGCACTTGCATGGCCACAGAGGTAAATGGGAAAGCGGCTGAGTGTTGCAGACCAGCTCAGCAAGCCCTGGGTGCTTGCTCCTGCTTATCTCAGCACAGGTGTGTGCCTATGCACCTCTGGCCACCTCTCCCCACCATGGGTTTGCAGGAAGCCTGGGCATGGCCCTGCAACCGAGGGACCTGCTGCCTCTTGGCAGGYGGCTGGGGGCAGAGAAGAGGGCAATGCCTGAAATGGTCTGAGATGAGAAGGACTCGGGAGATAAAAAGGCAGCTGCAAGCAGATGTTATGAGAAGCCCCTGGGGTAGTGGAGGGTTTTGTTGAATGATTTACGCCCCAGCTGGTGAATGCTGTCATGCTGCAAACAAACATCTCACGGGTGAGGACAAGCACAACCCCCCCAAGCAGCCTAGGGGAAAGTGAGCCAGCTGCTCCTCGGCCAAAGGGCTCCCCAGCACTATCGCTGTGCTCATGTAGTCAGCAAAGCGCTGTGGGACAGAACACCTTTGTCCCCTCCAAAGTCTTGTCTTCATTTGGCCATGCCTAAAGCAGAGATGAAGCACGCAAAGAGGAAGACGTTAACAGGAGCCTTAGTRGGTCCATCACAGCACTTCAAAAGCCGGTGGAACATGCAGGATCTTGGTGCTTGGGCTCCTGCAACTAAGGTGGCCYGTGTGATTAAGACATCAATGCTCACTGAAAACTTTAGAGATCTGGACAGCTGGTGGAGAGTGGCTGTCAGACTCCCAATTCATGTCTATATTTCATTGTAAGTGATGCACCYGAGGCCACACGGGCAGGCAGTAGCAGAGGAGGAGCCCCCCGGGGCTGCAGAGTGGGGCTCTCCCCATGACCCCACCACCTTCCTCTCCACATCAGTCCAAGCAGCTATGGAACCGACCATCAGTTTAACTCCTTCTGGGCTGCCCGCTCTGCAGCAGCACTTGCTGCTGATTCGAGTGGAAAATCAGAGAACGTTGCCAGGAGTAGCCCTACAGCAACATTATTCACACGCATTTTGTATCCTGCTGAGATCCACCGTTTTTTCATCGCCTCTGCCAGCAGAGCAGCTGATTAGACGAGACCCGCTGGGGCATCTCTCCACAGCTATCTGCAGGGTAATCTGTTATCTAATAGTTCTCCAGGGAGGTCCTTTTTATGAGCTTTTCTATTACTGTTTTGCTGATGATAATGTGATGCTCAACATGTTGTGAAAACAACTGATTCGTATGTCTCAGAAGCAAATAACTAGATGACTTATTTCGCTATAAACATACATTTTAGGGCTGTACATTGCTTGGTTTATTTTATGGGTCAAACATTAGTTGAGGTCTGTATTGCTTTATCACCTGCTCGCTTAATAGATRGAGGTGAGGTACTGGGTTTCCATCAATTGAAAGTTTGCTCCTTTTTGTAAGCTGAGTTTTCTCTTTTTTCTCTTTTTCATGGGCTGTGCACCGCTAGGGCTAGCTCAGCCATGTGCTCGTCACCTCCTCCTCCTCCTGTGTTAACAACCACATCGCTGATGAAAGGCTACAGACTCTGGAGATGACACTGTAGGTATCGGTGACATTTCACTAGAGATGGCGTTGCTGAAAAGGCAATTGATTTAATGATTTCATTACTAGAGCAGGTGCTGCCACCACTTCCCCAGGATGAGACTTCATCACTCTCAAAGTGGGTGTGAAGATAAGTCAACAACCTAAAAATACCGGGAGTTCAGGAATAACAGGAAGCCATGGCAGCAGGAGAACTAGCTGGGGGGACACTGCAGGGACTTTCTCTCTTTCTTGTTTTGAATGCGGCAGGATCAATGCCTGGGGCTYGTGAGAGAGCGACTGGCACAGTGGCTTCCCCCACCGTGAGACACGGTTGGACACTCTAGAAAAGGGGAAGAGGTGCAAAGCTACGTGCTCATTAAATGTAAAACCGCCCAGTATCCTAGAAACAGGTGGTGTGTCTGCAGAAGGTGGGGAGCTCTTAGTGCCACTTCAGCCTTGCGTGTCTCGCCTCTGCTGTCCACGTGTCCCCCCCAGGCAGTCGCAGGGCCAGCACTGATTTACTGCTCACCTCCTTTCACCTCTCTTTCTCAAAGACCAGGAAAAACAACCTCCTCCCTGCAGTGGACCTGCAGCCACTGCTACTGCAGGTGAGGAAACTGCTACCACGCCGAGGTGCCTTCGGGGGGTTCACTGCCTGGGGGGCTGGCACAGCCTGACCAGCCCCATGCCCTGCACCGCRGTGTCTGGCAGCGCCGCGCTGCTGTTTGTACCCAGCTCGGCCGGGCCGGCCTGTGCTGCAGCCGCGGGGGCCGTGCTGGGGCGCAGTGGGCTGCAGCTGCAGCGTCCCYGTGCTCTTGCTGGGCAGCGGCCCCACGGGTGACGTGGGGGGTGCGGAAACCCGGTGCCCTAGCTTGGTGGCAGAAGAAAGGCAGCGGTTGCTCCTCCCAAGGGATGAAGCTCTAAGAGAGGGCTGCCAGGAAGACTGGGGTGAGACCTGGACCCAGCCAGCTAAAAACTCTCTCTGCTGTAAGGAAATGGCGGGCAGGGCTAAGTACCGCTGTTACCTGCAACCCCATGGCGCACAGATGGCCACCGCGTTTTCCAGGCGTTGCCAGCTGGGGAGCAGCTCAATGGCAATGCCGGCAAAGGCAGCGTTGAAAAATACTGCTTAAGRGAAAGAGCAATGTTGAGACCTATGTTCTCAAGGAGAAAACCAATGTATTTTAAAGTGTTGCTATAAATCCCAGTTCTCTGTTCCCCCACAAACAGATCAGATGGAACAAGACAAGTGATCGGGCACTTGATGGCTGCAAARCACACTGAATCATGGAGATCAAGGGCAAACAGGCTCCATCTGAGAAACTCTGCAACACCAGAAGGCGCTTGCTATTAATTTGAAAAGAAAAATGTAAKTGGGGGTGAATCATTGGTCTTCCCTGGATCACAAATCCAAAAACCACTTCAAAATAGCTGGGTATTTTGACAAAGCCCAGCAGGAGYGCATTGCAGCCCAGTAACCTGGTTTTATCCAGGCCAGTAGAGATCAGGACAYGCAAAGAATGATCAGGATTTTGCCACTAGCCTTTTTGGGTGCTGGTAGAGAAGGAGAAAATCCATAATTGGGCAAAATGTGACTTGGAGCTGGCATAACAGGGAACTGGGTCTCAACAGTGCAGACATCCRTGAAGTGGGTCTGCTGTGAGCGGTGCCCTGGGAAGGGCTGTTTGGCCTTCCRGCTCGGGAGGTTTAGAGAGGAAATCTGTGGATTTTAAGCTCCTTCTACTCACAGAGAGCTCCTCTACTGAAAGCATTGTGATGCTTCTTGGTTTAGGTTTCAATGACATTTTAGGGATTGACTTTTCAGGCTAACAGAAGGGGAAAATGGGCTCTTGTTCCTCCAGAAGGAGATGACAGTGTATTTTTAAAAACAAATTATGTATGAGGGCTAATTAACTTGGCATTTACAGCTTAGCATTCTCCTAGATAAATTTGCTCCAACTGAGACCACATTTTGTTGCAAGGAAGCTTCTGCCTCACATCTCTTTCCTCCTGCTGCTTCGTATGCTGTGATATTAAGGTCACAAGCCATCTTCCAATGTCSTGTTCAGTGCCTTCCAATTAAGTAACGAGTAAAGTGAAGATCCCAGGTACGGTTTAGCTGTGAGGGCTGAGACATCTCTCAGTGGGGCTCCTTATGGACCTGGTCGATGTTTTAACAGCTAGAAAGAGCCTAGTGGGACAGGCTCCTAGAGAAGCTTGCTACAGAGCAATGATTTAACCAGCGGAGACACTGTTCTTTCTGCTCACCGTAGAGGAGCTCTGAAGAGGTCATACTAATGAGGGGAAGGAGACTATGAAGGTGAGGAATTTATCTCCTCCTCTGGCGCTAAGGCCTTGCCAAATAATTTGCTCTCTGAGCATGCTGTGATTATGGTTAGCAGGCCGGGGGGATGGACAGCCCAGATGCATGGGCAGGATGGGGCAGGCAAAAAAACCCTCTTGTCCTTGCTGCTGCAGGCCCCCAGACCCCTGCTGTGGTGTGCAGGACACTCTCATCAGCAACCTGTCCCACCGCAGGAGCTCCAAAATCCTGTTTGCTTGTGCTGTGCATGTGCTTCAGGGCTACGTGGCACAACGGGGCAGCGCTCGCTCCACTCAGTGGGGAGGGACAGCTGAAGAGAGAAGGCCTAAGCTTGTTTCGACAAGGGGTGGTGACTTTATGTGGACATTGTTTGGGTGTTATTCAACTCTCAGCAAAGTCCTCCCTCTCCTGCCAAGATCATTTTCCACCCCATGGAGCATCCCCTGCCTCAGGAGAGCATCTGACAGTGTGCTACTGGGAACTCATGCGTTACCTAAGTAGTTATCATAAAGAAGGGAAAATGGGTTCACCTGTACCTATCCAGAGAGCAACTGAGCACAGTGGCAGCTGAAAAAAACCTACCTGGAGAAAGCACTAACTTAATTAATCACCATAGTCTGTACGAAGGGGGAGTTAATAGGATGCTGTCATTCAAAAATTGTATTAGAAGATGCTGATGGCAAGGAGCCCACATCAGTTGCTCTCCCTGCACTTCCGCTCTCTGCCATCCCAAATTGAGTTAAGGTGATCCAGATGCACCTCTTATTGCTTTAGGAGAAAAATATGGCTTATTTTTTCCTGAGGGTCACAGGTAACTAATGCAATACAGGCCAGGCACGGCAAAGGTAAAGCCCCATCCTCAGCGGTGTGAACCGCCATGGTCACTGTGAGATCAGTGGGCTATCCCCAGGGCCCAGCGTTGGGAGAAAAAGTCTCAGGATTCTCTTTGATAGGATGAAGGGATAAAATGCACCAACCATAAGACTGGTTTGTGGGAGAGCTGCAGGTCTGCACGACTACGTGCTCACRTGCAAACGGAAACCTTGAACTTTTTTCACTCTTTAGATTTTCTTCTCTGAATTTTTAAGCCTGAATTGACACATCTTCAACTAACAAGGTCAGTTATTCACTTTCCCCACAATACCAAACTATAAACATAAGTGGTGGTGGTGGGTAAACAAACAAACGAACCCAAAAGACATGTACACAAAACCCAAACAAAACATTCAGTTGTTGTAAAGSCCAGAAGCTCTAATCAGGGCTCCAGTCTATTAAATACAATACAAACAGAACAGACTCAGTGTCCAGCTTTTGAGGCTGGTGAGTTAAAATTAGGGCAACTTGGCTAGTGAAGAAGACAGTCAGGATGGCAAAAGGAAGGACATGAGGTTTTAGTAGAAATAACTGTGTGCTAAAATAATCCATAAGAGACTGGTATTAATAACCAACTCTCCCCACAGCTCTCCTGCGTGGAATATGCTGCCTACCCRAAAGTCCATCACAGCTGCATTTAGGTGGGTGTAGAAGATGCCTCCCAGGGAGCATTGCTCAGAGTGGACAGCCTCCAGGTAAGTCCCACTCTATAGGAAGAAAACCAAGGCTATGTATTTGGTAGAATCACCTACATGTATTTATTGACCTCCCCAGAGATCAATTGGCACCACTAAACCACAGGCTGGCCCAAACAGCTTTCAAAAAAAGCCACCCCACTCTGTTTGGAAAAGGCTCCAAATTTGTATCTTTTTCTCGATGCAGCAAAGCTCCTTTCTGCCCTTGAGCTGAGAGAAGCAGGTGCTCTCGTCAGGCAGAGGACAACCAGAAGYATATCTCAGAAGCACATGATGTACTGGGCTCTCTGGAGACTGCTAATGATGTTTGATTAATTTTCATTATCAGTGTGAGCAATCTTTGGGCTCTCTCTGCATCTGTCTTATTTAGAGTTCTCTTTTCTTTCTTAGCTGAATGGCAGCTTCTACAGACAGTGATCTAATTGTTCCTCAGCACCTGCTTGAAGCTGTCCAAGTTAAGGATGGACATCATTGTGTAATTTGCAGTATGCGTGATTTGGTCTTTAAGGCTCAGATCAAATAAAATGGAATAGCAGATTAGCCAGTAACTGAATGAAGTGGAAGGTAACATGCAGACTCATCTGGGGATCACAGAAATGCTTAGTCTGGACAACACTGAATAACGGACCAAATCAAAATATGCATGTTGTGGTCACCAAGCAGCAGGACGAACAGCCTTTCAGCAGATGATACCCTGAGCTTATAATGTACAAACCGCTTTCTGTCTACCAGGGCAACGAGCTTTTGCAGCGCATTTTATACTGAGTCTTTGCAGCGCTATAGAACTCCGACGCAGCGGCCAGGGCACAATGAGTTCAGTTGCTGCTGGTGGGGCAAATGCCCGGGATGGGTTATGTGCTGTCACCTATGGGCCTGTCATCATCCTCSGAAGCGGTGCAGGGAGCACCTCGTGCTGAGCCCTGCGAGGGTGAAGCCGGCTCCTGAGCTGGGGTCATACAATCCTTCTGAGTCATGCCCAGGGGCGCGAGGCAAGGGGTGCTCAGAGGACTGCGGCTGGAGGAAGAGCGCATAGGGTCCGGCTCACTGACGCMGCCGCGATCCCCTCTTACGGGCACTCGCCGCTCCAGGACATCAGAGGTGGTAAGTYAGCCCATTGCACACACCTCAGGAAACCTGTCCTTGGTACGGCCATGGCCGTGCCAGGACACAGCACTTGCCAGCCCCCAGGGTTGTTCACGTGCTGGAAAGGGGATAACCTTGTCAGCGTTGAGCTGCAAGTCCCTCTCAGTCGGGCAGGCTTGGAGAAGCCCCTCTGTGGGCTCCAGCCCTTCGGTGAGCCCCAGTAAGGATCCCAGCCCTTGCTTGGTTATCAAGCCTAATTTTGCTTCCCTCCTATCTGGATGACAACATGCGCTCGTTGAGGCAAATACTGAGCAACTGGGAGTGGTACAGCCAAAGCCACAGRCTGAACTCTTGGTCTATGTATAAAAAGCAAAACAAACTTAGAATCTGTACTGGAAAAAATGTTTTAAAATATTTTTAACTTAAAAAAAAGAATACCATCCTCCAACTCACTATCGCACTGCACTGAACCGGCAGGCAGGAAAACTTAGCTCACTTTCCTCCACTGTGACCCAGCTTTAATGCCCTGAACTCATCTTTATGCTCCACATTTCCCATCTATACAGCCAAAAGCATCAACTCCAAAGACTTCTGCCTGGAGAACTGCTGGCTTGACTGATCTGTATTTGGCCCTCGTGAAGGCCTCGCTCTTGGGGCGCTCCCAGGAGGCATACAGCTTTTGGAGGACGGGCAGGACGAGGCTTGCCCGCAACAAAAGCAGATCTTCCTTTCCACAATAATTAGKCCGAGCAGCTCCTTGCCTTCTACTACATGAAATCAGGAGTTACTTGAAGTGCTGTTATATTTTAATTCACTTCAGCATACATGGAGAATCAGGCACACTGTACCCAGCACCAATGAAAACAAATACAGTCCCTGGAGCGAAGACAAAAGTCATTCCCGATTACATTACGGAGCAGCAGTGTGCAGTGTAAAATGGCAAACCAAACTCAGCCATCCTCCTGGTGTTTGGGTCGTGCAGAGCTTAATACTCTCTGCTCTGACAATCAAAACATCGCTATTTCAAATAGACCTTGTTTTCCTCRTAAAACAATTTTTGTTAATTGAAGGAAGAGGCGTTGTACGGGGTTGAAAGTTGCAGCCTGGGCACGGCTGTCGATGTGATGAGGCAGGCAGAGGGGAGCTCGCAGGGAGCTCCTTTGCACGGTGTTGTCATGGGAACAGAGCAAGTAGGGCATCCGCCGCGCCGCGTCTTCCACGCAAACTCTGGCRATGCGGTGGCATAAAATCAGTGCCGTTCAGCAGCATTAGGAGAGMCGGCTATTAGGTTGTCTCTAGTAGAGATTTAATCTGAATGAAACGCAAAGGCCAGAACCTCCCTTTGTGTGAAAGTGGTGTCACTCCTTCTGATCTGAATGGAGCAAGAATTTACACCAACCAAGTGAGCATCTAGGCACAGACATCAGAGCAAAAGGACTGACATTAAAAATATCTGGTGGAACCACGATTTCTTCTAAGAACCTTCTGAAATAAGGTCATGTTAGAAAGCAGTTACTGAGTGCCTTGTTTACTTAGACGACTTCACTTGATTTYCACTGTTTGTGCACATTTTAACAGCCTATGAATTTGGCATCCATAATGATTAATGGCAGAAGACAAAGGGTTGTGCCCAGTGTATACGTCACCATGGCGTACAAGCTAAGAATACAAAATAACTGCCATAGTGTCAATATTTGCGGTCATCTGAAGTATCTGACTCCCTTTGCACAATGCTGTCTTTGAATGCAACTTACCTCCTCTGTGCAGGTCTATGATGTAGAATTATTAGAATTTTCTTTATGTTTATAAGAAATACCTTGTGCGAYACTGTGGTTTCTAGGGATAAGCAATGGTTAAGAATGGTTTCCTGGGTAAAGAGAATACGGAGATTCCTGCTCTTGCAGTTATAAGAGATGATGTATCTAAAAAAAAAAAGAATATTGTTAATGTTACACTGCAGAGACCAGTGAAAGTAGAATCAAATGCAGCAGGTAAGCCAAGACCTGAGAAAGGTTGAAAATGCTAACTGAAAAAAGGTTAAAAGAGCGAAACTCAGTTCATTGCCTCCAAGCTTTCATTTTATCTTGCCCAGGTCTGCTGACAAAGTAAAGAGCTCCTAATTAAAGCAGGCATCTGCAGTGTAACTGCATTGCTGCTGCTGACCCAGGCCAGCAAGATGCTGAGTGTATGCTCCTCATTTCCTATCGACACCAAAGTGTGAATGAGGGGGCCCACATCCGTCCAGGGCTTRCTTGATGTGTGCTTTGGAAAAGTGACCGAAATAGCAGGCAAGGGAAGAAAAGGGAGCCAGCGCATGGAGGGGTTCCCAGTTTCCTTGCTGAGGTTATTGATTAAAGCCCCTCTGCTTAGCAACAAGTTTGAGAAAAGTAATGATACACTTTACTGCAAAAAGGCCTGTAGTTGTACCATAATCAGTCTTGCACGGCCTTTAACATATCCCTCACTGGCTATGGTGTTTCCATGCAGGTTGCAGCAAAGACTGGAATGAAATGGCTGGCACTGGGTAGAGCATGTTCTGGATTCATAGCGACTTTACTTTTAGTGCTGATTAGGAGCATGGATTTATTAGGGCAATCMCAGTGGATTACTCTGTATGGGGAAGAAACTGTGGGTCCTTTTGGGGCATAGTTGCCTCCATGCAAACATGCCTCTGGCAAAAGCTCTTCTGGGGAGAAGAAGAGGGAGTACAGGACAAAGCATATGGAGCAGCAGCGACCTTGTCTCTCCCATGGGCAATGCACGCAGGGTGCCCGAGGTCCTGCCGGGTCAGGGCTGGTGGAGGCTGTTAATAAATTCTGGATTAAATAAACAAATGCAGAAGCTATCCTTCGTGCTGCAAGAGATGAAGTCAAGAGTTGTGGACTCAYAGATCGTGGTTAACCAGCTGAAGCCCCTTTCTCATCTACAAGCTGCTGTTCCTTGTATTTGCAGCACATCTCCTTTGCTGAAGGAAGGGACGTGCACCAGGAATTGCATTGATAAAGCAGGACATTTGTCACTAACTGAAACCATACGCAGAACACTGTATGCTCCCTGTGCATGCGATATGGGCAGCCAGCTGGTACTAACAAAATGCTCCAGTGTGGGAGAGTACCAACCGACCTTGCATTAACAGAGAGGGACCTTGAACTCTTCCAGCCCGCAGAAAAGTCAAGAGTGGATTCACTGAGACAGAAAGATAAAACAGATGCAGAGCTCTTTCAGCACTTCCCTCCATTTGCTTCATATCATAAATATCAATACAAATTTAGAAATACAGAGGTAATCAGTTTGTCTAGCTTGTCCTTTCCATATGCATATATTTCTGTTGTGAAAGGCTTTACGTATCTTCTAACAGCAGATTGCAAAATAATGCCTCGGTTATGGAAGGAAGCCACCAGCCATTACATTGCATTACTGTAATGTAATGGGTCTCTGAGATGAACTATATATGGAAAGCTTGCTTTTATTGTAAACCTTGTACCCCATCCACCCCCCCCGGCATCGATTGCTCTTTGCATTCCCCAGAGACCAAAGACCACAAGGCCAGAATAGAAGCTAGGCCTGAACAGAGCCACTAGGGTTTTGGCCCAAAACAGAACTCGAGACAAAACTGCGCTGTTTATTTTAAGGGATGCAGTACCAGTGACAGAATGTATTCAAATGGATGCTGATGACCGATCTGCTGAAAGGTGAATTTCTCATTAGCCTAGAGCAATTGACATTGTAATTAATTGCTTCCCACACTWCTTCGCCAAGTAAAGGCTGCTGTAATAACAAGTGCTGCTGTAATTTTAATTTTTTTAACTGAACATAGGGAATAGACAAAAGACAATCTGTATTTACTTTGTTTTTCTTTCTGTACAAATGTCACATTGCTCTCATGTTGGCAATGGCTGCAGAAGTGCTGATTCAATTACTTATTTACATAATCCCTTCAGATTTTTCTTTTATATCATTGTTGATAATGAAAAGATTTTCTCAGCTGAGAAAAGGAAGGGAAGCAGGCAAGTTCTGAATGTGAATAGGCTGAACTGACATAAAAAGATGGTAATTTGCATTAGTAAGAAATAATCATAATGCACATGATTAAAATTATGGTAAATACTGTCTACCCTGCCTGCCCTGAGGAACAGGTAGGGTAGACAGTGACAGTGAATGTCTGTTCAGCTGCAGAGTGCGAAGCAACCCTACATAAATTGTTTGAAGCAGCACAGTAGAGTCCAATGTTATTACCACTTAGTTATTTTAGCATAAAGTTATTTTACAGGGAAAAGGTTTTAAAATACTCTTATTCGCGTGTGAATCAGTGCAGCACAGTAAGGAGAAGCAGAGATGCGGCTCAGTGCACTGTTGGCTACAGGGATGGTGCGACTTTGGGAAGGCTCCTGTGACAGGAAAGGAAAAGCAGAAGCCCGCTCTGCATGTACAGCGCCTGGAAATTTAAAGCTCTTTATAAGCCAATTTTATAAGTTGACTGAGCAGAAAAGATACACCCCCGGAGCGGCTCCCCCCCAACACCTAGGGATGCACTACCTGTGCCGTCTCCTTCGTTGCAGTCTTGCCTTTTGCTCCCGAAAGCCCTGCTCAGGCTGTGCCCCAATGGCCCAGGGGGGTTTGCTGTGCCCCACAGCTCACCCTCTCTGTGGGGTGGGACCAGGATTTTGCCCTCCCCAGAGCCTCAGAAGAAGAGCCTTTGAATGATCAAAGGGACTGCTAGCAGCTCTCAGGGGAAACTCGTTGTGTGAGTCTTGATGATGGAGACAAATATGACAGAAGCTMCAAAATTGTAAAAAGCTCACTTCTAATTTAACGCAGTGCGCTGATAACAAAGCACAAGGTTTAGCTTAGAGAGGCCAGCGTGTGGCTGCAACTCTCAAAACAAATCTTGTTATCAAAGCACATTCTATATCATTTTAAAAGAGCAAATTAAATGTGAGAGCTCAGCTCCATTAACTTGAAGAGGGTTGGTCCGGTAAGGACTGAGCTGCATGCCACTAAAGCCTGGACTCCACAGATAAACTTTCCAGAGCTCTTTTGAAGATGAAACCCGTCTTCAGCCCTTCTGGAAGATCAGATAGCTGAAAAGCACCTGTCAATAGGGCTGTTATGGTCAGGGCAATCATTTAATGATTTTTTTTCCTTAAAATCACCCTTCCTTTGCATTTTTAAACTTTTTTCCTTGTTGTTTGTTTTTTGGGGTTTCTTTTACTGTGGTTTAACAGTATTGCTTCTGATACGAGTGTGCTGACAAATAAAAAAAAAAACTAAAAAAATCTAAATGTTAAGATAAAAACTTCCAGTACTTTTTTTTTTTAATAATTCATCCAGAAGTTTGGCTTACTAAATCACTGCTTACTGTTTTCTAGGGGAAGAATGGACTCATCTTCTAGAAGAAGTAACCTTTACCTCCTGCAGCACCAAGAGCCTGTGGCTCACAAGCTCCCATTTCTTTTTTTGGTGTCCCTGGATTTGAGGAAGCTCCAAGACTGGGCTTGAAGGTCCCAAAGGTCCCCATTCCAGCCATCTACAATAAAGTGCATTTATTACTTGTGTATTAGAACTCTTTGAGTGTGTTAGAAAATTAGTTTATCAGACTATCTATTAGAAATCTTTTCCTACACTGAGCTCTTCCAAATGCAGTGATGCCTCTGAAACTGCACATTATTTACTTCAGCTCAAAACTCGAGCCGTGTTTTTGTAAAAATTCAGCACGTTTTTCAACTCAGCAGTCGATTCGCCCATCGTAGACTATGAGCATGTGTGGTGAGGAAGACACAGAGCCACCTTCATGCTTCAGAACACTTTCATTGCAGATACAGTCATTAAACAGACAAATTGTTTGGCTAAGACTGAAACTTGATGTGTGCTCATTATACTCTGCTGGCAATTTTCCCTGAATTTTAAATAAAGGTGTTTTGTGTTTCCATAGTAACTCAAGCTCCTTTACCGAGATGCCCGATGCAGTTAGTATTACACAACTCGCTGTATTAAAACAAAGTGTAATAGCACAATTGAGAAGCATACAATARCTAAAGGATTATTTTAGTTCCTGTGAAATTACAGCCACTCACCRAGGCTGGGGAAGGAGAGAGGGAATAGAGCAGCTTTTGACAATGTACAGTGTTGCTACTTAGCAGGACAGAAAATGGATATAAGAAAGACACAAGGTATAAAAAAGAGGAGCGGGAATAAATGGCTGAGTCACACAGCCTACTGTAGCTCTGTGAAGTGTGTCAGAGCAGCTGAAATGAGTCTGAGTGGTTTCCCTGGCTGGGCTCGAGCACTTGCTCGCCACCGGCTCCCATGCAAGGGACAGGCTGGATCCAGCCCTGGCAGCATCAGCTGGGTTTGGGGSTTCCTGCCCAAGTGGGGAAAACTTGGAAACCGCTTCATGTGCCAGGTCTGAAGGGACGACAGCTGGAGATGCTGCTTCTCACCAATGCTGACTGCCCTCTGAAGGAAGGTGAACGCTGCTCTTGGGTGGCAATAGTTCACCACCACACTACTAAGGCGGCACATTGCTGGACTTTAGTGACGTTTTCTCAGAGAAACATCTGCCCATCTATCTGTCTATAAACTGTATTACGATCTATATAAATTGCCCGTGTATGTTCAGGTATGGAAAAGAAATGGATTAYCCGCAACTGGGATGTCCCGCCGAGAGTGCTACTGCTTATGGCGGAGCCAGCACTACGGCGGCGGCTGCTGCACTTGGCCTGTGCAAAACGGCTCCTCGGCGTACTCCGGTGCGCTCCCCGTCACGTTGCTCTGAGGGGACGGCCCGGGCTCGGGCCGCCACCGCGCTGCCCACGCCCGCGGGCAGGGGCCCTTAGAGCCGCGGGGGCAGGCGGGGAAGGTCACCCCGCGCCCGCCGCCCTTGGGCGCTCGCACCCCTCGGGGCAGCAGGCCCCGCACCCCGCACAGCGGGGTTTGGCCCAAGTCCCGGTCCGGCCGCAGCGCAGGCCTGTCGCAGGCCGCCCTTCACGGCCCTGCCCGCACGCCGAGCCTCGCGGGGGCCGCATCCCGTGGGGGGCCGCATCCCGCGGGGGGCACGCACGGACACGCCCTCTCATCCCGGAACCATCCGGCGGCGCCGCCGTTCCCGCGGGGGCCGCCATCGCGGCCGGACGCCGCCTGACGTGCGGCCGGCGGAAGGCGGAAGTGATGGCGGCGGGCGCTGCGGGCCCGGCGGCGGCGCGGCGGTGATAAGCGGCCGGGGCCCGACATGGCGGCCCGCTGCGGGGGCTGGGCGCGCCTCTGCTCGCTGCTGGCGCTGGCCGCTCTGGTGGGGCTGGGCGCTGAGGCCAAGGTGAGCGGGGTGGGGTGGGGGGAATGGATCACGGCGGTGCTCCCCGCCTCCCCTCCCGGTACCGGGGCCCTTCCCTCTCCGCCCAGCCGGTCGCTCGGTGCCCCCCTGGTCGATCCATACCCCCGTCGCCTCGGCCTGCTTTAGGTGGAGGCCGGAGCCGGGGGTTTCGGCCGGGTATTACCCTGCACCGCTGCCGCCCCGCGGGCTCCAGGAGCGGGCGGCGGCGCCGGGTGCGCGGCGCTTCCCGCGGGGCGGCCGGGAGGAGCGGGGCCCGTCTGCCCGGCCTCGCCACGGTCTGCCCCAGCCCCCGGTTTCTGCGCCAGCCGGGAGTTTGTAGCGATTCCTGTAGTTTTSACGTGGTGCCCGGGGACGCCGTCACGCAGCGCTACGAGTGACAGTCACGTACTGGCTGAGGCGGCCTCGCTGGAGAGGAGGCGGCTGCTCCCGCGGCCGCCGGGGCTGGGGTCGGGGGCAGCCCCGCGCCGCGCCGCGCCTCCAGCGCCGTGCCCCGCTTTCCGAGTGAGCTCTTCTCGCTGGTCCTGCGGTGACTCTGCTGGCTCCTGCTGCTGCCTCACCTGGGTCGGTTGTCCCCAGACACTCTGCTGTTGGTCCTTCTGGGTTAATATTTGGGACTATAATCTTAACATCTCTGTGACTGAGTGAGACCATCGTGAGTCCTAATAGTGAAAGTCTTTCCTATTGTCAGAGTCCCCGCGTGTCTGAATTTTTTTCCTTTTTAATGATAATCAGCTATTTGACTTTTCTGTGGTGAGACCAGAAGTGACTTGGTATGTAGTGCAGTCAAGGTTTTCCAACTGACGTATACCCGCTTAGTGTTACTGTGACTTGATTGTTCAGGGTAGAAGTTTATTACCAGTACGTCTTTTGTAATGCTGTTAGAAATTGCCTTGAACTTTAGACAAGCCATGTTTATCCTCTGTTTCTTACTACTTGCTCAAATAAGTTACTCTGATTTRGGTTTGAGAATGCTTTCATCTATAACCCCTTTCTGACCATTTCTGTTCTCTCCATAGGGTTTTCTGTTCTTATGCAATTTGGGAAAGGAATGAATTATCATGTTTTAATATACTACACAAAGTGATCTTTTTCTGAAATTCCATTTTTTCCAGTAGTGGTCTAAATGTTAATTTTGGGTGCTACTTCTTTCTCACTGTCCATAGCAGTTRATTCTYCTCRCTTCTTTCTGCAGTGCCTGTTGTTRTTTATGCAAATGTTAATTWGTTTCTCTAAAACTTGCTTTTACAAGTTTCTGTAATTTTTCACATTTACTTTGTSTTCATTTGGAATTCCAGTTTTGTACTTTTTTCTCTACCTCACAATATCCTGTGCTGTTTAAGATAAGAGGACCTTAGGTTGTACTAGTCCCTATAGTAGGTTTCCTTACAGAGTTGTTTCTCTTGTGGCCAGGGAGGACAGAATTATCCACAGAGGTTTCTTTGCCAGCCTCTATTTGGGGTTAATTTTCTTTCATTGTTTTAAGCTCGTCGCTGTGTCTGTTACACAGCTGTCCTCATAAGTTGGATAGTTGAATATACCAAMATCAGTAACTTCTGAATGTGCGGGTTTTTTCCTTAAAAAGAAGAGTGAGCTTAAACTCCAGATTTTTCTCATGAAGAATGCATTTGCTATCTAAAATAATAGCGTTACCTGACAAATTGCTCTGCTTGCTTAGTAATTTTGAAGGGTTGTTTTTAAACTTGAAGGAAATCCTGAGTAAGACTATTCAAAGATACTTGCAAGTAGTTTGTGTTAAATATTTCATGTATTATGTGAGGAGTGCTTTCTGTATCCTGTTATGATTACTGATGATAAATTGTTCTAAGCATATTGTTTACTTTCCAGAATTCTGAGGATGTCCGATGTAAATGCATCTGCCCTCCTTACAAAGACCATTCGGGCCATATTTACAACAAAAATGTTTCACAGAAAGACTGGTGAGTGTGTGGGGCATAAAAAATTATAATGAATCTTACTGGTTAAAGACTTGTTCCATAGTGATTATATGTGAGCTTCCTATGGTGGTGCCAGGGGAAATTACATCTCTTGCATAACTTACTGTAACTTTTCTTTTAAAAGTACTCCAAAAGTACTCCAAAATTCAGCTCTCGCAAGGCTTGAAATCTTTAGTTCTTGCCCTGTCTTCTGTTTTGGTTTGCTTGCTTGCATGTTTAGTTATTTATTTAGACTTGGAAGTAGTAGAAAGGAAGAGGGTGTTGTAATTTGAATTCAGTGATTTGAAATGGCGTAAAGGCAAGGGAGCACGGCCATGGAACTAGGACTCAGGAGTATTGTCTCCTCTTTCTCCATTCTTGAAACGCATCCTATCATTTAGAGACTATTGTTTCCGGAGATTTCTGTTCCTCAGAATTGCAGCCAAAGAGTGCAGTTATATGACATGGCCTGAGCCATCTAACAAATTTTTTGAGGGAGGGAGAAGGAGAGAGATATCTTACATCTCTGTGCCCCAGCAACCTGTTGTATTGTATTGTTTAGGCCAGCTATGGCATTTGTCAGTCTCCTCTCCAAGCTGAGGGCTGATGTGTACGGCCAGGGATGAGAGGGTGGGGAAGAAARGGAGACGACAGTGATTTGTTACATTGCCATAGGTCCCTTGTGTAATTTCACCTTGAGTATCATTGTCTATGTGAATCATACCATGGTTTAGAGATTTGTTGATGTTTGAAGTGCTCAGAGATTCTTGGGTCAACCTATAAAAACGTGACATACTTCTTAATGTATTGACTCTTCTTCAATTATGTTAAGAATTTATAAAAGACTTTTTAGTCTGACGAGTAGCAGTGGCTTGGCATCTTGATTATGAAAATTTCATGCCACTGAATAGGCCCACAAAAATAATTATAGGAATAAAATTAGTGATACAGATATGTGTAGAGCTGTGCCTTGACTTATTACTTACAGGAGAACTGTGAGAAACAACACTGTAAATTTCAGTCTAAACTAATAAACATAAAATATACTGTCCAGTCAAAATTACTATTTTTGTYCCACATGATTAACTTAACATTAGTCCTACTATGGCAAATAAAGTTGCAGCAATGAAACGCACTGGGAGAATTCCAGCTGCAGCAGACATTTCAGAGTAGCAGTGTTACTGGTTTTATTGTTCATTACCGCTCTGCAAATGAAAATGTTTTTTTTTCAGTGAGTACTGCTTAGTGTGTGCCTCAACTAGCAGAAAAGACCCTGTTTCCCTTTAAATCAATATTGGTACTGATTGAAGGAAAAATTATCTTTGAAGGCTTGACTAATTTTATGGTGAGAGATACTGATGCATACAGAATCTCAAAAATCCATTTTCCTATCTTAAATCTCRTTTTGTTGAGATCATTTCTTAAGTAACGATCTGGGAACATTTTATGGCTTTCATCTTCTGTTTGAGATGTCTTCTTGCCACTTCTAAAAAGGCTTGATTGCTAGTTTATGTGCAATAAAATCGACAAATTTAGTGCCATACTTTGGCTTCTGCATCAGTGCAAGTGACTTGTTAWTCAATAGAACTGGCTGATGTGCACCATCCTTCAGGCATTTAGATCAGTTACTTGTGAGACAAGAGCCAGATCAATTTTTAGTGTCTTCATGAATTATTTACAATATAATGACCACTTACTTCTGGCTTGTCCAGACATAAAATGAAAATTTAATTTTTAATGTTGAACCTGTAATGTGCATCATGATACTCTTACTTAGATGCTTCAGTTATTTCACTTGGAGTGGTCTGTCCTTTGGCTTCAGACTGGCAGACAGTGCGTTATGCTGACRTCAGTATGGGCTGGGGTGCTTTGATACCAACGGAAGTGTTCACCCTTCTGGACTCAGGTTTGGAACTATTGCAGGCGGTCCCATCCTGATGGACAGACAAGGCGCTAGGCAAGCATAGTGATGCCTAAGCCTAAGCACCTACAGGGTTAAATAACCCACTTGGAAAGTGTTGGTGTTTGTATTTTGTACTTTRAAAGTATTGGTGTACAGAGGTCAACTGCAGTGGTAGTGATGGACGGGGAGGGAGGGCGGGCGGGAGGAAGGACGCCCTGTCTACAAGCTGAATGAACTGGAAACCCRTCTGTGCAGAAGCTGCCCTTCTGACTAGCCTAGCTTGCCTCGGAAGAACAGCTTCCTTGGTGCTGTTACTGTGGGTACAAGGGAGGAGGTGATAATGTAGAGGCAGTTGAGTGGGAAAATTGTCTAGAGAAGGATCAGCCTTTKCTACATTTTCATCTAAAATTGCCATGGAATCTCAGTCCAAGGAAACATATAATCAAAATTCTATGACTCTGGTAGATTTTATACTTCCTAGCAACTTGAAACACTGAACTGGATAAAAAAACCTGCTATTAATATTTGATATATTCACAGTAACAGACTTACTACTGTACTTAAGCTGCATACAAGCTTTCTGCTATACTTGTGCACTGTATTGATGCAAGCTTTCAATCATATGAACAGAAATTGTGTAGATTATAACTTGCATGCATTTTTGATTTTGTAGCTTGAATGCTGCACTCCTCCACAGAAGAGAATGTAATTCTACTTTCAGATAAACGAGAAAAATAAGCCTTCCACTCCTCTCCAGAGGATGCGACTTGACACTCAATAGTTTTAGTTATGAAGAAGAAATATAAAGAAAACAGATGAGTTGGTGTCMGGCCATGTGTTTGCAGCGTTGTAATCTAGCCCAGTAGAGTGTGGAATCCTAGGCTGCTGCTGTCACTTCAGGCRTTTTGTTTCATTACCTGCTTCTGACTGTGCTAACGTTGAGTTAACCAGGATAAAGGCGAAACATGATTTTTGTTCTGTCAGTGCTCTGCRGGGACCCTGGGATGTGAACTCTAAACAACCAACCTGAGTCAGCAAAAAGACCAAAATTACATAAGTTATTGGTGGAAGCAGTTGTCTCATGGCAGCTGGATTTTAGTGCTGTGGTATAGAGTGCTCATAAGATTGTCAACCACGCTTTTTGGCATGGGACTGACTTATAYTTTGTAACCTTTTAAGTCAAATGATGCTTTCGCATCCGGGTCTGGTGCTGAAAACTGAATGCTATTTATTCACTATCTTGTTGCTTAGAGAAACAACCCATCTGACTTCTGTTTTTTTCTTCAATGCCTGTAACTTGTGATGGCAAGAAGAAAGAACTTCTGTTCATGAACACCAAAGAGAGGTTAATCTCACTTCAGATAGTGGAAGGATAGAATAAGGCTCCTTTGAGTATGATGAAGAAAGAAGTGTATAGCTGGAATTTACTTTCATCCATGATGTCAGTGTCAAATGATGCATTTGTGCTGGGATTCAAATCCTTGGACTTGTTATGCTAACAACAAAAACGAAAACATTGTATTGAGTTAGAAAAGTCTTAAAACTTGTTTAACAGCTTGTCAATAGCTGAATTTCATGTTTTAAGTAAAATAATTGTGGAGTAGTGATTTTTTTTTTTTTTAAAAATCTTGGATGCTGATAATTTAGAACAGCTGAACTTAACAGTGGCTTCTCAGCTCATGCAGCTGGGGTCTGCATGCATAGTGGAACAGGTAAACTAAAACCAGCTCAAAACTGACTGAGCAGTTTCTGTCTTTCTTCAGTGATTGTCTTCATGTGGTTGAGCCTATGCCTGTCCCGGGACCTGATGTAGAAGCATACTGTTTACGTTGTGAATGCAAATATGAAGAGAGAAGCTCTGTCACAATTAAGGTAAACAATGTAATTCTGTTGGCATATATTAAACACTTAAACTGATTAGTAAATATGTCTGTTGTCTTCTAGAGAAATATTCTTTTTAAAGGGAAAATTTTTCTAAAGCAGYCTAAGATTTAACTTTTCTTCATGATAGTTGCTCACAATTTATCTTGAGTAGTAACAATAGCATTAAGCTATAGCTGAAGGAGCGAGCTTGAGATCCTTTATTGAAGATCTYCACTTTGGAGATTAAGCTTCACACCTTGCTGAAATTCTGAGTGTTCTAGGGCATTTTGTCAAGCTTTGGACTTTGTTTTCATTATTATTTTAGAGGGCCTCTCATTATTCAGATGTCTTACTTGCTTACTATAAATTTTCTTTGTACGTTGGCAAGCTAAAAAGAGCAAAATTGTCCATGTTTGTTCTAACGGATGATTTCTGTATTCTTCACATTCTTATCCTATTGGAGCCATTGAGCCCTAGGCTGGGGTGAATAGATTGTGCAGTGCAGCTTTTCTTTTATAACACAGACTCCTTTTTTTGGTCTTTTAGAAGTTCGGTATTTCTTTTTGCCTTCCCATTTTTCTTAGTGACTGAATGCAGGTCTATGCTAGAGCATGGAGACCATGCAGGAACCCCCAAGTTTGTCACCCCAGTTTAGTGGCCAAACTGAACAGTTGTCTTGCTTGAGGTGAGATTTATAACACCAAGTTGTTTTAAGAGGAATAGCCTAAGATTTTTTTCAAGGCCTCACTAAGAGAAACTGTTTCACACTAACATCTGTCTGCCCCAAACCCTTTTAATACTAGGTCGTAGTTTGGTGGTTTTTCTCTGTTTGTGCGTTTTAAGTCACCTGGTGACACTACCAAAGATTGACAGGCTCATCACRTACTGTATGTACTCTTCTTTTGGTCCTTGCTGCCTGCTGAGAGATTGTGGCGGGAATGTCACAATTCTGGCATAAACTGTGCTTGCATTGTGTAGGTTACAATCATCATATACCTGTCTATTTTGGGCCTACTTCTTCTGTACATGGTGTACCTTACMCTGGTGGAACCTATACTGAAGAGACGTCTCTTTGGACATTCACAGCTCATACAAAGTGATGAAGACATTGGGGTGAGTTCACCGGAGTGCTTGTGTACTTGGGTTAACATAAAGATTGGRATGGTTGGTTGTTAAATAACTATTTGGGATGAGCAGCTTTTTTGCCAGGCAGTGTAAATGCTTTTCCTGAAGGGAGAGGAAAAGAAAGCTGTGTGATGACTTCTCTTAAGTCACTCTTTCATTTTTTCACTGGGCTAGAAAGTAGTAAAATGRGGACTGCTTCAGTTATCCCAGCTCTAGACACAGATTATTTTCTCAGAGGAGACACAGAGTAGGAATGGAGGTAAGCATATATAGGAGGTRCAACTTACAGTCTTGCTAGTGATCACATTTATGCAAATAGCTTGCTGCTTAGATTTCTTTCTACAAAAAGAAAGCAGAGGGCTTGCATCTTTTATTGCTCCAGTTTGAATTTGTTGATGCTAAAAATTCAAGGAGAAATTATTATAATGACAAAAMATAGTGATTGATGCTGAAATAATTTCTTAGTATTACAGCTAGAAACCAGAATGTGACAGTGGATTCCAACAGATCAGAACAGCCTTTTTTTGGGAGGAAAAGGGGAGTAGTCCATTAGTGACTTGGTTTACTGTCATTACTGGCCTTCCCAATCTCCAACAYGGTGTTTTTGACTTCTAATAAAAATGGAACAAAATTGTCTTCAGTGCCATTACAAGAAAGGAATGTAAGACCTTATGAAACCTTGTATTGGAAAGAGTGGGATACTTCAGTACCTGATCARTGTGGATGGTGGGAGTAGGTCATCTGTGTATTGAAGGGGGGACTTAGAAAAGTATAAAAATATGGACTATGGCTTTGCATCTGATGAATTTGCATGCCTGGGAGAAGTATTGCCATAAAATACTGTGAGGAAAGATTTCTAAAATGGCAGCTGGGTTGGTGGTAAAGAGTTTGTGTGGTTCAACACTGACAGATAAAACAATTCYGAAGTCTCAGCATCAAGGTACTTTCTATATTGAGCCCTCAAGGAGCACCGCTTTTACTGATAAAGTACACTTCAGGTGTGCCGTAATGTTAGAAAGAGTTTCTGAAACCAAACCCAGAGTATGAAACGGGAAGATTGCCATCTGCTTAACCTAAGCCTCTCAGCAGACGTGAGCACTTTATTACTATTGAAGTAAATGGGAGCTAGTCAAAAAGACTTACAACATGTATTAGTGTCTTACAATAGAATTRTTAGGAATATTTTCATCATTCCTTCAAATAAACAGGAAGTTAATAGAAGGAGATAAGTAAGTTTGTTCTTGGTGAAACAGAATTATGATGGCAACACTTTTTAAAATCTGTTTAAAAGCCCTGYAGTTCTGACTGCCTGTTGCTTCAGTGGCTTCATAGATCTGAAGGTATCAAAACCGGTAAATGTTATGCTGTGTATCTGCRGATTTTAATGTGAGTTACACTCAGTTTCTCCAGGCTGTTCTTATTTTTGGAGTGACAACTGTCATTCCTAGTAAACCGAGGAAAAGCCTATTCTTTAGTTCTACTGTTTTTTCATCAACAGTGGCYGCATCAGCCATCTTGACTTAAAAAGGTGTTTCTGTTCTGCGGGGGGGGGATATTAAGTATTCAAAATCAAGCATTTTCCTAGACAATAGCTTTTATCAGCTGTGCYTTCTTTATTTACCTTGATTTCACAACAAAAATATGTGATTGTTACCCAAGTTTGAGCTAACATTGTCTSGAGCAAAGGTTCTTCGGACAGAGGTATACCATTGCTATTATGTCCCACTGTTTCTGCACTTCCTTGTGTATTACATGGAGACATATTTCAAATGTCTTTGTATTGACATCTTAAGATTTTCCCAGTTACTTCTAGGAGGATATTGGGGTGTTTTTTTCTGGAAAACAGGGATTTGAATGACCYTCTTTCTGTCTGCATTCTTATAGCAAATTGGGCAGATTCCTACTTGAATTAAATGAGCTTGTGCTGTACGCTGYACCTCAGACAAATTATTTTTATTTTATGCCTTAGATAAATTATACTAATACCTCTAAATCTGGGTTAGAATCTCCTGATTGTAGGTGGAAGAAGTGAAGTAAGTCCCGTGGCAGAGCTCAGGTTAATGGCAGAATGAATTTACGTTAAAATCTGGATCCATCCTAACGAATTTCATGTTTGCTGTAACTGTTACTGTGACCATTACCTGTGCTTGTGGTGTCACTAGTGCTTATATCTGCAGTAGTGCTTGGAATAAAAAGCACTTCAGGTCCTTGCTTAGTTCATGTTGCTCCTTTCCTGTTTGTCCTCCTTCTGTGACAGTGAATGTGAAATAATTTAAGGTTCCTCATGACTTATCCCCATTCTTGCCTTCCCTCTGAGGTACTGATCCTTGTCATACTTTGGAAATACCATGTGCATCGATTTTGTTGCTGAATTTCAAGCCAGTATGTTTGCTCTTTCTCATTATCCATTGATGGCAGTGGCAACTGATAAATGTAAGCCRCTTCCATAGACCTCTTTCCTCTTAAATTCTTTTTTCCCTTTGTTGTCTACATAGAAATTGACAGTAGCTAGCCTTTGAGCCGAGATTGTTGTTTATCAGGAAAGCTAGTACCATCTAGCTTGTTCTGCGCTCTCCCTTCCACCATCTATTTTATTGTAGAAATGTGTTGTTATTGTGATTTTGTTTCCTTGTGAATGAAGTGATTTGTCACCTGTTAACTGCCCATTCTAGGTATATACAACTGCATAAATTTTTATGGTGAGATTATAGTTCTTTGGGTCAGGGATTGTCTCTTCTTCTCTATGAGCATATTTCTTAGCCCAGTGAGGCTCATGTGTGGCTTTGRGACTTGCAGGCATCACTTCAGTGGGTATCATTAATGATAATCTCTGTACTACTAAAAGTTATCGTTGAGCTACTCTACACGGTCATGTCACAAATAAAGTATCCATTAAGTCCTCAAAAGTGTTCTGGGGGAAAAAAAAGAAAGGAATATGAAGTGTAGGCATACAAAAAGGACAGTTATTTAATACAGGACATAATTATGTTATTTTTCATTATGCATTGTATATATGATGCTTTCTGACATAGCTTTAGCAACATGACTTTGTCCAAAACGGTTTGATAGCCAAATAAGAAGTTCAGTTCCAATTCTTACAATTTATAACTTGGTTATATTTACTAGAAGAAAATAAAGTTTTGCAGGTACTGTTAGAAAACAGAGTAAATATTAAATGAGCACTCGGTTATTGTTGAGCTCTGTCACTTAAGCAGCTGTATTGACACTGTGCTTTTAGACAGCTCAGTACAATGGGTTTAGTTTGGTAAACATCAGAGTGTGTTGGTTTGATATAGAAGCTGTGTGTGAACATCCTGAACTGCCTGATGGTAAATGGCCAAGAGCTGGCAGAGAACTGACTCTTTAATTCAGTTTTAAAGTGAAGTGCGTTCACGACAATAACAGGAGGCTCCCAGCGCCTGGGTCTGTTCTAGGCTTCTGTCCCACCAGCTGCTAATGGATGCAAAACTGTGTTTCTGATCTTGCAGCTCACCATGATGTTTCTGGGCAGCAGAGAATTGTTTGACAGTACAATGAAGTTTGGTCTGTTCGGGAAAGCTGTGGAAGTTACTTTGAATGAGAAATTGAAGTACAGTTCTAACTATTTAAAAACTTGCTTGGTCATTATTACTGACCAGCTCGTTGAAACAGCTCRTTTACCTTTAAAACAAAACAAAACCCCACATCCTTTGGAATGTAACAACAAAAAATACTAATGTAGTTGCTCAGTGGAATTGTTGAGATCTAACTAATGATTTTTGCCATTCCAGGATCACCAGCCTTTTGCAAATGCGCATGATGTGCTGGCTCGTTCTCGGAGCCGCGCCAATGTATTGAACAAAGTGGAGTATGCCCAGCAGCGTTGGAAGTTACAGGTCCAAGAGCAACGCAAATCTGTCTTTGACCGTCATGTTGTGCTGAGTTAATTGTGTCTCAGTAAAATGACTCCAGGGAAGTGAAGTGGACTAATTGAAAAGCTGACTTATGTCTTCCTGATCCTGCCAATTCAGAAGGGTTTTCTTGAATGGTTCGTTATTGATTTTTTTAAAAAAAAACAAACAACAAAGTATTTGAACTTTGAAGGAATGTACTGGAGTGGAAGCGATTTAAAGATTAGTTAACCAAAAGTTAAAATCTTTACATTTTCAAATGGCTTTTACTAACAAAACTGAAAATAAAACAAACCCTAAGATATTTTGGGTTGCCACTGTGGTACCTTATTTACAGTTGTGACTTTATGGTGGTTTTTAACTATATATTTCTCTCTACTATTTATGTGGTTAAAAAGTACCTGGGAACACAGTAATTACTTACAACTCACTAATTACTTTATGTAAAGACCTTTTGTAAATATACTTGGATTTTCTGCTGACTAATGCTAGGTACTAGAAATCTAAATCTTGCAGTGTAGTTTTCGTATCAGAGAATGAAATCCTGATTGGCTGTATTCATCATTTGGTTTCTTGCACTCGTACTTTCAAGATGCTTGTATGTCAAGTAATGTTTGCAGATTTAAGGCAAAACTTAAATGGACACTGACTCTTTGAGCTGCATACTTAAAGTACTGTGATGTAGATAAACTCAAATGCAGTGCTTATSAAGACAGTGTTGGCATTTTGTTCATTTTGCATTAATAGCTTAATATATTGTATGTGTATGATATCTCTTAAAAAATCTTTTCCCTTTCTTTTCTTGGGTAAAGTCTCAGGAGTTAGTATATGATGAAATATTTATTATAAAAATCTTCCTGCATTTGTCTGGATTGATGGTGTAAGGCACATACTTTCTCTAGCACCTGTCATCTGGGGAGTTAGGTGTATTTTTTTATCTGTGGTTCTGTACTCATCTCTCTTAAGAGGTATACAGTTGCTAGATGACTAACTTTCATATATCTCCTTTGGAATGTAACAATTAAAGATAATGATGATTTTTGAAAAATGGATGTGCATTATCTGTATATCATCTTTTTTCTCCCTCATTACTCTGCATGTAAATTCAATCTATAAAAGCACTTCTCTGAAAACACTTCAGAGTAGAAATACGCACTTGCTTAGTGCTTAGATAAAGAAAAGAAAGGCTCACCAAATTGCTAATTGAAAAAAATTGTTAATCCCTGACTCAAATTTAGCTATGCATATGTAGATACATTATTGTCTTACACAGTTTTCAGTTCCAGTGTGGAACAAAATGGTACATGGAACAGTACCATATGTTGCTGGGYGCAGTTTTGGCTTGCTTAGCCCACAGCCTGGGGGACAGAGTAGCATGGGAGGTGAAGTGTACCTGCACACACAGCTCTGCCACGTCAGGGGTGGAACGTAGTTGCTCCATAGCAACATTTGCACTGACCGCAGTTCTTTTGCAGATACAGAGCTTCATTCTCTTGTCGGCCCTGTAGTCTTCCAAAAACTGAGTTAATCTGGAAGGAATTGTAATGGGTGGCTAGTTGGTGGAGGCACAGGATTCTTTCTTTAAATTAAAAAAAAAAAAAAAAGGTGGATTCACAGGACAAAAAAAAAATCCAGACTTGGGTTCAGTTACTGTGTCCAACATCCCACCCTGATGAGTGAATAACTGGTTATGACAGTGATGTACCTAGGGTCCCCTAAAGAAAAATATTGTAACTTGTTTGTTGAGTACATGCCTGTCTACTGGTTCTAGTAGATGTTCTGCCTCTTGGCTGCCTTTCTGATGAGGCCTGAAGCTGGTGYGGGAAGGAGGATGCAGAATACAGCATTATTGTGGCCCCACACAAGGGCAGCAGAAGCAGAATGCTTTAGTCCCAAGACGACAAGACTGGGTGTATGTAGCTCTCTTGGTAGCAGATCAAGTGTTTCTAATCTTACAGTGTTGTCTGAAAGTTTTAAGCTCAACTGGTTTGATTTTGGATTTTTTTTGTGGTTTTACTTTGATCGATAGAAGGACCAAACAGTGAGGTAGTCTAAAGTGTCAAGGTAATCCTGTAAAATGTGGGAGTGTTGAAGTTGGTGTCCTATTTCCTTGCACTTGTACAATTGGACAGCTATATGCTGATATATGTGGCATCTATATACTTATATATATTTGATTATACAGACTGATTGCACCATACTGTGTTTCTAAGTTTAAGCAAAACCTTAAAATGTTTGTCTTGCTACTGATTGCTCACTGTTTTCAAATCTTGTCTACCKCCATAAATTATTTATTAGAGACCTTTTATATGGTGTTATACTTTTAACACTAAGGGCATTTCCCAAAATTACTGGTATAATGAAGATTAAATTTGAGGGTATTACGCTAACTAATGTGTGTCCTCACCTCTAACCTGGAGACAAATCCATCATAAGTTTCTTCTAAATAAATGCTGATTTTCTGTGTTTAAAATGAAGCTATGAAAATCAGTTTGCTTATGCCTTGATGGTAAATATTTAACTAAATTCTAGCTGATTGTTATCTTTAAGCATTGAAGTACAAAATGCCAATAAATGAAAATACTGCTTTAATAAATTGCAACAGAATATGTACAGGAAGTAAACTAAGTACATTCCTGATTACTTTTTCAGGTAATCTGATTGTGTTCAATACAGTTTTAAAATTTGTGGCCCTTAATGCCAAGTTTTGTTGCCATCATAGCTGTGGTGTGGGTGGAAAAGCCAAACCAGAAATGAGCAGATCTAACTGTAAGCTACTTTGCATGTTGTCAATTGACTATAAATTGCAGCAGTCATTGACTCAGCGGAACAAGCTACATAATTCAGGTAAGAGACTTGCGTATTGCTGTATCTAGCAACAGATCTTCACTGAATATCGGTTTTTGTAAATCACTTCTACCAGCTATTCAGTAACACTGCTTCCGTAGCTTTTTAATGGATCGTGTTTAATACGGTATCTTATTAAATAAGGGGTAAGAAAAATGGAACATTAACTTCTTTTTTTTAATATAATTCCGATTTTTTCAGGTGTTATTCATCAGTCTTAAAATATCACGTCTTGTTTCCTTGGATTTTACTTTCATCTGAAGATTGGTGAGTCTCTAGTCTAAAAGGAGAACGATCCTAACACTTGCATTTTGTACTTTGTGCAGGTAGTAAGGCAGCAGATAACTGTTTTATGTAAYGCTATTACGCAGCAGAAGTGTCAGTACTAAGCAACAAATACTGCAAGTATCTCTTCTTGAGGGGTTGTGTTGGTTTTGGTTTCTTGCTCTATAGTGATGTTTTGCTGTAAAGTTTTTTTTGCTATGTAACAGACTTTTTTCCTCAGACAATGTTTTTAAGTTGTTAGCAGTAGGAAGTTTTTAGACAGTAACCCAAGCTATGTAAGTAGAAAAGGGAAAGATGACTGTCCACTGTTTTCATTTTATAATGAGTGTATATATTCACCTCTGATTTTTCTGCATGTATATTAATGTAAAATGGATGTGCGTTCATGCTTTCAGCCTACCTACAGAAATACCTGTTTAAGATGTGTGAGACTCTCYTGTCTAACAGCATGCTATAAATGAATTCTTAACTCATAGGATTTCTGTTGCGAGATCTATGTGCATTAGAAAAAGAGGCAACACTGAATACAGAGGCATTTTGATAGAATATGTTGTGAGGATAGGTCCATACTGAGTAAAAATTCTGTATTAAACATGGCAGGTATGAAGTCATTAGAAAACGTTAAAATATCCCCATATCCTTGTGAAAAATTAAGGGAATCCCATTTATGTTACGGAACCGTGGTTGGAACATTTGAAGCTTTGCAAGGTTTTTGTGAGAATGGAATCTAGATGTTTCTAGTAACCTAGTTTAATGTTCAGGTGTGTTTTCCATTTTAGAGGGTGTAATATAACCTAAGTGTTTTAGACAGCTATGTATAGATGTGGAAGTGGATGGTGAGTAAGAGCATTTTTGGATAGATTCTGTGTAGGCAAGTATTGCTTGCAATCCATGAGGATGTATCACAGTTAATTCTTTAAAAATTAACTAGTTATTTAAAATTTATTTTTAAGTAGCTCTTAGGTAACAATCATTACAGTTATGCTGATATTTAGCTGTTTGAGTAATGATATTGGGAAGGCACTATAATGTAGCTTCCTATAAAACACTGCAAGATTATCTTTCTAATAAATATATAAGGGTGATTTGAGTAGTTACGTCTGCTGTAATGCTGCTCTGAAGAGAGGGTATGTGGTTTTAGTAGGCCAGTCTGAGTTACAGGTTTCTAGCAGTGCCCCAACGACTGTGTGCAATCCCTTCTTAGTAAAATAATTTATAATTGGAACAATATTATTACGACATGCATTTTTTTCCTTTAATAAATTGATTATTTCGTAATCTTCTATCAGTAGGATTGYATTTAGTATTTCCTATCTGTGTTTAATCTGCCGGTGAGTGCAGAAGGAGCATGAGGACCCAAGGAGATGTCAGGTTTAGCAGAAATTCATCCTCTAAGCTTTTTGTAAAACTTTATGTAGAATGGATGTAATACCTGACAGACATAAAATTAAGATTGAGATCCATTCCCTGCACAAGTTTTCTACCTAATTAAGATAGTAKAGCGAATGAGACATCAAACGAATAGAGAGAAAAAATAATTTGTCTTTGAAGGCTTTTTGATATGGGTAGGGAGTCTTACTGGAATTGTAGATCTAATTTTTTTCAGGGAGGAGAAGGGGGTGGAGAGTATGCCTCAGATGTTGGCCTGCTTTGTGTATTGTCTGTAGAGATTTAAGTTTTGGTGGATTTGGAGCAAGCTGGACCTATGTGGAGTACATAAAGGTAGATTCTCTTCATTTCTAAAGCTGAGATGAAAGGAGACTGTTTGCTGTTTCCTTTAGGAAGCTTTAGTGGCTTTATTTTCTTAAAATCTGTTGTGAATGATTTTAATCAGTGTTGCTGACTTGCACTTTCTTGTGTTTTCAAATGAGACATTGTCTGCTCTACGTAACGATCTTCCAACACCATTCTGAAATGTCACAAAGGCATTRAAAGTCTCTTCTGGAAAATGCCAGTAATGCCAAGGATTGGTAAGTCCAGGTGAGTTTTTTCTACTGTTCAGTATGAGTTGTTTAAACTATTATGTAATTATGCATTTCCAGGTTAAATGCAGAACCTGATGGATGGCAAAAGCTACCGTAACCTCATGGACAAGTTGTCCACCTGTACTGAGACTCAGCGCATACAGCTGGCTGGGCCCTTCTGTGCCGACCCGGTGGTCACGTTTCAYGTGTACCCAGAAACACCAAACCAGGTCACTTGCTCTGAAGATTTGTCGTTCCTTCCTTTCATGTCTGAGCATCTCATCGCGGAAAACTTCTACAGTGAGCCCTGCGCCTTTCCCTACCAAATGCCCCATTCCAGTTACCACAGAAGTGAGTACTCCTGTGGGCCAGCTTTCATCAGAAAGAGGAATGAGAGGGAAAGACAGAGGGTTAAATGTGTCAATGAAGGCTATGCTAAACTGAGGCATCACCTACCTAAGGAATACTTGGAGAAACGGCTCAGCAAAGTAGAGACACTCCGTGCTGCAATAAAATACATTAGCTACCTACAGTCTGTTCTGTACAGTGATTCTATGGTGGCAGAAAAAAATGTCATGGAGCCAAGCCAAGCACCTAAAGCAATTAACAAACAAATCCAGTTTTTGAAGACGATCTAAACCATTSCAAACCAAGCAAAAGGTATCCTGTCTGGGAACCTAGCAGCCACTATATTATTAATGACGTGCATGTTCCTGCCACATC
Organism: Oceanodroma leucorhoa; assembly: GCA_030449065.1. Taxonomy (NCBI): domain Eukaryota; kingdom Metazoa; phylum Chordata; class Aves; order Procellariiformes; genus Oceanodroma; species Oceanodroma leucorhoa. The sequence continues at coordinate 535,463 of JASVER010000028.1, read as the reverse complement.
TTAGGAGAAGATCATAGCACACGTCAGTATCAGCCCACAGAAAAGACTTTTGATTTTGCAGACAGTAACTACACTTAGATACGAAAAAGACAACTGGGGAAATCTCATCTGAATGGCCTAAGTTAGTTAATTCATGGAAATCAGAAAACATTTCTAAAATTGTCACCAAACCAAAAATGTAGTACCTGTACGTGTGAAGTAACTGTATGTATCATCACAACCTGCATGTTTTAAAATAAAATCTTTCCACTGATGGGACTGAGATTCCTCTCATTTTCTGTAATGATACTAGTTTACTCTCACATGCACTTTCTTCTTCTAAGGTTTTTCGGTCTAATTGCCAGTGATTCTCTTAACAGGCCTTTTTAAAGGTTCCCAAGAATGTTGTTAGATGCCAACAGAAAGGATAACTTAGTTTAAAAGGGGAAAAATAAAAAAAGGAGGGTAGCTGCTCTCTGAAGCATGGTTACTGAACATGGGAAGAGCATAACATCTTGCAAGTGCTGTTCCATCCTTTTCTTATTAATGAATATTTTAATCCCATTAAAAACTGCTGACTTAGCCTAATTTCTATTGAAAATTGGATTCTTCTTCAGCTGTCAGTGCCCTTAAAAATTACTAGGACTGCTGATGCAATGCACAGTATAAAGAGGGTTGGCAAGGTCTTGGCCTTGGAGAAAAAAAAAATCCTGCAACAGAAATTTTTTGGGACTTTCAATGATAATGGTTGAGGTCTGGGGCGGTCTTCCCCAGCCTCCCAGTCTGTTCCTCTGTACTATTGATGGTTTCAGATAAGTGGTATAAAATAGATTTATGTGAAGATGGTGAAGAGAGTTTAGCTCATAACTGGCAAAGTGTTCTTAACATTTGCTGTATGTAAGGGAATTGTATTATTTATATTAAACAACAATTCTGCTGACAGCATGAGAGCGGGTAGTCTGTGGGTGCAGCAGAATGTACAGAAAATGGTTACAGATTTCCTAAGTGCTGTATCCTTGTCCCTAATTGCAGTCATCCCCTCTGTTACCTTGTTTTTATAGCAGTGAATTGAAAAATGCCTTCAAAATACAATCAAGTATTCCTCCCCTCTCCCCACCCCACCTCCCCCCACACCCCCCCCCCAAAAAAAAAGAAAAGAAAGAGTTAACGTTTGTTAAGGAGAAAATGAAGATTAGATCACAGCAGAGATTAACAGGTAGATTTCTGCATTGTATTCTGGCATGGTTTTGATATGCACTTTGCAGAAAAAGGGTAGAATTAATCCTTCCCCCTTACTGTGGAAAGGGAAAGTTTGTAAAGCGATTTGACCTCAGCTTCAACATTTCTTGTCTGCGTTTCCAACTAATTTATTTGTCRCCCTGTGGTGGTGGGCTGCTTTTTCTAAATCTGAACTGTAGCTTCGTAYGATGCTATTTTTTGCCCTGCAATAGTAGGCAGAAAGCCTAGAGGACACTGCGCCCTCTTACAATCCCTTCTCTGCCCCTGCAGTCGTTCAGTGCCATATCTAGATCAGGGGGGAGTTGAAAATGGAGCGGGTGCGTGGGCAGGCAAATGGTCCTCTCTGTAGTCGCGTTCYGCTGGTTTTTAACCGCTAAGGTCAGGATGTCCGATCCTGGCAGTAACGGCTGTGGCAACCTCCGTAGCAACTAGGAAACACTGGCAGCACATGGCTGCCTGCCTCGAACAGGCAACAGGGCAAGGTTTCTGCATTGGGACTAAATCCAAAYGGACCAGATGTAGTGTTATCAATAGCTGGTAAGTTTGAAACACTGTCAAAGTACTTGGAGTTATCCAGAAAAAAAAAAAATCTCAGTTTTGCAATTGCCTTTGTCAGTGCCCTGTTTTATACAGAAATAGGGGACCTGGCTCTCAGCAGTAACAGCGCTGAATGGGTTTAAAATGTGCTTTAATGTAGAATTGGTAGTTGCATTTCTTTGCAAAGTATTGCTGATTSCATCTTATTTTGGTTTATAATAGGGGAGTTTGTGTAGTTGTGAAACACGTGAATATATTGTGTTGAYTTGCTGACTTTGACGCATTTTGCAGCAGTTAATCCACTTTTGCTGGATTTGGTGTGCTAGTTTTCTGAAATTATGTATATCTGGGAGTCCACATAAAAAGGACTCCCAGATCATATCTCTTAGATAAGAGACAAAATAATATTTAAACATAATATGAGTGCTTAAACTGTATTTTGTAAAGTAAATAAATTAGGCACTTAAAACTTTTATATTGTTGAATTTCCATGCAAATTTTACCCTGAGCATGCTAAGCATTTCTAAGCAATATTTAAAAAAAAAAAAAAAAAAAGAGAAAAAAAGAAAAAGGAGTGGAAGCTTGTCTACTACATCTTGTCAGATTACCAGAGATAGCATCACATCATCAATCTTACCTTGACAGCCTCTGAATAGTTATCACTTGTCAAATCTGAGCATCTCATTCTTTCTCATGGCAAGCCATAATCTGACTCTTATAAAACATGACAGGACAGCTGAAAGATCAAAATATTTCCTCTTAATACATCACTATAAATAAAACAAGTAACAGGCAACTGTAATCTAACATCATGTTCAAAAACTGTCATGTTTACTCAGCTTGTTAACTTCAGCTGTAGTTTCTGTCTCAGCTTGTAAAATAGGGAAGGTTTGGCTGGGACTGTGTACAAGAAAGCTTTAAAGGAGAGTGTCAGTRTAAGAAAAGAGACCTGGATGTTACAGAAGGAAACAAAAGTTGGAGGGAGGTGAAAGCTATTGCTTTCCTGGGGATTTTCACAGCATTTCTAGTCTTCTTGGATGTTTCTGTCCCTCTACCAGGTTGCGATTTGGGTGACTGAAGATCACTGAAGTCAGTGATACGGGTTCATCTGACCAAATGCCAGTCTGGATATTTTGAATTCATTCTTTTTAAATTAAAAACAAAACCAAAAACAAAACCAAAACAATTAATAAAAGCTACTGAGTTCTTGAGGTACACTGGAAAGCATTTGCTTGTGTTGGAAAATGCCAGTACATTGTCTCTTTTCTACCAACAGATCACGACAGAGTCCTGCAGGTAGCTSCTTTTGCAAGAATGGCTCGTTCAGAAGGGTTCCTGCCTGCGGGTCACAGGTACTGCAGTGCCGTGCCAGCTCTGGACAAGTTCTCGTGCTCCAGCATCGTACCTGCTGTCAACCCCTGCTGCAGGAGCTCTTTTGTAGTGCATCCCGCCTGGATTGCAGAGCCCCTCACCCCCCAGAGGTAAAATCAAATCCTTGTGATTTGTTCTTTTTCATGATATCTAATAGGATAAAACAGGCTGGTGTGTCAGATTAATAAATTAGCATCTTGAACATCATTTGAGCTTTCCCTCCCCTGCACTGGCAGTTTTTTTGATGGTATTAACTAAAGTGATTTGTTACCCTGGAGATTATGAAAAGCAAAGCCTGAGTAAACCTCCTATCAAAGAAACATTCTTTTAACATTATTTGAATAAATCAAAGCATCTTGCGTTAGCAGCCGTCTGCTGTGAGGTGTTTCTAATGCTTTGTGACAGGGGATTATTTTTCCTGTTTTGAACTTGAACCTGTCATCAACCAGCAGCTTCGTTGTTTACTTTTCTACTTTTCTGTTGTTCCCTGAATGCCCCAGTGTAAACCGTCAGCTACAGCGCTCTCCAGCGCACCTACGCTGTGCTCTGTGCTGGAGATGGATCCTTTCTCCTGATCTTGGGGGTTGCATTGGCTTCCCATGTAAACAGCAAAGGGACTACTGCAGGTAATGCTGGCCCAGGATTCCAGCGTACTCCTGGCTCACTTCCTCTAAACCCAAAACCAAAGAAATCTGGGTAAAAACAGGCACTGATGTGTTTTTCCCAAGAGCAAGGAATTGTCCCAGCACAAGCAAGTTTTCTGTTTCTTCCTACATGCTTTGGCCTGTGGGAGTGCTACAAAATGAGGAAATGAGGTGGAGCGATCCAGTTCTTAAATGTTACAAGATTTTTTTTTTTTCCCATGACCTACAGAAGTCGTTTCTCCCAGTGCTGACCCATTTTCTTTTCTTCAAGGTGCCAATGGATTAGCCACTGCCTCCCCACCCCTGGCCCAGCATGGAAGAGGCTGTGCGCACCGGGGAGATCAGTGGGCTTAGACAGCAACGTCCCTGTGCTGGCGAGAGGGGAACAAGATGGATTTTATTACCGTGGTACAGTAAAAGAGGAGGTAGAGGTGAGTGATGGTTTCTGTGCGGTAGTCGTGGGTACGTGTAATGGGGTGTCCAGTCCACCAGCAGTCCTCACACACCACTTGAGTTTAGTGTTGTGGTTTTGATTTCAGCTGGTGCAWGAATTAGAGAACAGATCACCAGGACAGCTGATGCTCATGGTTAGGTCGATTCATAAAGCTCCCGACATGCCTGATTGCAGGCTGTCCTCACCTCCTGCTGCCTGGCACACYGGGTGAGCCTCTTGCATGCAGCACAGCCTCAGGCACCAATAAACTAATAACGATCAGACCCTTGCTTTGCTCAGCCTCCTTTGCTGAGTCCATTTCTAGGAGTGAGCAGGCATGTTTCAGGGATCATCATCTTGTGCAGAAGATGGGTGCCCCCCAAACTCCCAGCTCCTGGTGAGAGCAGCGTTGTTGTGCACCTTGCAAGAGCAGGCCCTCTGCTTCTGCTGGCGCTGGGCATCCAGCCAGGCTCAGGCAGCCCGAGTGCTGTTGTGAGCAGCGTACCGGCTGCTGTTGTGTGTAGACACATAACCATCAATAGCACAGGAAAAGCGTTAGTGTTTTATGTACACACTTCCAGCTTGAGTCAGCTACAGACCAATGGCTCCGTGTCTTTTCAGAAATGTTAGTGAAAGCTTTAATTCATTAGTTTGTTAGCACTTCAAACTTAACAGAAAAAAGAGCCTATTCTTTCTCAACAACAGGGAAGTACCTCATTTCATTGTTGATGGAAAGCCTCTTGGCAGGCCCTAATTTAAAAGAAAAAAAAAATTCCCAACCACCCCCCCAAGAAGCAGAGTTAGTGTTGTATGTAATGAGGAAGGACTTGGGCATGACTGAAGAACAGGTCTGAATGGCTTCAGTGTCCCTTGTTATCTGGTGCACACGGCGTGGTTTGTGAAATCCAGTTGCACTCTCTCTGTAGCTTTTCCTCTTAGGGAACAAAACACAGGTCCTAGCGGCAGTGAATCTGTACCTATGCTTCACTCAGCCTGCTTTCTGGTGAGCCTCATGGAGGTTTTTCTGGCTGTCTCAAAGCCGGACTAACACTGCACACTATTTAGTTACTGTTCAGGCTTGCTTGGTGTTTTGACCTAGCCACACAGCCACAGAATGGCCTCCTGGTGAAGGTTACATGACCTGACACATTATGGACAGTTTTTCAGAGGAACTATTATTTTGATCCTGGTAACAGAGTGAAAGAGGCATGTTCCTGGTAGAGTTTGCCAAACCACTTGTGTCACGTGGAAGGCTTCCGGTGTGTGTGCAAAAAACAGCAAAGGATGACATCCTGGAATACGTGAATGGGATGAAGCACTCCTTACTCCCTGGAGACAAAGTGCTGGCACCCTGGGAGCCAGATGTGGCCAGGTACGGCCCAGGGACCGTCCTCACRGGCATTGAGACAAGGGACCCCTTACGAGGTAAGAAAGATGCTGCCCTCTTCTTCCTCGCCTTGCTCCGGAACATGAGTGAGACTGTCAGGATAAACTCTTGCCACGGTGCTACTGCCAGAGAAACACCAGTGCACAGGCTACAGTTCAGTGTTGCTTAAAGCTTGCAGGAGCTGATGGGACTTGCTGATGGATATCTGTGTGTGACCTCACCAGTCTGACCCCAAGGAAGTTGTGATCCATAAAAATGTCATTTTCCATGTCCGCAGATGTGCTATTTCCTGTCTGCTCGAACAAGGCTGTGTCTGCCATGTGAAGGACGGTGGCGTTTTCATGAGGGATACATGTGAGGCAGCTCTCAGGAAGCACCCGTCCGTGCTTGAATGCTCACGTTTGTACCGAATGGTACATCTGGGGGTGATTTTATCACTCAAACGTAGATTTCAACAGCTCATTCATTTTTCCCATGTCTGACAGTCAAGCTTCACTGACTTACCAAAATACTCTTCTCAGAGCATTACTGTTAACTTTGGCAGTAACAACAAAAGTTACTCAGAAAACATTTTCTTGTTCATTTGATGACAAATTGGGASGAAAGATGCTTCCTGGCCTGTTGTCACACCGATGGTGCCCTAGCTGCCCACTCCACCCTCCATGACATTATGGTGAGGTGTTACAGAGAGAGGAGAGAGTTGATCCTACTGCTTGACAGGAGTAGAAGGTCCATAAAGCTGCAAAGCCTGATCTGCGTATGTGCACTGCCCAGGCAGGCCAGCTGCTTATGGCTGCTTACCTTTTCTCTCAACAGTCTCAGAAGATGAAGAAATTACAGTCCAGTTCTGGAATGACAAAAAAGTGAAACTCCCGCAAGGTGTGGCTCTGTGGATCCCTCCTAGCCTGTGGGAGAGGATTGTAGAGATGATCCACATGCCCTTCACCAGCAGGGTGAAGCCCAGAGGAAGTCCAAACACTAACTCTTGTACTTTTTCCTGCAGTCCAAAACCAGCCCTGATTCCTGTTTGTGCTGTACACAGCCTTGCCAAGCACTGCTTGCTCTGCTCACCCTGYTGGCCACGTTTCCACTATCACTGTGGTGGTATATGCTGTTTGCCAGCATATGTAAAGTGCATCTGCTGCTGCCATCCCCATGTTGATGCCTGGTGGCCTTTGCCATCCAGGTCTCTGGTCTTTCAGAGTGAAACTGAAGAGGCAGAGTCCAGCAGCAAGCCCTCTCCATGCCTTCTGGAACTGAAAGGCCCAAAACAAGCAGCAGCAGCAGCTGTGGCAGCGCCTTCCCCCTCTTCTGATTCAGAGTGGGACCTGGAGCCATTCCCCACTAGGAGTACTGTGGTGGGCAGGGCTGTTAACACAGGCTCCAGATGTCTTGAGGAGCCCAGGCTAAAGGATTCTGCAAGACCCGAGTGGAAATGCTGGAAAAGAAGCCACCACAAGTCCCATCCCAGTAATTCAGGTACCTTTTAACACCCCCGCAGGGAAGCAGCAGCCAGAGGGAAAAAACCCAAATGTGTTCTGGGCCCCCTTCCCCTGGGCAGTCACTTTGCCTGTAGTTTATTGGTATAAATACTATAAATTTGCATATCAGYCTCTGATACAGTACTTCCCCCTCCCCAACATTTCTGCTGCCTCATCTTGCATGCTAGCTCTTCTTTTGGCAACTCATCCAATGGAAAACTACCAGAACAATGAATTTCATTTGGAAGCACAGATATCCCTCTCTGAGTTTGTTCGCCATCATTTTCCTATGCTTTTTATGATGCTAACATCTTCATTAACCTTCGTAGCTAGTCCATGGAGAATAACCTGAAATAATTCCTTTCAGGCTTAAAGTGCATTTTCCTCTCTTCTGAAATGAATGTTTCTCCGTTTCAGTTCTGGTTTCATTCTTAGATACAATTTTACTCCTTTCCAGGACTTGGCAGTCGCAGCAGCACATGTACAAAGGGCAAGCCGGAATCCAAAGCCATCTCCGCTGGGGACATGTCCTGTGTTGCCCCGACTAACTGGAGTGCAATGTTTGAAACCATCGAGCAGTCTCCCGGAGGGCAACTCACAATGAAAGAGATCTTAAGAGACCAGGATATCAAGCCGTCATTGYAGGTAAGGCAATCTGTATTAATACTGTATTCATGTAAGCACACGGTTTGTTTGAATGGAAGAAATATTCTTGTTAACAGTCTGGAAGTTGGCTAGAAAAGTACATCGTTTCTAACTTAACTGCTTGCTAAGACCATCCACCAGTTTTGTGACAGGCAGGAAACTACTTCTCCACTAATTAAAACAAAACAAAAATCCTAAGGAAAGGCTGAAGCTACTTGGTAAAATGGAAAAGATTATGCCAGTAACTGTGAGCATTCAATAATGCAGATTTCAATTCAGAAACCACCTGCCAAATGCCCATTGACATCAACCCAATGAAGTCCTATGGAAGTAGGAACCTACATGAGTGGCCCTGGAAATGGACAGATGTGACTGTCAACAGCAATAAAACACAAGAAAAGATTCAATCTGGAAAGGTGCTGGGCTCTAACAGTCAAACTCTGATAGTCACGATTTCTATCTCTGAAAGATAAAAGCAGATTTTTCAGTAAACAGTCTTTACTATCTTCTCTTACTCCCTCCCAAGAAGCAAGCAGTTTAAACAGCAGATCCCTACCCTGAAGCTAGGGGATAGAGAGTAAGCAAACTGTCACAGCTAGCAACAAGGACAACACCCTGATTTTTAGGCCTGGTTTGTTGGCCATGGTCCCCTCCTGCTTTAGAAAAACTTGGAAAAAAAAATCAGAATATGAATGCCAAAAAAAGCAAGCACAGAAAAGAGGATGAAAAAAGCTTGCAGGAAGAAGGGGAAGATGAAAGAGAATGGCAGGATGAACAGAATGCACAAAAGCATCAGGGTACAATTAATAAATTATACATCAGAAATCAAATATTAGCTCCTCTGTACCTTCATGCTCTTGCTACTGTGAGCTGACTGCAGGGTAAAACTTTGAACGTGCTAAACTTGCATGATTTTCTTTAGGAGAAGATTAATCTGTTAATGACATGTCTTAGTGAACAGAGAATGTACTGGAATATATCTTATATTCTCACAATTATATGTGTTAAGTGGTAGGCATCTGCTTAAAATTATTAACTGTATGGTTCCTACTTCATTATTTAAATAATCATAATTACACACCTTTGTAATTGATTTCCTAGGAATTTTTAGGCCAGTATGGAGCTCCAGGCAGACATGCTTTATGTTAGCAAGTGTCACAGCTGTGCACTGAAGTGACATGCTTTGCCTTTTGGTAAAACTAAAAAGAAACCTGAGTGGTTTCATTCTAGCCCCAAACCGGCAGCATGAATCACAGTAGTGGATGCAATGTGGTAATACAGAGTATAATGACATACTTTTATTCCTCTAAAATAGCCCTTGGGGTTTCTAAAACCAGAAGATACATTGCTACTCCTTGAGACAGCTGAAGCAGTTTTGTCATATAATACAGACTGCATCAGAAGTAACTTGCAACAAACCAGTGAAGCTGGAGAGCAGGCTTCCCAGAGGTGCTCTCTGTGGGGCTAATGTCCTCCCACTGTAGTCACCAAAAATACTCCTAACTTYTAAAGGAGCGAAGTTTCTGGTCAAAGCCTAACAGCTTCTGAAAAGCCTTTAGTCTTATTGTACACTTCCGTGTTTCAGCAGTAAAGTTTGTACTAGCACAGAAATGATACCGTTATTAAAGCTACTGAAGGCAGAGGTACCTATCTTACAGCCAGGAAAGCAGCAGTTACAAAGACGCTGATGCTTTTTTTTAGACTAGACTTCCAAGGGATTTGTTTTCTGTCCTCCAGGAAGAAGGTTTTRCAGCATCAGAAAAACAAAGATATAAAACAGCAAGAAAGAAAACAGAGTCATATGATAAACGTAAAGTGACTTGCATAGGAGACGACAAACTTGACGATACAGACCACGTCGGAAGACAGACAGAAAAAACAACAAAGAGCTCACTTGCAACAAAGCAGAGAGAGACATGATCAACCAGAATTCAATAAATGTACAACTGATGAAGTTTAGGAGCTGAAATTTCAGGTAAACTGCCTATACTATGTCAGTGTTACATTTATTAAGCAAATCAAGTGCTGATTTAGGTACTGTCTGTGTAGAATATCTTTATGGATAACTGTATAATTTTAATAACTGAGACACACTATTTCCACCCCCATTGAATTTCAGCATCCTCATTCTTTACTCCAAGGTGCTATATTATATTCCTAATTATTTGGACTTGACTTTACAATTCTGGAGAGGTCAGGTAAACTAGTATGAGCACTAAAAGCCTGAACAGATGYACAGCAAAGGTCTAATAAACCTCCAATTTGTCTACAGTTCTCTAGAGTCAGCCAGAGGARTTCAGCATAGTGATTTCTTTTTGTAGAAAGCCAGAAGGAATGGAGAAACAACACAAGCTGACAGCTGAAAATATTTTTTTCAGGATTAAAGCAGAAGAGAAAGTAGCCAGAGGGTAAAGGACATGCTACTGTACATACAAACAACAAAATGCTTAGAGATCCAGCATTCAAGTMACTGAATTTTATATTCCCATGAAAATTAACTGAAACCTTAATACCATCAGTTACAAAAAGATTACAGATATATATGTAGGTCATGTCACTAATTCTAACCGTGGAATCTGATCCTTCTGGAGGGTTAAGCATCCAGGGAGTCTTGTTAGTGGGACTGCTCATTTTTAAAGCATATGACCTTGGCCATAAGCTGCAGCGTGCAGTTGCTCAGCAGTACTTTTCCCCTGCAGGAAATAGGAGACAATTGAGGGTACCCTACCGCCTACTGAAAAAGGCAGCTAACTGGTGTTTAGCCTAGGTAAGAGCCTGCAAAGAGACGGGACTTGAAGCRTCAGTAGTTTATGTGCCTATACTGAACATCTGACACGTATTCAAGCACCTTCCTGAGTTGGGGTCCTAGACAGTGAATTTCATTTGCATTTTATTTCTTTATCAGAATAATAAAAGTCCAGATAGGAGAAATGCATTGTGAGCCAGCTGCTCTAAAATCAGTGCCAGCCCACAGAAGTTGATGTACATCCATGTTCATACCACATGGATCATGTTTTCTGTGGTCAAGAATGTGACATGGATGTTCTGTGTGAGGATAATATAAAAGAAGCTGTCATCACAAAGACTAAATTTTGTATTTATTCCACTGATTGTATCTTTAATTGTTGAAAGCGTAAGAACCTGGAATTACACAGTCACATAATTGGATTTAAGGCAGGCAATGTACAAATATTTAAAAAATCAGTGTACAAAGTAGGCTGCATATAATTGCATTAAGTAGAAAACAAATATACAGGCCATAAAAATGGAGTCCCGAAGAGAAGGATACTATTAAAGTGCTAACAAGAAAAAGATATACATAGTTCATTACATGCATTAAAACAACCTCATATTTTATTCCTATGATTGCCAAGAAACAACAAGCATCATAGAACAAAAGTTAAATCAATACTTTGTCCTGCGCTGACATCCACCACGTGGGTTTGTTGCACCATATCCTCTGAGGTTGCTGTGACAGAATAGGTGCCAGGAGAAACTTCAATGTAGATGTCTTCGGAAGCTTGTCTGGACTCCAGGGGGGAAAAAAMCCATAAGTTTCATTACTGTTTAGTTATCTTAGATTTCCCGCAAAAATAAAAATTTTGAACTTGGGTAAAAAAATTACATTTCAGCTGCTATATAAATGTACTAAGATTTTTCAAAATATACAGGCAGCATGGACAAAACTGTAAAATGTTTCTATCGATACCAAAATTAGCAAGTGCCATACTCAAAGTATTTCATCTAATGTTTCAGTCAATGGAAATAATCGACATGCTGTAATCTCTACCTCACAAAAAGGAAAGTTACCAATCTAAACAGTTTTGAACATAAACCTGGAAAACATCCATAMAACAAGGGTGCTCCTCCTAATTTGTACTGTGGTACAGATTTCACGTTTCTCATCTTTTGTGGCTTAGAAGTTCCCAAAATTGATTTGGTGAGGTGCTAGGCTTTGAAAAATAAAAGAAGTTTTCTTCTTCTTGGGGAACAGGAGTCTTCAGAGAGACTGTATGAGGGCCAMGCATAACTGGCTCTGCAACTGCTGCATGCCTTTCCTCAGCACAGGGAATGTGTCAGGAGTACAAATGAGGTGAGACTGGAGAACTGCTGGATTATTGTGGCTGACACAATTCACAAGAGCCTAAAGTTAATCAGAGTGTTTGACATTCTGTACCAGTGCAAAATATAAAGTAGACTCCTAACTGGTTACATGCCAGAATGCCACAATCTGGTTTATAATTAATTGTGCAAGTCTCTGTATGCCCGTTTTGCTGCCCACCTATACATACATTAGGATTGTGAATGCACCACTGGTTAATCTTGTGTGCTATCACAAAGTCTCCACACCTGATCACAAATTTCAACCAGCTTGATGCAAAATGATAAAGAAATGCTATACCTCAATTTAAAAACAAAGTATTCTATAAACTTACACGTTGCTGGAAAGTTTGAGCTTGACTGGGTGCTACAGAGTCTTCAGTCCTCTGGAAAGGAGGAGATACTGTTTTCTAATGATACAACACAGAAGGCAAATTCAGGCCCTGAGAGAGGGGATGCTTTATGTCCATGAAATTTTCCCCTCCACAAAAGGACTGATCGGTGCCATCAGAAGTTACTCTGCCTCGCCCCCCYAACAGAAGGTTCAGATCAGTCCAGGTGTTCATATGCCCACGATGTCAAACCATGTACATTAGTGTAAGCAAGTGTCACAGACGCTAGACGGATAACAATTGTCCCATGGCGAGGGAAGGAATAACCTTTAATCAAAACCAAAACCACCTACTTACCTGTTCTTCGGAGGACTCCACCTCTCTTTCCCCTGCTTGCCTGCCATGGTATCTGCAGATGTGTTTGATTTCATGCTCTTTACATCTACAGGCTGCCATGAAGCTATAGTACTTCTGGACAACAATGGAAACAGAATATTATGTGGAGAAGCATCAAAGTCATGCTCACAACTACTGCAGATTTACAATTAAAAGTGCAACTGCACAGCTACTGACCTTCTGTATTAATTGGCTGGTTTGTTCTCGTGTGAGGATGAAAACAATGCCTGGATGTCCACAGGGCATCTGCCTTCTGGTACAAAACTGTCAGCCCTGATTTTAGATGCCTGTCTCTCAACACAATACATAGGGACTCTCTGACACCTCAGAACTGAATTCATGAAAATATCAGAAGGAATGCTCTGGAAACATCTACCTGATCAGGCTCTTCAAGAAAAGCTCTGGTGGAAGAATGCATAGTTTATGGGTCCTTAATAGGATGTATATGCAAGCTAGCTGCTTTGCAACCTAGCCAGTGAAGACTGGTTCTGCAGGGCACGTGCAGGAGCAGTGCTCTAAAAGCAAAACACGTTAATACTGAAAAATGACTTGGTGAAGAAGGGAAAGTGTCTTCAAGGCTGGTAYCAGTAGCATAGCGGTTTTGAGAACTGTATTTAAGTCCACAGCAGCCCTTTTCTGGCTTCACAGTAAAGGTACTTGAGTCTTCCCCACTGCAAATTAAATACTTGAGTACAGCTCTGCTGCCATCTGTTGTCACCAGAGAACTCCTCCCAGGGTTACCTTTTTGATCACAGGGACCAAAAAGTTCTAAAATACCTGTTTTATTTCACTTATACTTTCCTTGTCTCTGACTGTCAAGACTAAACTTAACAAAAATAAGGTCAATAGCAATTCTTGTTTCCAAATSTACTGCTGTGCTTTATTCCTTGAGGTTATGCACACATCGACAGATTTGGTTGCTTGTATTGTGGTTTACTGTGGAGCTGCGTCCCAAAATACATAAATACTCTGAACTATTGCGTAACGCTTCACGGAGCATCTCTGTATCACAGGAGGTGAGCTGGATTCTTTTACATGATGTCACAGAGCAAAGAAATGAAATCAAACTTTTGGTAAGAAATGTGGGTAAACTTTGGTCCCTTAGTAACTCTAAACAACTCACCTTAAATCACAATTTTAATCGTTTGCATTCAAGTGCCTAAATGGTTATGTTCGGCTGTGGATTTTTATTTGTACTTTGTAAACTTTATCCATGAACTTGTGGGTCTGAGAATTCTCCCCTCCCCGCCTCTTATGACTCTTCTTCTCTACAGAAGATGATGGAAGCGGTACTGTCTTGGCTGATGCATAAATGTGGAAGTCATCCACTGTTTGTTCCAACGCTAATACTCCTAACAGGGCATAGGATGAGTCTCTATACACTGTTATATTTTTGTTTCATCTTGTGTAAAACTCTATTCTGCCTGAGTTGTTCTAGGATTAACTGGTTACTGTGTATGTAGTGCTTTGAAATGATAAAGGAGTTTCTTAAGAGCTAATCATCTGGTGTGTGTTGAACTACTGTTTTCTCTAGTTTAATTGAAGACTTAGCCTCTGTTATTAACTCTSCAGATAACGAGCTCCCTGCTGCATTATGATAACAGATCCCGAAGGGCATAGACRATATAAACTGTGATGGAGTTTTCAGAGACTTTAATGCAGTAGTTGGGCTGCAGGGCTGCATTCACAAGCAYGAGCTGGCAGACATGGGCTCCCGGTCTGTCTACCAGAAGAGTAATGGTACCCGGCAGCCAGAGACAACATGAAAGCAGCGRAGCTGTGCATCTGTATGCCATGCCTCTCAATTTCTACTTATCACAAATAAAGATACGGTGCTGCTCAGAACTGAGCCCACACTCCTTATCCAGTAGCAACATCCCAAATTGAGTTTGCTTAAACGATACTGGGGAGGTTAACTCTAAATTCAGAGCGAACGCATGACACAAAGCAATCTCTTTGCTCAAAATCCAAACTCTCCCTTGCTTCTGCCACCCAGAACACACTGACTCTATCAGCCAGCATGAGCAGTTCATGTTGGCATGGTGAAAACAAAGGGTTAGTCTGTCGTAAAGCCACTCCCCAGCAGAGGTACCTTGCAGCACTGGAAACAACTCTGTACATTGTGACATGCGACAAGCCTGTGCAGTGGCTGACACAATGTAATTTGATGTCATCTGACATTTCTGTCTCTCTAACCATATTGCCTTTCCACCAGGAAGTGGAGAAAYCCTCTGCTAAAATCTCTACCGGTACCATCTATGGAAAATGCTGATAGTGGTGCTTATCAAGTAAGGTGGTACCAGTTGGTCAGGRTAACGCTGGTGAAACCTACCACATAACCTACCACATGATGGTGAATGCCCCAGATTTCTTAATCTAGGCCCGCATCACAGGATCACTGGCTAAGCTCTTGCCATGCAATGAGCAAAACTGAAGTCTAATTTTTGCAGTTTTAGCAAAAGTAGCGCAAACAGGCCTCTGCCAGGCACATCATAAACATTCCCCTTTGCATGAGGCTGGGGGTAAAACCTCACCTCGCATTCCTTTGTGGCTTGATTCATCAAGTTCACAATTGAAGCGAATGCTGCACTGAGACGTTCTGAATCTTCTTCCTGCAATTACAGACATTTTTTGTAACTCATAACGTGGTGCTTGTTGCTTAGATGTAAAAAGTGTCAGGTGATTAAATAGCAAAACGCTGGCTAGTGCTGGAGGCTGTCCCTGGGTGAAAGTCATGCGTGGCCCACCGCTGTGGTGCCTGGTTTTAATGCAGCGTGCACACCGGCCTTCCACCGCCCCGCGCACACACCAGGCAACGCCGAGGCACTTGCGACACCCAAGAGGTGACGGGAYGGAGCGACTGCCTCGCGCCGCCGTCCTGCAAAGCGCTGGTAATATATGTGTCAGCGCCCGCGACCGTTTCTCGCTGGCTTTGACTAGGCAGAACGCAGGGGCACGTAACCGAGTGTGAAACCRTTCTACGGATTTTAAAATGCCTCTCGCTCATTAAAGCGCATGCATGGCTTGGTCCCACGCGTATACACGTGGAATATATACGCTATATATACGCCTATACACGCTAGGCCTCTACAGGACACGAGCCATCCTGCCTCCATTGGAGGACGCAGCTCCTCGGCGCTCCTTATGTATTTTGTTGCGTTTCCGCCGGCACGGCCGCCCCCGCCCCGCCGCCGCAGCCGCAGCACTGACCGGGGCCGAGGCCGGGAGCCGTCCCGCCGGCCGCCGCCGCCGCCGCCGCGCCCGCTCCAGCACGGCGCGCGCCAGCCCCGCCGTCCGCCCCGCGCGCGCCCCCTCCATCCCGCCGCCGCCGCACGCCGTCACAGTGCGCACGCGCCGCCGTCCCGTCCCGCCCCGCCCACACTCCCTCGTTGCCGGTAGGCGGCACCACCACCCCGCCGGTGCTGCGCTGCCCCGCCCCGCCCCGCCGCCGGTGAGTGCCGCCCCCGCCCCGCCCCGCCCCGCCCCGCCCGGTGACACCGGGGCAGATCCCGCCGGGCGCCCGGTCCCGCGGAGAGGTCGGGGGTCTCTGCTTTCTCCTCATGCCACCAGCCCTGGGGCGGGCCCGGGGCCGCGCCCGCGCCCTGCCCTGAGGTAAAGGCGCCGCCCCGGGCGGGGGAGGGGCGTCCCACAGGCTTTCCGTGAGCTTCCCTGAGCGGTGCCGCTCCTGGTGGCGGCGGGTCTGCAAGGCGCCCGCGTGCTGCTCCTCGGCTGTTCCCGCCGGGCGTCAACGGGGAAGAGCCGAGAGGAGCTGGAGGGTGCCGAGCCCAGGCTCGGCCGGAGGCACGCGCAGCTCGGCGGGCCGGTGCCGGCGTGCCCGGGGGGCTTCGTCTCTCTGTAGTGGAAAGCGGTTCTCCCTGGGTTTTTTTTTTTTAATTTATGAGGTACAAAATAATAATTACAGTACGTGGTGATGGTTGACTGAGTGAAACAGGTATTGGTAAGAGGGCAGAGCACCAGGTGAGCAGCCGGGTCAGGCTGCCTGCAAACTATCACTGCGTCTGCTCTCCAAAAGAAAGCCCTTCTACTTTGGTTAGTAAAAAGAAAGCACAAAGTATTTTGGCCTACTGCAAGCAAGATTTGCCAAACAAGAAACTTTGCTCCCTGGAAGCTGCTTCTGGCCCAGGAGGGTTCTCCAGCAGGGCAGCACATATGCGTGAGGCCTTCGTCAGCCCCGCAGCGTGTGAGTCTGCAGTGGCCGCTCCGAGCTACCAAACCGGCTTGGAAAGCGACTGTGGCTACATGTAAATTAGAGCCATTCTGTGGCTTTGCTAACCTCGCTTGCACTGAGGTGACAGTAGGAAGGGCAAAATAAGCACAGAAACTTTCTTTAAGTGCAGTATGGCCAAGGTTAACAAGTAGGCCCTGATTTTTCAGGTCCTTCATTCTTGTTTGTGGAGCTTTGCTAGCTGTAATCTGCTTGGCAAACAAGAAAAATAATCCTCTCCTAGTTTACATTTTATTATAATCTTCCAGCTGCTTAACCAGAGCAGCAGCCAGCTCCTGTAATAAACAAGCCCTTCACAGGCTGCTTGTTCATTAAAACTCATTGAAGGCCTCAATTCAGTGTTCAAATACAACTTAATTTTAGGTTGGGTCTCCTGTAGTCAAAGGAAAATTTAGSCAGTTGCCAAGTTGCTTGAGGTCTGGGGGACTGAATGCAAAATAAGTGGGGAAGAAAAGTAGTATTTGATAAAAAGCAGTATTAGCATGTTTGAGATGTTTGATGTGCTGGAGAAGCAGCCAGAATAGACTGCTTCCTGCTTAATTGGAAGTTGAGCATCATTCTTTGAGCATCATTCTTTGTTATCATTGATCTCCTGGAGAGGCGGATGGGTTTGCTATCTTGCTGCACTTGCGAAATATACTTGAAAAGGCCCTCCTATGCCATTTTCGTAACGGGGAAAGAAAATTGTATTCATTTTATATTCATGACAGGTAATTGTAGCAGTAGCTTGTTGTTCAGGAGGTAAATTATTCCTTGTGTGTTGAAATTTAAACTCCCACCATTTTTTGATGTTCGGTGACACAGTACTCCTTTTGCAGCTGAGTAAATACATCTGTCCCAAGAAGGCTGACAGCTGAAACAGCTTTTGCTTTGAAACACACATTCACATCAGAATCCAGATGGGAGTTACCCCTACTTCCTGTGCATTCACTCTTTTGAAATATAATGGAGGTTTGTGAAATGCTGGACATTCACACCAGATCTCCTTGTCGTGCGGGATGACCCATCAGAATATCTCAAGGCAATATATCTTATTTTGTTGATGAGGTGGAGAAAGCCAAGAATAGTTTGTTGTGAGTACTCTGCTCTGGTTTCAGAGAAGTGTCCTTGTGTAGTAAAGCTCATAAGCATTTGCCTAATGCTGAGCACCATTTCCGTTCCATTTCTGTCAATGGAAGGAAAGTAAGCATATGCTTAAGGTTCAAGAAATGTGCAATGCTGGAATTCGTATTTCCAGTTACAGAATACACATATCGCTCCTCTCTTTATTTTTCTTCCTATAACAATATTCTGGTTAATATATTGTGAAGTGACTTGTTTTATAAATGCTTACATAATATTTCAGGATTTAGGTGCAGTCTTAGTATTTTGCAATAGTCGTGGTTCTGCTAACAACTAGCATCCTGCCTCTTTTATATGGTTTTTATATCAAACGTCTCATGCGGGTTTCTCATCTGTTAAACGGGCAGAAGCACGTGGACAGGGAGCTGGCCCATACGATGCTGTTTGTGGCCTGCATGGAGTATGCGTGCTTTATTGCTTGTGCCACACAACGACCTTCTTCACCCTCTGGAACACACGTTGCCCTGCGTGCTGGCGTGCGGAGGGACCCTGGCTGGGGCGTGCCTCCGAGCGGAGCCCCTCGGGCCGCGCTCCCCRGGGAGCAGGGCATGACAGAATTGCTGCCAGTAGCCGGTCTGAGTGGGCTGAGTTTGACCCGAGGTATCCGGAATGAAGTTCAGAGGCATGCTGCTGCCTCCCTCTCCCCCCCCCCCCCTTTCTCCACAGGTACTGTTACTCCGAGGCTACCCCGGGGAGCTTGGAAAACGCGGGGGAGCGCCGCCAGCGCGGGCGTCCCGCCGCCCTGGGGGCTCGCCCATCCCCGGCGCCCTGATTGAAACCATCTGCTCGGCGCCCGAGCGCAGGAAGCGCGCTGCTCGCTCTCYGCCTTCCTTCCTTTCTTCCCCGCAAGCGGCTCCGTGCGGAGAGGAGCCCAGCACTCGCAGTTTTTTAAATAAAAAAATAAGCGGTATCGCTCCTCCGGGCTAGGGGGAGGAAGAAGGTTGTCAGACGGGCGGCTCGGTTCTCCCCTCCTCTGCCCATCGCATCTCCCCGCGGACCGGCCGGTCCTGCCCGGCCCCGGCGGGCTGCTCCCCTCCCGCCCGCCTGGCCAGGACCCGGGTTTGGGGCCGTGGAGGGGGGGCGGCGCCCACCCCTCCGCGGGGCCGGGGCCGAGCGCTGCCGGCGGGAGCGGTGGCTCGGCCGCCCGGGGCTGCTCGGCCACGGCGGGGCTGCAGCCCGGGCCGGGCTGCGCTGGGGGAGCAGGTTTCTTTGTTGGCTGCCGGGTGACTGGTTCCCATTAATCTCCCGCACTGGCCGTGGCCGTCTCCACTTCCTGCCTTTGCATACTTCTCTCTCCCTCGATCTCAGTCCCTTCCCTCCCCCTTCCCTCCCCCCTTTCTTTCTCTCCCTCTTCCCAGCTTCTCCAAAAAAACTACAACTGCCCGGGCTGCGGGACGGGGGCTGCAGGCGTCCGGCGGAGGGAGCGCACCCCTGCGCGCCTCGGTAAGGTCCRGAGAGCCGCGCTGCCGGGTCAGTGGTCCCCCCTGGGGACCCGGGCAGGGGAGCGGGGCTGGGGGGAGAAACGATTGATCGTGCCTAGCCTCGCCGTCCCTGCGCCCAGAGAGCCTCCCGCYTCCCGGGAGCGGGGCGGGCCGGGGATGCGCGGCGGCGGGGGCTYCCCGGGCCCTGCGGCTCCCCGGACCGTGGAGCCCCCGCGGCAACGGAGCCGCCGGCGGCCGTGCCGGTGCGGGCCCCGCGACCCCGGCGGGAGTCCCTGCCCTGCCCGGGGGGAGCGCAGACAGGCGCTGGGTCCTTGCGCACGGGCGGAGCGCGGGGTCGGTGATCCCGCGGTGGTGCGCCCTGTGCCACCGTCGTGCCTCGGGGAACGTTTCTTCTCGCGTGGATGGCGAGGGCAGAGGCACCCCGGAGGGACAGAGCCYAGGAGACCACCTCGGCGGGACCGGGTTAACTGTAATCGGGCTGGGAAACCAGCCCGCCGAGTGTGGGGCTCTGATCTGGAGAGAGACGGGGAGCTGTAGCACTTCTTTTCCCTTCCCGTGCCCGCTCACATCGTCTATCCAGCCGGTTGTAATGTTTGCATGCGTTTGAAAAGAGTAGATAAGCTACCTGGACTCCAGCGGAAGACTTTAGGATCCCAAGACAGATTTAGCTGAAGAGCTAAGGGAGCTGCTTCAGCAGTTCACTTGGTGGGAAAATCAGATGCACTGCTCTTGGCTTGGTACCAAGCATTTGCTTTACGAAGGAGCAGTGGGTCACCGCTATCAAAGAGTAGCGGCTACATATGAGAGCCTTCTTGTGTTTACTTCAGTTTTATCACTCAAAGGTACTTTGAATTTTAGTAGTCAGGCTAAATGAAGCCGGATGCATAGTATTATTTCATGGAGTATGTCAATAGTAGTGTTTTCTACACCCTTGTTTTACTGTTGCACTGACTTTGGGGAATAGGTTTTCTTTCATTTTTATTCTGAGTAGTCAGTCTTTAACTTCAGCCAGATATTGAATAATCCAGTGAAAACCACCTAGAGTGATCAAAACTTGTGGAAGATAAAGGCTGAAAATGTTAGTTGTAGTCTGACTTCTGATGATACAGAGTAGGATGAATTGAAGTGAGGTTGATTTGCCTTTGAGACTCGATAATGTGTTGATTATTCATCATTAATATACAGTCAGTAGATTAAGATATTCTATATAGTGGAAGGATAAGTTAACAGTAAAAGTAGAAGTATTTCATGTTTAAGGTGAGATGTAAGAAAATCATGTATGTTTAGGAACGTCAAAATTTAACTTGCATTTTGATGATTAGGTTACGCAGATGGCACAGTGGAGATCTGTTACCGGGTTGAAAGTAAGATTTATGGCTTTGACTATTCATTTCTCTCTTGCTTTAAGATTAGTTATTTACAGGAAAACTGCAACACATTTAAGCAATTATGATTACTTTAAATGATTACTTGATTATCAAGTTACCTAAGAATATAGTCGAGCACCTTTTAAAACTAGCTACAGTCTGTACGCTGTTAAGAGTGATTAGACTGGCTGGAAACTGCCATCTTGCTTCTGGGGAGGAACCAGTTACCTCTAAGAGTATGGAGGAGTGGGGCTCAGGGCTCCTTGGGAAGGGGTGATAGGGTGGGTGGTGCTGGGCCTCACTGGGGCATGGAGACTGTCCTGCTCCTAAAAGTACATAGCATGTGTTCTCTCATATGCAGAAATAAGGGAGTTCTGCCTGGCCTGGCTTTCTTCTGCTCCCTTCAGGGTGCTAAGCTCCCTCAGCCAGCTTGCTCAGTGTAGTCACTGCCGTTCCTGGTGCTGGAGAGGAGAGGCRCCTTCTGTCCTCTCCTACCCTTACAGCATGTTTGTGCTGTGGCTGCCAGAATTTGCTCCAAGGAGCTCAGGACCAAGCATTGCCATTTCCCTTTAAGCAAGTGACTTTTAACATATACTGTAGCTCTTTAAGGAGCGTGTGACCCCTTATTATTGGTGACCCTGTAAACCATTGTGTAATCTGTTGACTGTAACGTACCATGCCAATTTATTCTTGGTTGGGAAGTCTTGCCAAGGACTTGATGGAATAGCATGATTTTATCCACTTTATTGTTTTCATTGTGTTTCATAAACATCTAAGACCCTCTGGGAAGAATCACTGGGGCGGCTGGGCCTCCTTTTTTTAATTGCTGGTTAAATAAATGTTACCAGTTTAAAAAAAATAAAGTGGTATGCAGGATCTCAGAATGCCTGGAACTGCTAAGCACTCATGTTTAGGAAGCAGGACTATTTTTAGTGTATGGGCATTTAAAGAAATGATACTAGCCCCTTGTGAAGAGGTCACTGTGAAGTGCGCTGAAGAGCCTGCTTTTAACTGGAGAGCAAAATCAAGTTTCCCACAGTTGAGTAAAGCGAAAGAACCAGATTTGTACTTTTCCCACTTAACTGAAGAGGGAGAGGATGGGCTTTTTGTTAGTTTACAGTAGTAGGAGTGAGGAGGCCCAAATTCTTATCATACAAAAAAAAAAATCCTGGTCTCGGTGAGACGCTTAGCTTTCTGATTCCCTCCAGTGAGTGTCTGCAATGGAGATGTAGGACTGAAAGGCATTTAACACTTCCTGAGAAGGGCTGGGAACTGGCAGCTGAGAATACGGTGTATCCCTCGGGATCTGTGTTTGTGGGAGGTCACGACTCTCTTGAATGGATCCTTGGCTGCCATCCTTATCTATAGCTAAAAGAACTGGGGTAAAACTTAAAAAAAAAAAAAAAAAAAAAAGTGTGGATGTTGAGAACTCAAGGTGATTTGGGATCCTAAATCAATTCTGAATATGGGACTGAGGTTGTTAAATAAATTGCTTTTGATCCAGAGAAGACTTTTCTCAACTCATCTGAGAAAGATGGGGACAGACTTTTTAGTAGGGTCTGCAGTGATAAGACAAGGGGGAATGGTTTTAAACTAAAAGAGGGTAGATTCAGACTAGATATAAGGAAGAAATTTTTTACGATGAGGGTGGTGAAACACTGGCACAGATTGCCCAGAGAGGTGGTAGATGCCCCATCCCTGGAAACATTCAAGGTCAGGTTGGACGGGGCTCTGAGCAACCTGATCTAGTTGAAGATGTCCCTGTTCATTGTAGGGGGGTTGGACTAGATGACCTTTAAAGGTCCCTTCCAACCCAAACTATTCTATGATTCTATAATCTGCTTGGAAAATAGAAGTTCTTGCTTTTGATGGCTTAAGAGAATGTGGTTTAGGTCAAAGTTACCACTGTGTGCTAGACCCATCATGTCATCTATGGGGTCTTGAGTAATCTAGATATGGTTAATGTAACCCAGTCTCATGCAGGGCAGAGGACCAAAATCTGGACTGATGAGACTTTCAAAATGTACCAAATGATAGCTGAGTCAAGTCAAGTTTCGGTCCAAACTTCATTGGTGTCTTATTTAACATAAGTTCAGTTTAGATTACAAATTACTACTTCCACCCCCCATARTGCTGAATGCCATGTGTGTTAGTTTTGTCTCTATGCTGTAAAGTGTGTGCAACTGTTGCTTTTCAGATTTTTTGGTCTGCAGTTGGGATTTGGTTGGTGGTGCAGATGATAGAGGCAAGTTTGGGGAACTGAATGCAAATATTTACATTCTCAATTTGGCCTAGTCCTTGTGCTTGTAAACACTYATAGTCTTATTGAACTTTGGTGAGGTTTTAAGTGGCTTTGCCAAGCCTTGGAGAGTCACACCCTACAAGACCTGAAATTCCCCCTTTTGAAAAGGGTTTTGGATATGTTTTTCGGGTGTACGTACATCAGCTGAGAGTTAGTACTCGTCACTCTTATCCCTAATCCGACTGCAAAATCTTTTCCTGTATCTTTTTTCTTTTTTGTGTAGAAATGCCTTATGCTGGTGAGATGTGTCAAGTTAAATGTCACAGAAGAGAAGTCCTGCCCACCTACAAGGTGCTGCGCAGACTCTGGAAATCCTGGTCTCCTGTGCTGCTCTAGAGCTCTGCCCCAGTAGAGAGGGGCCACGGTTAAGATCCTCCTCCCTCCGTAGCTGCTGATTTCCTGGTCCTTGCTGTTTGAGTGTGCAGAAATAAAGTTTGAGGACTGATTTGAACAATGGGGATGTTTGCTCATGGAGAATCAGATTTAAGTCCTCTTTTCATTCATATAGGATTTGAACAGCTGTCAGATTTTGTTAGAAACTTTTTATTCACTAGGGACTGAGCCTGAAAGTTTTTTTTTCTGCATTAGCAATTGAACTTTCTGAAGTCCACCTTACCACAAACTGTAGAGATAGGGATCAGCTGGTATGTTAACACCTCATGGCCAAACCACCCTCTTGTTTGGGTATGCCTTTCTATTTGTGTCTGTTGCTGTTAACCAGAGTTTGAAATTAGATATGATAGTTTAGTTGCAGAGAGCTTGAGACTATAGATAGAGGTGGTTGAGTTGCAATGAGTTACAGTAAGAGTTCCTACTCATCATTTGAGGTCTGTAACTTTGTATTCTTAGCCAACCTAGTTTGGAAGAAGACTGCATTAGCTTAATACACAGTGAACACGTTTAGAGTAACCTAGCTGTGTTCTCTATCTGGAGCGTATACTGAGATAGTTAGAACTGTTCAGGTAAATGAATGCTATAATTCATATAGCCAGTGCTTTTGATAAGTTCTGCTGTAAGCTTCTGACCTTGGAGATGCGTTTGTTAGGTCGAGGAACATAGGAAAAGAGTAGGCATTCATTTTTAATGCCACTTTTCACCATTCTTTGAAGATATGTTTGTTTGAGCTGTGTGTGTCTGCTGGAAACCTGTCAGCTGCTGCAGTATAGCTGAGACTTCAGTGAATTTGTGCAAATGGAGAAGTCCTTAAGGAGACACTGAAAGCACAGTGAGTTTTTGTCGGAAATGCACCCTGTGTGTGTTCGTGCACACAGGAATGGGATATTATTTCAGTTTAAGTATATCTGTCTCCTAATTTCTCTTTAAAATGAAGATGTAAAAATGCTTGATGTATGAACATCTAGTGTTAGCCCTGGTGCCAACACAGGAAACCAGGTCTTTGAGTTGAAACATTTAGCATTGTTCCCTAACTCCCACATTACTAAAAACACTCGTTGTGTAAAGTTTTAATACTATTATTCATTTCATCATTTTGACGGGGTCGTCACACTGAATTAATGGTTTGCATTTTTTCCCCTTAAGAAAAATATTAGTTGTCTTCATGGGACATCCAGTCACAATCACAGGGGACAGATGCTAACCAGCTAGCATTGTGCAAAGCGCCCTGCTCGGCCTGCTATTCCAAGTATTAGGGCAGAGACCAAAGTACTTTAGGAGAGCTGCCCTGGAAGATCTCGCAACCCTTTTTCAGCGAGGAGCAGATGTTCCAGATGCAGACTCTCTTCATTGTTCTGAGAAGTCCTTCAAGTCAGCAGATGGATCTGTCTCTTGACATTTTTGCTTTTAACATTGTTACTTCTTTGAGGGAGTGCAAATAGTTTTTGCAAGACAGRGTGGAATGAATGAGGAGCTCTAATGATTTTGATCCTTTGTTCTGGTGGAAACTCTTATCACTCGAGGTCACTGGAAGGGGAAGTATATTTGTCCTGAAGTCATGTTCTTTCTGTGTGGGCACAGTGTGTTAAAGAAGAACGGGGTATATTGACTCGCCGTGTGTGAAAGTGCTTCTCATTTGTGCTACAGGATTGTAATGATTGGAGTTTCCAGTTTGCCTCGTCTCTTAATCCCGGCTCTAGGCTCACAAGATCCTGTTAGCCAGTGTTGTTCAAATGAACTTCGTTAACCAGGAATATTGTTTTGAAGATATGGCAGATCAGCAAAGTGCAAAAGCTTACCAAATCTCCTGTGTGATGGAAGGCTCTGATTATTTCCACTGTTAAGTTGCAAATCAGGCAGCAGTTCCACACCACAGCTTGCGTTTTACTGCCTGCTATATCCCTGCTATATTGTTAACTTTAATTTTTGAGCAGGACATCCCCCATGCCACTCAAACTGTGTAAGAAATGGCTGACTTGAAAGAGAGGCGAGATCAGAGTAGGAGAGGACAGAAAGGGATCAAAAAGAGGAGGCCTAAAATAATCTGAACCTCCCTATAGGCCTTTTGTAAATATTACTTAACAATCTCCAAAGCTGTTAAAACAGCATTCGGTACTCATCAATACAATTCGTGCACCTTTAGGTTTGTATTCATATTTCTCTGTTAGTGTTTTATGGATGCATCCATCACCATTTCTCCTGTGGAAATGAGTAAATATCCAAAATTATTTAACTGTAACATCTAAAAAAATATTCCATGCAAGGAAAGCCAAGGACAAGCACTAGGAGCTCATGCTGTCTCCTACTCAGCACCTGTCTTGTCTGAAAGCCCATGTGACACTCATGGGTACTCCTGAGCTTTAATGGCACAACCTTGATTGTCTGTTTTTGGTATTAACAGACCTCAGGGTATCTTCTAAGCTTCCCTCCCTGCTTTCACAGGTGTTGTGCTTAAGCTCTGCCGTCCCCAGTGCCAGGGATTGGTGCTGAGGGGTTTCCTGCTGATTGGCTCAGTGCTTTATTATCCTCTGAACCAGCACCTTGAGCAGGACCCTCTGAGGCTTTGGCTGCCATAGTTGCAGAGCAGCCAGCAGAGGAACTGGTCTTTTTCTCGAGAGATGTCCTCAGGCCTGGGTGAGTTGAGGATAATCTTCATTGGCCTGCCCTGTTTTTCCTGTGGCTACATAACTTGGACAATGCAGGTAACTCCCTAGAGAAAATAAATTCAAGAGAGGCAAGGGCCCTCAGACTCCTGCCATTTTACATGTAAATAAAGCTTCATCTAGACCCCTATGCTTTGAGGAAACTTGCCTGTTAGCTCCATTTGTCAGTCTTTTCTCTTTGGCTTTTCTTAGTGTGTTTCTTTTCTTCTTTCTCCTTTTAGCCCTTGAGATTCCCTCTCAGAGCACTCCAAAGCCAGCAGCTGGGCTTTAATGAACTGTATGTGTTATACCCTCTAGTTGTGCTGCTGCTGTGTCCAGGCTGTATATGGATGTGAGATTTAGATTTTGTGGGTACCACTTTAACTGTGGCTTGGGATTCATTAGGCCCTACAAAGGGGGTGAATGGTGACAGAGAGGTTCTTCATTCGCTTGTGAGCATTGGGGCTTCTTGTCTGTCATAGATATTCCCTGATAGCAGCTATTTGAGCTGCAGGAAGTGACATGTTCCTCTGCTTGGCCATTTCTACTGATGTTCAGATTTGTATTTAGTGAAACACCAAGGGAGATGTCAGATTGTGCTTTGCACCCTAAAACCAGTATCACATAAGATTTGATTGAGATTCAGCTTTAATTCTGGCTTTGTTTGCCATTGAGTTCTCTCCCTGCAAGACAGTTATCTCTGAGTTGGAGAAACTACCAGAGAAGTTGATGAACGTGCAGCTAAGATGATGGCTCTCTTACTGTTTCATTCGGGAGACATTGGCAAGCATGTGCTTCAGAGAGAAAATAACAGGGGAG
Source organism: Oceanodroma leucorhoa (assembly GCA_030449065.1). Classification (NCBI taxonomy): domain Eukaryota; kingdom Metazoa; phylum Chordata; class Aves; order Procellariiformes; genus Oceanodroma; species Oceanodroma leucorhoa. Next base: position 508,585 of record JASVER010000028.1, on the reverse strand, counting down.
GGTAAAAAGTTAGGAGAAAAATACATTGTTTATCCATCCACCTTCATGAGGTTGTGCCTGGTGGGGGGACACTCCAGGTTATATGGCTGAAGGGAGATGATTGTCTTATCTTTTCAGTTGGGTGGGTCATTGTATATTGTGATATTTCTGGCAACAGAAAAACTGAAGATGTTAATATCTAGCATAAAAGCACAGCCTATACGAAAGATGAGAGAATTTACTTTCTGCCCTGGGTGAAACCAACTTCTCTTTTGAAGACTAATGTTCAATCCATTATCATTATTTTTAGCGGAGAGCATAATTATGCATGGAGAGTATGAGATGAACCGGACCGTAGTTTTTGGCATACTAGTGTTGACCCAGAACTACTGTGGATAGACTGGTGTGATAGAGGAAAGAATCTGGCCTATTCTTAAGTTTGRAGAGATAGTAGAGCTGTTTGCCCTGTAGAAGTGTATCTGAGCTACCGGGCTGGAGGTGTGCTCTGGAAGCAGGATAATTAAGTTCAGTGGCATATTCATGTGAGAAATTAAAATATGTAATTAATTTTGAGGGACATACATATTCACGACCCCATGGATAATGGATAAAACAGCAGGAAGCCAGCTCTGGATAGCTTAGTGCTTTGTCTTGGACCAAAACTTCCTTTTCCCTTTCCCGTATGCTTTGCAGCAGAGCAGGTTGGCAACCACATCTGCTTGTCCAGCCCAGACAAACATGTAGTCAGAAGGTTAGCTGGGGTGGAGACCACACAAAGCAGTGTGATTTGGACCAGGTAAATTATCCCAGCATATAGGCAGTCTACTCAGCTCTTCCTCACCTGGCACTTTATTTCTGGCTGTGACTTTTCAAATTGTTTCTGAATCCAGCTGCGCCCCCTCCCTGGTTAGGCAAAGAGTAAAATGCAAGTACATGTCAGTTGTTTTGAAAGAAAGTTTCTTATCAAGTCTTAGCATAACCCTAAATGCTGGATAGTCAGTGAAAGACTTTTTGATCCAAGACTCATTGACATAAATGATGTGTGCATATATATATATATATCTATTTTTTCTACACACAACAAAGGGACTTACCTCCMTAACTTCTAAAAGCTGGGTGCAGGAATCCTACACCTGGGGCTAGTGGATATATGTTACTTTCATCTCTAGGCTTTATCATGGGGATTTTAAAAATCTGAATGATGAGGGCTTCTGAAGCAAATTAGGATTAGTGGTTTCTGTAGTAGGACAAATGACAATAAAAAACAGGAACTGAATTCAGACAATGGCAGAAAGATGATGAGATATTGCAGCAGTGTAGCATCTTTCATTTGTAAATCTAAAAGCACTTAACAAAATGTGAATGAATGAAAGCCTGCATATAACTTTGGTAGATGAGGGAAGCATCAATACAGATGAGAAGGTTCAGGAAGGTAATCCTGGGAACAGATAAAACTTTTATCTCCATTTTCAGTTTACGTTTTAGGAAAATCAGAAATAATACTGTGAGGCAAAATATTTTCTTTCATCCTGAACTGTAAATAAATACCCAGAGTAATGCTTTTGAGATGACAATACTGCTGCTGCCCTTAAGTGCTTCAAAAGGCCTTTTTTTTAAACTAGGTGGAGATTTCAAGTGAAGTTACTTAATTTCAAAATTTGTATGATTAGGTGGTGAGACTAGCAGGATAGTTTAGGCTTTTAATACCATGTTTCTTAACTACTTAATCTCAAATATTTATTAATAGACTAAAGTAGATAGAGAGATATGATGTTAATCCATTTTTTTCCTTGAAAAGCATGAGTTCTTCTGTATCTACTTATGTTTGATTTTTGAGATTTTAGTCATAACCATTATTTCTAGTTACAAGGTGGCAGTTATTTTGTATCTACTATTCCTCCATTATAAATCTATGCCAAGAGGCAGATACACTCTTGTACATCAATGTACAGCCTAGGTTTACATCTTATGTAGAGTATATTTATCGTAACTATTCAAAATATAGTAATTTATCTGTATCATTTCACAAATATTCCAAGCAACATATTCTGTATCCTGATTAAATTAGCTGTAAACCCCTTTTTATAGATGTAAACAGAGGTTAGCTTTGATACACAAGTTAGCACAGCAGATGTTTCAGTTATCCCTAAACTTCATTTCGACCAGAGAGTGGAGGATACAAAGACCCTTTTTGCCTTCACAATTTCCTATCTTTATTTATGGGTTCTCAGCTTTCTACAAAGCCTTAACCAGGCTAGATTCGAATAGAATAAAAAATGCTCTGGCTTTTTGTACAACCCTGCTGAGATTTTCTAAGTCACTTATGAGAGTTAGATGCTCATTTTCCATTAAAGTCAGTTTGAACCAGATACAAAAATCCTCAGTGTGGCTTTGGCCTAATTGTTTAACAATAAAACATTCACATGTTCTTCTTAGAGGCAATTCAGGATCTTAACATTAGCAATGTGATTAAGTGTTGCAGGCAAAAGTCAGCAACTTACTGTTTCAATGTTTTCCTTGCATTAAAGATACACGTCTGTATATACCTCTACTGAAACAGAAAAGTACCTCTTTCTTAAAACAATTTTACCCCAAAATATCTGTTTTACTTTTGTTCTCAAACTGGGAAGAAGAAAGCTTTGCTCTGTAATGTCAGTGTTTTTATACTCTTATCCCTTTGATTTTTATCCATTCTGGGAATAATCGCCCATAAAGAGCATGTTCATCTTTCTCCAAAAGAGAATAATTTATTTTTCAGAAGCAACTACTATGAAGTACAATGTCTATAGAAAGATGTAAATCCAGGTAAAGAGATACTAGCTTGCAGATCTCTTGTCCTGTTCCCTGCTTTGTTGTTCACTCGCTCAGAGATCCTCTAAGTCATTCCATTACCTGCAACCTTAGTTTCTCTGTGCATCTGTAAAGGAGAGAAATATCATAACTGTTAGCTCTCCACGTATTCCTGAGATCTGCACATTAAAGAAGCAAAAGTTACTAGATGTTTGTATTAAGCTATTTGTTATGACATGTACCTTTGCAGTTTGTTGTATTTCTTTCCTAACCTRGAAAAGATGTGATGGGCTGAAATTGCACTCTGAAGGCTGATGGCAATTTTACTGTAAAGTTTCAGTGAGCAGAAGATAGAGCCTGAGAAGTGCATGTGACTCGGGGAGCTCTGAACTTAGGAAGGCAGTACCTCGTGTTTGTTCTGCACTGACACCTCTAGCCACGCAAAGAAAAGGTGTTGACATTGGAAGGAGCTGCAGCTATGCTCCTTTGCCAAATATGAGGTGAAGCCCTGAAGGGAAGGAATAGCAATGATGTATSACCCAGCAAAGAGTATTCAAGACTGCTCCCTCGAAGTAGCTGAACCCTCCAAGGCACCTGAAAATTCACAAACTGCCAGCTGGGCACTCTTGTTAGAGGCTCAAAGCATATAGGTTTTATAGGCCTATTAAAGCAGGACTGTGCAAGGGCACTGTTACGTTATTTTTTTGTGATGCAGCAGAAGTTCTGACTTTCCTTTTCTCATCACATTTCCCATTGTCCGSTAATTGTAGCATCTATCTGCTTACACTTTCATTTAAACAAAATAGTACAAATATGTTTACAGTTAAACATGCTACATAAATACCTTATTTTATTGCTTTATTAAATGTGTAACAAATCTGTTTGGCAGCCACCTAATAGGAAATGGTGTATAGGTCTCTCATGCACATTTACTGGGCTCTAAAGTTTTCAGGTTCAGGTTAAATTGGGTTTTAGATAACACTTTCTCTGAAAAACCTTTCAAATAACCTTATTTCTTTCTCAGTCTCTTGGATTCTGTAGGAACTCTGTTAGTTTTTTATGTATGCCACCTGCTTGAATTGTAGACCGACTTCCGCCCCCTGAAGCAAACCTCGCTGCAACTTTTCCAAAATACATTTTTGTACAGTGTAAATGGATTGCAGTTGGGTCAATTTTTTTTTTTTTTTTTTTTTTTTTTTTAGCTATGTGGATAAAATACAGAAGGAGGAGAACATGCAGGTAACAGGAGCCTTATTTACATCCTCAACTGTGCTTTGGTTTCCGCAGTGTCTTTTTACTCATGCTCGGTACCACAGCTGTAAGTTTTTTTTCTCCTGTCCCCTCTATTGTGGAAGGGAKGCAGGCTGGTTAAGTGAGCTGCTCTCTTTTCCTCCCCTAGTAATTCTTCTGGTCCTTTTCTACATTCATGTAGACATTTCCACAGAGCTTGCATCATGAGCTGAGTTCGCTGATCTTTCATGACAGCACTTCATTGTATTTACCAAAAGTTCCTTTCAGTACCATGCTGGATTTGTTGTTGTTACCATACTCTGGAAACTCTCTCCTTTTCTTGTAAGCTGATGGTGGGAGATGGTTTAAACAAGGGCCAGGCTGGGTGGCAATTTCTGACTCAGATGGGGAAAGAAGGAACACTAAAGGGACAGAAAGTGGTTTCAACTTGTGTATTGTGAGACTGAATGGAGGAGATTTTAGTATACTTGCCGCTTGTTTTCCTCAGAGCTGTTCTCTGGCCTGAGGGAATCACTTCTGCAAAGTCTCCTTGGTTTAGGCGGTTTGTGACCTGCCCCCTGGCCCCACAGCTGCTCCATCCTCAGGCAGTTTGGGCATGTCTTTACACCGGGCCAAATGCCAATTGCATATTTGAGACTGAAACCCCATCTGTTTTTTTTGAGCCAGAAGAAAAATCCTGAAAATGTGTCTGTCTTTTATATTTTGTAAAGGATGTTGTTCAAAGTAGGGGAAATAGAAGTTTAAACCTTGAACTATACAAATATTTGAGTTATCTCAGCAAAATGCAAGTGCATTAAAGTGCATGCAAACAGCATAATACTGTGTTTCTTAGAAGAGGATAGTAAAGTAATGGGGAAAAAAAACTCCCAATAAGGTGAAAATGAAGTTAGATCTTCCCAGTGGTTTTGTTTCCCTTTTGGAAACCTGATCCATTGATTGTTTTCTGTACTATGCTTACTAGCAACAAGTGAATTGAAAAGCAAGGACAAACATGTTTTTCCATGGCTGATACTTAACAAKATCAGGGTTATGTATCCTTCTCTAAGGCTAAGTGATGCCCAGTTGTCCACCTGGGAGTGCAGTTTTAAGAAAACCAATGCCTTTAATATATTGATTTTCTGCTCCATTTGTCTAGAAAGCAGCTCCTGGTGGATTGCTGCACTGTGGGGTGCACGCTCCTGGCTGGAATTTGCAATGACCACCTGCAGTACTCTTCCTTACTGTCAGGCTGAATCTCAGTCTTCTCTGCAATGATGTTTGAAAGACTGATTAAGAAAAGTAGCCTGCATCTCTCTCCCCTGCTTCTCAGAGTATTTCTTACTCCGCTGAATGTAAAAGGGTGAAAAAAAACCCAGTATGATAATGTTTTACCCTTGCTTAAAGAAGAATCTAAATTTTTCAGCAGGATTGGACCCAGTGTGGAATCTGCCTTTGAATTAGGACTAGTGGGTTTGGCAAAGCAAGGCGTGTGATGCGAAACTAGTTTTTGCAAGGTCCTCGAAGACTTTCTAACTAAACAGTTTCTCATGAGCTAAACAGTACTGGGAAAGGCTCGCTATGTGGGTAGGAGACCTCCCAAGAGCATGTTTGGTTCTGTGATTCAGCATATGGCATCTGTCCCCTGAACAGAGAAGACACGTATCAGTGGTCCACCAAGGAGCTGAGGGCACAGTCCTGTTGGAGACCATGGTTTTCAAATGAGATGTGGGTTAGATGCTGGACTTAAAGTGACTTAACACTTGTGCCTGTCTGCCTGAGGAGTTATTACATCTCTTAGATTTAAACAATCATTCTAGGCACTCTGAGCTCACAAGAATGTAATAATGATTGCCCCGCAACATTAAAGTGTCATCTGAAGATAACACAAGCTCAGCCCACTGACACTATTAAACAATCATAAACAGTGCAGATTAAGTTAGCCAGTAAATCAAACCAGGAAAAAACCTCCCTTCTACCCTTACCAACCCCTACAGAGACTTGTTGCTTTTGATTGCTCCTTGGAAGATTACCAAATTTGGAAACATGGCATATTTCTGACCAATTTGGTATCAAGCACAGGGTGCTATTTAAATTCTGGTTTGGTTAACTGCACTTTTGCCTCCATAAACTTCCCCTCTTGCTCTAAATGGATACAATAATATTTTTTTCCTTTGTGCCCTCTATACTTCTGTGGCTTTGTACTGTTAAATGAGTATTATGCTTCGCTCCAGACATCTGTATTTCAGCAGTAGATAAAGCAATTTGTGTGAGTGCCCACTTTTCACTCTTTATTTTTCAAAGGTGTTGCAAGGTTATTAATTGTTAAATGCTTTGAAAGTCTTCCTTGAGGAATATCATATGACTTGGAGCAGTGTTTGAATCAACGAAGGCATAAAGATGTTTCTTGTATGAAGTCTTCAGGTCATAGTTGTGCACGTGATAATACCKATCTCCAACACAGTGCTTTTCATTGCAGTTCTCCGAAGTGCTTTGCAAAGCTGATCAGAGCCATTACTAGAGCTAATTGAAAGTTTTTGATTTAATGAAGCATGATTAAAATATGCTATTTTGATGGTGCTGACACTTTGTGGAATTAAGTTGATGCTAGGAGAGCTTCCTAAGGAGCCAGAGTGGGCTAGGGGCCTAACTGAAACAAAAAAAMCCCCAGCAACTGCTTTTTATGGGAAAATGGATATATCAGCACAACTGTCTTATTGTGCAACACAAGTTTTTTTGGTTTCATTCAAAGATTAAATAAAAGCAAAGAATGAAACTGTGAATATTGTAATGTCCTTGAATGACTTTAGCCAGTATCTCCATTTTGTAGGTTAAGAAATCAAAGTAGAAGGAAATAAAATTACTTGCATGACTGGAGTTGCCTAATATGCCAAAGATGGAGCTGGGTTTTGAGACCTCCGGCCACAGAGCTACCTCTCTGATACTTCACCGTAGTTTAACAAGGTACTTGATTTACCACTTTTGCATAAGCACTATTATTTTCTTCCAGAAATTAAACTTATAGTTCCAAGCAAAGCGAAGTATGTAGATAAATGACAGTGAATTTATTCTGTTCAAAGAAAAGGGAAGATAGGTCTACCTTTAACTTTAAATGCTTACACTGTAAATGAGAACAAAACATTAACTGTTTCACTGCTGATACATTGCAACAGTTCCAGATTATAATAGGAGTTTGGGAGCAGAGGTGGAACTGGAATTAATTTCCTCAGATTATAAAAAATAAAATGGATTCTTGCTGTTTCTCAGTATCTCTAACAATGTTATGACACTAAAGAATAGATGGCAGGAAAATACTAAGATATACCTGTGACAGGATGGATTTCATGGAGAAGTTTCTGAAAGTAACTGATCCAGCCAAGTAATGCTGTGCTGCCCCACTCTATCTAAGTCATTCTAAAAGACAACGCTTATTCTGCATTGCTTTGCTGTTTATGAAGTGAAAACAAGGTACTGCCTTCAAGTCAGAAAAGGCCTTCTTCTAACAAACGGCAGAGATTCAATGCCCCATTTATTGTCTTGACATTTTGTTTTAGCATTCCAGTTTGCAGAACAGTCTCCAGAGGTTTCTAAAGTATGCATGAATAAGAGAGAAACGCACTCCTATTTTCTTTTGGGAACGTTGGGGATTTTAGCTTGGAGACAGGCCTGGCTGTCTATCTAAACCCATCTCTCTCATTCCTGTTGCCATTGGCAGGAATCYGGGTGGCATAGCACCCTCCTACCTCATCTTCTAGTTTTCCTTGCATTTTGTCTCTATATCTACCTTCATCGTCCATGCCATGCTGTTCGCTAACAAGTCTATGGTCTCCTCAGATACCTTTTCCATTGGCTGACTTTATTACCTTTATTCATATTCCAGTGTTGTCTACAAGCACCAGTTAGTGATTGAAGCCAGATTTCTTGGTCTTTCTACATGCATAAACTGTGTGTGTGTAAGCAATAACAAAGGTCCTTTTTTGGTTGAAAAAAGGCAGATATAAGAAATGGGCAGCAGGAGGAGAAATGCATGTTAACCTTCATCCATTTATTGGTAGTATGCTAAAAAGTGGTCAAATATGTCACCCTCTAACAATTCTCAAAGGTTGTGGGATGACTGGGCTCTAAGCAGGTTTATGCAGCATTGGTCTTGAAAAATTATGTATTGGGAATCTTCATCGTGTATGGGAGAGAAGTTACGTTTCTATCCCAGAACATAAATTAGATGCTAACTTGAATAGCTTTGTAGCGTGGAATGTCTTTCTTTCCTTCATAGCTTTACATAGTTCAGTGCTTCCCCTTCTTCATGAACTCATGCCCGAAGAATGCAGACGAATAGCTGAAAAAGGTTTGTTTCTAGTGCTGTTAGGTCATTAAGGTTCTTGGCCAAAAAATATCCCTGACCTCCCTGGTCAGAGGAAACTGCATCAACAGCAATAGCTTTAAGGAGATTATAGCTAGTGTGTCTCAGCTGTTGTGTATGAGGCCTAAGGGTGCCTAAGGGGATAGAGCAAAACCTGCTGTAACTCTTGTTCTCATCCTTAAGCATGTGTCCAGTGAAAATCTTTATGCTTCATTTCATGCAAGGATAATGCCTGCAGAAGATAGAGAGGCATTCTTCCCGTGTCCCTGTTTTTGTAAAACTTCAGGATGCTGCCCATCAAAATCCTGAGGACGGAGGGTCTGTTGGCCTCTCCAGCTGAAGAAACTCAGCTCTTTGAAGGAGCTGGGCATTCGTTATGAAAGTGTGTACTTGACACTGAACTGATTGTACCACAAGTTTTTGCCTTTCAAATTTCAGGGCAAACTACTTCCAAAAAATCCATGCATGTGGACATGAAGCATTTTAATTTTTCTACCGGGGAGCAATCAGCACAGCTTTCTGCTATATGGCTAACACCTCCAGCAAATTTTCTCTGAACTGGAGCTGCCCTGTGGCCTTGCAGCACAAACGAACCTTTGACAGGTGTGATCCGAGAGAGACTGTTTATGACAGACACTGGAAATGTTGTCAAGCTGGCATCAGGGGAGCACCTGAAAAGCTGATACATGATCAAGGAGAAGCATCAAGAGCCGAATCCCGGGATCTTGAGTTCCAGCCAGCAAATCGGAATTCTCCAGGAAGCAATAGAAAAATCTCGTGGAATATTCTGTATTCTGCCTGCATTACAACAGGCTGTTTCTATATTTCCGAATATAACCAAATACCCTAAATCACATAAGTTGTTTGCGAAGAGGTTGATAAGAAAACAGYGGTGGCATATGCCTTATCTCTCAGTCTTCCTCGTAGTGGATGCTCCTGGTCCTTCACCATTCTCACTGATCTTTTGGAGTTGTCTCTGCATTTATAGCTCACTGGGGCCTGTGCCCAAGCCATGTTTTAACCTTTGGACCCAAAGCTTCTAACATTGGATTTGATGGCAAGAGGGCTCTAGGGGAACATCTTTTGGGTTCCTAAAAAATTATTCTGTTTCTGTTTTCTTGTTTGTGGCACCCCCCTTTTGTATACAGACCTCTTCCAAACTGCTCCAGTTTGATTATTATTTTTTTTTATATTTCCCCCCCCCCCCCTTGTGTTTCTTGTCATCTTTCTTTTTACCTTTGGCTTCGTACTCCTCTGAGGAATATTTTTATTCTGTCTCCACATCCTCCCATTTCAGTTGCCTATGCTCCTGCCCTAGTTTTTCTTGTGTTATTTGTACTGTGAGTTGTTGGATTTATTTTTTTTTTTAATTTTATGAAGAAACTACTTGAATCTTACTGCTTCATTAGAAAAGCTCACAGTAAAGCACTTGATCCTGTTTCCATATGGAAGTGGAATACACTGACTGTGTATAAACTGAGCCCTCAGTAGAGATTCCTCTGACGCTGGGAATCCTTTTCCATTGTCTCTCTGAGGAACCTGAGAAGAGTAATCAAAGAACATGTATCTTAAATCCAAATCAATGTGCAGCTCACATCTGTTATTTGAGAGTATAGTGCTTCACCCTTTCTGATAAAGAACCCACATATGGGGAGTTGACGTAATCTTCCTCAAATGGTTAATACCTGATTAGTTTCAGATAAAGTTTATTTTCTTGCAGTTATTGTTGTTGTTCCTAGTCCCAACGTTTCCTGTGTTGTGAACCTTGTGGGAAGGTTTGCTTGCATGATAGGGCTGGACTAATTTCACCACATCCAGAAACCTAATGATTTAAACTTCTGGATTCAGTTCCAAATGGCCTATGTTCCCATAAGGCTTGTGTTCATTGCTGAGCATTGTTTTGTGTATTTTCTTTATTACGTTAAGGACCTTTTGAATGTGGTCACCATTATGTACAAGTATCTGCAGAACTGAGTATCCTTTGGGGAAACTGAGTTTTGGTTCTTTGAGCAAGCGTGTAGTGTTGAACGGAGCAACGCAGACAGATGTTAGAGCCCCAAAGGTGTCCTCACGGAGAGAATATACAGGATCTCTTTTCTTCCTTCAGGTTTCCCTCCTGGAAACCTGGACTACCTGTGGGACTCCCCAGGTAGAGCACCCATGCCAGCCCACTTTTGCCCTTTATTATTATCTCTCATATTGTCTTCACACAGAACATGAATGTGTCTTTTGTAGGCATGTGGACCAGAATGACCACCRAAGGCTTGAGAGGCCAGTGTTGGTGAGCAAAGCCCCCTCTTTATCTTCTGGAGGGGGAAAAAAACCCCACAACCTACCCCCCAAAAAACCAAAAACCAGTCCCCCCAAAACAGAATATGTAGRCAGTGACACTGCAAGAGCTTTTGCATGGCTATTTACAGAGACAACACTTTCTGGGGGCAGGGCAAACAAAAAACCAATGGTGTAATTTACTGTGTACACTTTAGCAAGAAAATATAAATTGTCCAGGTTTACCAAGCAACAGTAAAACTCCCTGGTGTCTCATGAAACCATTGTGTGTAATGACATGTAATACCTGAACACTGTGTTTGAGCTGAAGTCTGTTGAAATAAGGGACTGTCGTTCTAATGGTTTGAGTAAGTAGACTTTGGGTAAAGCTCTTGGGAAACAGCAATGTTGCCTGAGACTTGGAGTATAGTTTGTTTTCTTTTAATGAACAAGGCTTTCTCCATGGCTTTTCTTTTTGAAAAGTGGTGTTTGCTGTGMAGGATATGAATCACTGCAGATGGACCGGTTCATTGATTTTAAAGGTGTTGCCTCTTTACTTGACTAAGCAAGTAAAACTTTGCTACTAGCCAGGTGGTGGCTGAGACTGTTACAGGTCTAACATATTTAATGAGATAAATAAATTTTTTTTTTTTTTTTTTTAGCAGAGGGATATTCTAATTAAAAGGTAGAGTTTGGATTCTGYGTCTGCACACTACTGCCAAGCAGAGGAAAAGTAGTGAGGTTAGCACTCGTATATTTTGCTAAGAGGCATGGACTTCACTGACTTTTTGGGGATATCCCTATCTGAATTGGAAAAGAGGAAGGAATATYCACTTTGGGATAACTTTTTTTTTTCCTTCTTGAAATATAACCTGAATCATTGTGTCATGAGATGTATTTTTTTTTCCAATTTTGAAATTAAAGTCCAACTAAACTTCAAAGTACGTACAATTTTTGTTTTGAAATGAAATCTCAATACACTTCATTTTAGAAAATGTTGCAGAAAAACATGTCCTTAAATATTTACAAGCAAAATATTTCAGTGTGGATTTTGTACCACCAAATCTTACTTTTTGATGAACAAAACGTCTAAGGCAATTCAACTTGCTTGAATATTCTTGTCCATTTTAACAGTCATGGAAACATTCGGATCATTTAGTCCAAATCTTCTCTAGATTCTTGTGGCACAGTGATTTTTAAGGCAATCTCTGCTTTATGAAAATTGAAACAAACAAACAAACAATGCAGGTAGGTTATTTAGAAGTAGAGTGCTGTATGTAAAATGGTACCTCTCCCAAAACAAAATGATCTATATCCAGAAACAGTATCTTGGTTTTCTGGTGGCATATAGTATAGGAAGTCACTATGAAGGTGCCTATGCAGTTTATACCATTTTGAAAAAAACAGATCTGAAACTTGCATGTGTAATTTCTCTGTTGACCATATACTCCATTTCTGGCTTGTATTAGTTTTGCACATCATTGTGTCACTCTGCAGAACCTGCAATAACTTCTGAAAGTTCATACAGCGCACTTGATTGTTGGTGTCTTTCTTTAGCAGAAATCAGCTCTCTGGATTTCTTTGCCTTTACCTATGAACAGAAAAGAAAGAAAAAGATTTTTTTTTTCCTTTGTTTGAAAGGATGGTGTGTGAAGAGGAGGACTGAATCTTCAAAGCCAAAAATAAACAGCTCCAAAACCAGATTGCAGTTTTCTGCCACTGCCTCCAGCCTGTGCTCCCAACAGGCACAGTAACACGAGGAAAGCTCTCCGTTGGAGTTCTAGTTTTGCTGTGGGGCTGCAAAGAAGCTCCCTGCCACATTGCATTTAGTGAAAATGGCAGAAGCTTTTGATGATTTGTTTCCCCAGGGATAGCAAACTTTAAAATAAGTTTTTGTTTTTACCCTCAGGTTAACTAGGAAAATCTGCATAGCTGAGAATCTTGCTAAGTGTGAATAATTGAATTTACCCATCAGCCCTTTCTGTGGGCAGGAAATTGTATGTTTCTGTGATACAGTATTTCTGTGGAAAGGAAAGATGCTGGCTTGCAGAAGTGCCTTTACTGATCACTACATCTGATTGTGTAAGCAGGGATATTTTTAACACTGCCTGAACCAGATTGGTATCTTACCCTGGAATTAATCACCAGGAAAACCAGTGACCCAGTTCCCTAAAGCTGCTCTGATACCAGCATAGCTGCTGCTTCTTAAGCTCCTCCATGGGTTCAAAAGCAAGGTGCTGAATGCCTCTGGAAAATATGTTCTGATACTTCTCCTTCCTCCAAAATTCACCTTTAATGCCAGCCCCCTGGCTATTCTGTGATACTTGTCCTAATCATGCTTCAGGGCCCATCAAAGCCAGGGAGGATGGATGACCAGCAAATGGAAACGGAGCGTGGTGTATGGTACTGTCCGGGAGCAGAGAGCAAGGGCTGTCCTGCAAGGGAGGATGAGCCAGGAGCTGAGGGAGACCACAGCACAGACAGGACAGTGCCCTTGCCGACCACAGCAGAGACCCACAGTGCCCGAGCGGGGTCAGGTTGGTGACAATTACAGGTTTCACTGGCAGCCCAGTGATCGTAGGGTCCAAGTTCAATCCAGACAGCAATTTGGGCCCAGCAAGGACAGGGCTGGGGGTGGGCAAACCTGCAACATGGCTCAGCCTGAGCTGAAACCAGGCTTCTGGGCCCTTGGGCAGCAGCTGTGTGGGTGCCGGTCCCAGCTCAGGCTGGTCAGTGTTGGTGCACTCAGGGCCCTGACAAGTGCTCTGATGTGGGCCAGGCACTGATGTGCTGATGGCATGTGTTATTTACTACGTAAGAAGTCCTTCTGGGCTCTGTGAAAACAGCTCAGTGAATAAAGCGCTACTGAGTGCGAGTAAGGAGTAATAGGGCTTCCTTTCTAGAGGCCAAATTGTGAGTTATTGTGAGCGTACCCCAAGCCAAAGCAAGGCAGAGTCCAACGTTTCACTTCCTAAGGGGCAGACTGAGAAATGGGTTATGAGTCTTGATGGGCTGGAGTTGCTGTCTTGCTTGTGCCTGTTGGTGTTCCCTGCAGTCCCATGGTAAAGCTCTCTGCAGCTGGGGTGAGTGATCCACTCCCTTCTTCCCTCACACGGTTATCCAGGACTGCCAGCGCTCTCCACTGTCTGCCCACCTGAGTGGGAAAGGATATGCTGAGTTAGCAGAAGCCAGTGCCTCCTCTGTGCTTCTACTAAAGGCACAGGGGGGCAGGGAAGGGCATTGTGCATCTTTACCTGAGCTGTTCCAGCTCGTCCTTGTAATAACACTTCACACGTGCCTAAGGTTAAACTGTAAACTCCTCTGCTGGCGTATAGTTGCCTGCTGAGTAATGGGGACTGCTCCTCTCTGGAGACACTTACTAGTGCAGGATAGGCATATTCTGTCCTGCAGCATCTTTCATTTAAAGCTTTCCAGGCATTGCTTCTGTCTGACAAGATAAAATAAAGCTTTCCATTAAGGCAGCCTCCCTCTGTCCTGCCTTCTCTCCTGCACTGTTTTGGGGTTTGGGTGGGATGATTCCCAAAGGGCCCACAGGACTGGTCTTGGGTGGTGGCACTGGTGAACTTTATTTGTTGAACCAAATACAACAAAGTGAAAAGCACAGTGTTGTATTTGTATTTTCATGGCATCTTGCTGTCTTACCCTTTGGGTGCTAATTACGTTTATGCATGCCAAAGAGAGGGACATTTCTGTGTTAATGAAGAGTTTGGGTCAATATAAGTTTTGTAAAAGGGGAGAAAGTGTTTTCCCTGAATCTGTTCATCTTTAGGACCAGTTGACATTCTGCCTACATACTAAACAAGCATAAAAATAAATTCCGCGCAATGTATGGTTTTGTTTTTTGATATTAAATAGACCTGMTGAAAAGTGCAGGTGCAGAATCCATGTGGATGAGAAAGCTGGGGTGGGAGAAGTGTAATCTACTGACCCAAGCATCACCCCTTAGGCAGCCTTTCCACTCTCTGATACCAACTCCAACACTGGCTTTGTTGGCATGTGGCAAATTCCCAGGGACTGGTACTTCCAAGCAACACGAGCTCAGGAAACAGTGTCTCTCCTCCAGTTTTCTCTTGTTGGGTGTTAGATACACAGTGCTCATGAGCTGTCCTGGCAGGAAGGGCTCAGGGTGTGGTGAAATCAGGTGTCTGCTGTGGAGAGGCCACAGCAGTGCAGTGGTGCCTCAGGTGTCAACAGCCCTAGAAGGGCCCTCTTGGGTAGTCGGAGCCAATGCCTTACTATTGGGAGGTKGATGTATCCCTTTTAAATGATGCAGCAGGTAACCATTTTGACCCTGTCATTCTGCTTATTGGAAAACTGTTCCAGTACTTCGCTAGTCCAGTGGTTAGAAACATTTTTCCAATTTCCAGCCTAGGATTATTCGTGGCCAGTTTCTGTCTAATTTGTTCTCAAGTCAATGAGAAGAAAATGAACGCCGAGTGCAGCGAATGAGGTCTGCTGTGAGAGCTTGTGGAAAAAGCTTGCTGAACAGGTCACTCTCCTGGTCTTGCAGCATTACCCTGGTGACTCTACACTTGCCTGAAAATATTCAGTGCAGTTCTGATGTCCTTTAAAATGAAGGAAGATGGATCTGGCCCCAAGCTTGGAGAATCCCGTGGAAAGGACCATGTTAACTTCAGTGGTCTTGAGAATTAAGCCTTACAAGGTTTGCATAGAGCTGGCGCCAGATGCGTCTCCCACCCACAGTTCAGGCTATGAACATGTGTGCACAAGGCTGGTGCAATTATGAGAGAGTTCAAAGGAAGCTATACAACCAAGGAGAAGTATTCATAGGCTGATCTGTGCCTCAACAGTATAGTTTCACACAGCTGCCATCTGTAGCATGGGGCCTCTCCAGAGAAGGGAACATCAGATGCACCCTGGTCCCCCAGGATTATGAGTTGTACACACATGTTCCCTGGGGACTGGGATGAAGTTACTGCATGTGGGGTTCCTGTGTGTTTATTTTGTGAGAGTCCTGATCAGGTTGTTTAGGTCAGGAGTGCACAGCAGCTTGCTTGCTTGCAGTTTGATCTGCAAGCAAGGTCTTTGGTAGCATGTGTTTTTGCAGTAAACACAGATATTTTTGGGGAGTGAAGCTAAAGTGTAGGCAGCACATAATGATTCATGTGGAAACTAATTGCAGGAATGGCTATGGAGAGGGTTACAAGTAGAGCTAATGAATGGGAAGATGATGTTCTCAAACACCATAACCTGTTGAGAAAAGCCCGATGTGCAGACGAATATGCTGATATTTGCTCCAAGAAGATACTAGAAAGTTTTGATGGTGTGAAACCTTGTGCCCTGGATTGGTGGATCCCTTCTAAGTTGTTCTTGTTTTTCATCTCCAGAAGTGCCACTTTTTGGGGTATGAATTCCTCTGATTTCTCAAACACAACAGGTGTGGGGCAGGGAAGAGTTGCCCTTCAGTCAATAGGATGTGGTGTCAGAACATGGGGTTTGTCACATCCTGAATCCCTGTCTCCCCAGGGAGACTACAGCTCTGTCACGCCCCCAAGATGGTGGCGCCGTCCTGCAAGAAATAGTTGTCAGCTTTCACATAGGGAGAGAAAGCTATCATTGAAACTACAAATGGTCATCAAATGTCTCTCATTTGTGTCATTAAATGTAGCATTGCAGACATTTGGGTCAGGGTGTGCTGGTCTGGCCTTCCAATATTCAAATTCCAGTCTGGTTGATTTCTCTTCACTCTTCTTCATCTTTATGCATCCTGTAAGGGCTGCCATGTTGTGGTCCACATGCTGCTGTGTTTTGCTGGCCGCTGAAGCAGTTCGTGTTTGCTCTGTATACAATTACAGAGGCTAAGGACATTTAAAATGAGAGCTAGGAGTGTTTCGTCACAGTGTGCTCTCACACAGTGTGATTGTGTGGGAGATGATGGGTGATAAATGCAAAAGAAAAAAACGCCAACTTTTCTTTCTTACTCTTGTCAACTCTACCAATTTTAATGTGGGATTTTTTTTTATATTAGTTTGGGTTTTTTTCTTCCTTCTTTTAAGGCCCAGGTTCCTGGAGTTCAGTGATTATTAGAAATCTTGACCCTCTCTGGCTTTTATAGCTACATGGGAAAGCTTGGAAACATGAGTCCCAAAGGTTTGAAATCTGTAAAGCTAAGAGAAGGAGTTCAATCTTTATTTATACCTAAAATTTTGTGATTTGCTTAGGTCATCTCACAGCATCTCAGGGACCTGTCTCAAAGCATTGAAGTACTTAAGCCCACCAGTATGAGTTTCTTCTTATTCTCACTACCCACTCGCTGGTGTGGTGTTGGAGGGAGAGCAGGAGATGAGGCTGTGACTCAGCCTCTCTCCCAGCAAGCTGATAGGCACGACAGGAGAAAATTGTGTCTACCTGGAGTGGTGAAGCAGTTGCGTTCACTGAATGGAAAGGAACTGGCACCTTGTAYTGGGGCAGGAGTTAAGTGGTATCTTTCATTATCCTTAACAGGGATGAGTAGCTACAAGGGACGGTCAAACTCACACCTTTGTGTAACCATTATTATTTACAGCACAGTTACTTTCCTACTGATGTCACTGGAAATATATTTAATGTTGCTACCACCTCTTAGTATGGCCGAAGATCTTGCCAGAAGAGAACCTGGTAGTCCAGAATTCCAGCTCTGTGTAAATAAACAAATATTTCAGTAAATCCCTGAGAATGGAAGCTGGGGGCCTTGGCATGACAAGCAAACCCATCAAAAATGGATTTTTTTTGTTTGTTTGTTTTGCATTTGATTTTAATAACAGGCAAAATTTTCCAAGCAGGAGGATTGCATATACTGTATGCAATTTGTCTAAAGAATACTTTCTCTAGGAGGAGAAAAAAAAAAAAGAGGAGAAAAGGAATAACTTTTCAGAGGGAATCTCCTACTTCTTTTGTCTTCCATTTAAAATGAAGTGCTAACTCATAAGCTGGAAGCTTTCTCCTGCCTCAGGATAATACAGCCTTATGACCATGCTCTCCACTTTGCAGTCACTGGAACAGGAGCACTGAAGGCTGCAGTGAAGGTGAGCAGAGGCGTTTGACCGGGGCTGTTTGCTACCCAGGCACTCCCCTCCTTTAACGCCTGCTTTTCAGAGTAGAGCTTTGCAGGAGATCAGATGTGATTGTGCGTTGAGTCTTTTTTTTTTTTTTTTTT
>JASVER010000028.1:451273-490728 GCA_030449065.1 Oceanodroma leucorhoa | reverse complement strand
GCCAACCACCCAGATGAGGCTAGTCTAATTTGCTTCCAAGATTTTTAATTGGGAACAAAGTGTTTTGAGGTTTCATTTTCAGACCCTTGAAGGTTTGGTTGGTCCCCGGCACCTTTCAATGCGTATCCAGTTTTATTTGGTAGAATGCAAACAGGTTGCAAGCGTTGAACTGTGTTGTTGTTTGTTTTTTTTTTTTTTTTTTTTTTTTTTTTTAAAAAAAAAGGTAAAAAATCCATCCAACCCTCCCCTAACCCCCCCTGCCCCAAAAAACCCTTCCAGGATTTGAAGTTTCATAGAAACTCGCCTGTTGATTCAGTCAGTAAGGCAT
Source organism: Oceanodroma leucorhoa (assembly GCA_030449065.1). NCBI lineage: Eukaryota > Metazoa > Chordata > Aves > Procellariiformes > Oceanodroma > Oceanodroma leucorhoa. Next base: position 490,400 of record JASVER010000028.1, on the reverse strand, counting down.
GCAGGAAGAAAGTCTTTGCATCAATAATAACTAAATGAGTGGGGTGTAGCTAGTTGCTCTGCTGCGTGGTTTTTGGACAGCCTGTTATTTGACTGCATCGTTACAGCTTTAAAACTGGGCAGATTACCAGGGTGCTGTCTGTATTTAAATGGCTGTATGCTTTGGGTCAGCTTTGGAGCCCAGCGGTTGGTATGGTGTTTGCATTTTTGTGGACACATTAATGACAGGAACAATCTTTTGCCTTCAAGCATCTCTGGATAGAGTTTCTTATCAGTCATTTCAGCACCTGATTAGCAGGTGCAAACAGGTACTTGGGCATCTAAAACCTTGGCTAATTGTAGGCATGAACTGTGACTTCAAAACTAGATACTACCTACTTAATGGAGMAGCATCTATTTGGTAGGTGCTGTGCCTTTGTAGAGAGCTAGCACGGTTTACCTTGCATTACCATAAGGTTCCAAGGTTAACCTTGCATTGCTTAATATGTGTTTGTTTTGTTTTAACAAGCTTTTACAAGGCATTAGTTGTTTCATCAATGGTCTCAGTCTGCATGTAGTAGTCACAGCTTTATGGGCATCAGAAGAGCATTAGTCATCTACAAATGGTAACAATCTGGCTTATTAATAACTGATCTTTATGATAACCCATGAAATAGGCAAACAAGTGTTATAATCCTGCACTGCAGCACTGAGATTTTGATGTAACTTTGGTAGGTCAGTGGTACCAYGTTAAAATCAAAACTTAGGGTTTGGAAGGTCTTATTCTGCCCATGCTCTCACCAACAGGCAACAGGCTGCACCTGTGCTGATGTGATATGTGCTTGCAGGCGGGCAGCACAAGCTGGGTGAGAATGGGATGGCTGTGCCTGGCTCCCGGCTCTGAGCTTGCCTCTCGGTGACCTTTCGTTCTAACTGAGGATTACAGATTTTTTTTTCTTCTGACATCTACCACTCAATGATTTTGAGGAAAAGGGGCAGCAGATCAGGACAGTTAAAATAAGCTAAATATAACATTGTCGGGAATCAGAATGGCTTTACTTTGCCAGAGAAGAGTCATGCTTCACATGTGAATGATCTTCCTTTGACCTAAACTTAAACCATGAGTTCAGGGAACAACCATTTATAGAATTGGTTAGGTCTGTAATTCACTGTGTGAATAACAGGATGGTCTGAAAGAGAAAACAAAGATCCTTACTTCTCAGCAAAGATGCAGAATAAAGACTATCAAATTCTCTTGGTTTTTCTTGTTGTTACTGGTGCTTTTTTGTTTTGGTGGGGTTTTTTTTGTTTGTTTGTTTGTTTGTTTGTTTGTTTTTCTTGTGGAGCAGAATTGGTGGGGTTTCAGAAACACTTTCAATCGGCGTAAACCATTTCCTATTGCATCTGGCAGCTGTTCTTTTAGTGTTTGTAGATGAGGGGCACAGCAACACTCCTTAAGAAATAATTGCTTGTGAAGAACAGATGAGTCTGAGGTTCTGGTTAAGGAAGAATGCACCCCCATAAATTACTGCATTATTATATATCAAGAATACTTTTGTAGTCTGTCATTGGAGCAACCATTGAGTGGGATTCTGCAGCCCACACTTGAAAATGGTCCCAGCTCAGCCAAATACTTGAGCATGTGCTTGAAAGCTAAGCATTGACTTCAGCAGCTTGCCTAAGGACTGACTCAGGTTTCATGCTAGCCTGGAAGGCTGCTGTAGTTCTCACAACTGTTCTCATATGGTGTTTCCTCCGGTGAGAGTGGGCAGCAGTATTTGTGTGCTTCCTGTGCTTGTGAAATACAATGATCACTCCTCCTCCCTAGCAGTGCTAAACTCTCTCTTCTGCAATGAGAAGAAAAGACTTACTACGTGGCTGGATCACTGGGGAGGTGTTTGTGTGTGTGACRTCCACTGATGCGGTGGTGTTGATCTGGAGTGAGTTGGTCCAGATTCACGTTTGCTCTAAGTTCACCGATTGTGAGTTACGGTGTTGCTGTGTGCATGGCACAGAGGACAAATTTGACAAGCAGCAAGAAAGTCATGTTAATTAATGTAGCTGCCTCCCGTTAAGGAAGGAGAGCCAAATCAAAAGATAATGAAGATGATTATTCAGGATTGAATAACACTCTTGATTTTCCATGCCACCAGCTGAGACTTGTAACATGTGATTAGTCCAAAGCCTGCTAAGCTGTCCGCTGCAGGGATGATATGCCTTAGTCACAATGTCTCACCCTGAGTGGCTGAGAAGTGGTGTTACTGTGCTGGGTATGGATATTGCCATGATTATTACGCTTCCCCCCCCCGTTGTTTTATAGTGTTTTTTTAAGAGGAAAGGCACTAAATCAGCCTCAACATGTCGATGACTAATTGACATCCCAGAAAGTTAGTTCCTGTGAAGGGTAGGAAGCTGGTGGTGGCTGGGGTCTGTGCAGCTGTAGGGTAGGAGACTGACTGCAACCTATTGAGCATAGCTATGCTGACTCAGGTTTTCATACAAATTGCTGGGAGATCAGATTCACCATGCGTGTTTGTTCCTTCTGTATTGATCCAGCGTGCTAAAGTGAAGACAGTTCAATACAGAGATAAGAAAGAGCGAAAACAAGGGCTGACAGACATTTTGTCATTTTTGGCAAAAATAAATGTACAGTATAAACCAGTTTGCAGAGCTGTACAGCCCTGCCTTTGTGTTTTGAGAGTGCACATGATTTACTGCAGAAATCAGTTTGGCATAGCATAGCTGTGCAGATTCAGCAGGACCTACCGTTATCTTGTCATGTTTTTTAGCGAATTGACTTTTACAAGGCAGCAATTCAAAAGCATGAAAGAGAAATGTGCTGAACAACCCATCCCTTCTTGTCCCCCCATCCAGTGTGTGCTGGCAAATCTGCCACAGCTGCACCCACGGGCATGGTGGTGCTCGGCTCCCTCGCTTGCAGGCTTTGGGCATTCTGCGTGCGTAAGCTGGTGTGGGTCTTGATTTTATTATTGTGCTTTCAAACTCCCAAGTTTCTGACTTTTCAGCTAAGTACGGCAGTTCAGACATGGCTTTCTGTCATGTTTCACTTTACAGACTTAATAGGATTTAATTGGTACAGCAAGAGTAACAAATGCACTGTTAGCAAAATTTTGCAAATCTTGCTGCTTTTCAGCTCTGCTCACCCACAGCCTGCAGTCTCAGAAAGACAAAGAAAAATGGCCAGAAAGCAGCTAGGTTTCTGGGCTTGCCCCGACTAGCATTGCCTTTCACTGCCTCTGAAGGCAGAGTATTGAGCTAGATGCACCAGTGATCTGACCCAGAAGGGCATTTGCTGTGTTTTTGAAGTCTCTCTCTATTCCAGTGTCAGCACTGAAGTAGCCATGGATACAGTGTTTCTGCATTCTCTGATGTTTGGCAAACGTGCCTGGATTTTTGTTTATTTTTAAGGGGTTAATTTAAAATGTGTAAAACTTTCCTGCCTTCTGGGAATTCAGGACATTCAGTCCATCTATGCCTCAGCAAATGGCTTCTATTTAATAACATCTTTGTACATTCCCACTAAGAGAGGGCTACCTCAAAGAGCTGAGGATGTGCCCAAGGGTGAAAAAAGAACAAAAAGTAAGACTAAGGGGAGAGGAGATGGGAGAAGGGAAGTTCTTTGCGCAGGTTTTTTTCAGTGGATAATGTGTGTGAAGGGTAGGGGTGGAGATGCACTAAGGAGCATTCTGAGATAACAAAATAGCTTGCCTAGCTAAACAGGATGGATTGAAATGACAGCCCTACCCATCCTTCTCTCTCGCTCTTCTGTGAATTAACCAGCACTCAAGTGGCAGTGTTCATGTGTCRAGCTGGGCTGTGCACAACTCCTTTTCCTCTTCCCTTGGGTTTTGGGATGAAACTGCAGGGCTAGTGGTGTTTTCCCTCCACCTCCTGAGCTTAGCAACTTTTGTGTGAAGAAAGTTAATTGGCCAATACCACTGCCTGCTCCTCGCAGTTTGACAGGTCCTCTCCCACCAGTGTGTGCCTGTGTGTCACCACACTCCATGAACCTGCTCAACAAACCCTGCCTCAAGACACACTGGTCATTTTCTTGAAGACATGACTATTTCCTCAACAGAACTTTCCTCTGTAGAAAGTACTTGTTTCCTTTCTTTTCCTCTGCAGAAACTATTTGTCACTCGAAAGACCCATCTGGTTTTGAAGATTAGCCAGGCAGACCAGAGATGCCAGTGAGGGAGACCCATCCTGATGCAGCAGGTTTCAGATCCCCCCTGCAGCCTGTCCCTTGCGTAGATTTTACTTCCTGTCACAAGTAATGTCTTAAAATCTTTTAAATGGCTCACCCAATAGAAAAAAAACTCTACTCTGTATTAATGGTTAATGGATCTTTCTAGCAGATGTAAAATCCAGTGAAACATATACAGTTTCTTTGCTTTTAACAGGAACAGATGATTTAATAAGCAGCTATAAATCTCTTGAGAATGTACATAATCAAACAGCACACTTCTGCCAGATTTTTCACTGACTAGACTTACAGCCTATGAGTCATAGCGGTCTGCTCCACTCTCCACCTCAAATGCCTGTTGTTGTTTTGGCTTTTAGAGATGCTCTGTGCTGCATATGGTGTTTTTTATCACCTTTTCCTGTTAATGGGCTTGCTCTTTCATCTAGCAGACAGCGTTCAAGCAATTGATTCTCGTTCTCTGTCTGTGCATGACAGTGCATGACATTTCTTTTCCATTCCCTAGCCCAGCTTGTGATTTTAAAATTGTATAGTGAAAATGTTTCTGAGGATTATGTTAATACAGCCTCCTAAATGGGCTTAGTAGTGGGAATCTGGTTAAATTAAAAGGGGTGTAGTCAGCCTCTTTCTTAATACAGCAGTGCTTTCCTTCCAGCAGTCTGTGGCCACCTTACGAAGTTTAATAAATTTATACTAGCAGTATTTCTAATAGATTCAGTTGTTACCAGCTCTTTAGAGGCAGAAAGCTGTTTCAGTTACCTGTGGCTCATGCTGAATTGCAGGGGAGGGTAATATTTCCTAAAGTATCGAAGTGCCATTCCAAATGGATGTAAATTGGCACTGTATTTTACAAATGTAGTCTCTTCTATTATGTTGGTTTGCTGGCTTTCCCTAAGTGTCTTACATGTCTAAGATCTGGGGTTGCAAGCTCCCGTTTTATTTTACAGTTGGTTCACAAGCCACATGAATTACACTTGGGAGCCACTCTAGAGGAGGTGAGGTATTAGAATTGCTAAGATTTGCTCCGGGTCACACCCTGGTAAACCAGAGATGAAACTAGTGATAAAACACAAGGCTTTGTATGGGGTTTTTAACCATTGTGGAGGTTCTTCCAAGACAGGTGCAGTGCAGCTTATTTTGAATGCAGCTGGATTAAAAAAATGGCCCACAACATAATTTTTTTTTTTAATCTTGCAGTGCAAATATCTAATATTTTAGAGTGTGACCACATACAAAATCTTTGTCTAAGAAAAATGGTGCCAAGTCCTGACTTCGTCATATGCAGGCAGGAAAAATCAGGCTCTAAATCTTTCACTGGCTCAGGACTGCATTTGCTTTTGTTGTGCTCTGGGACTGTGTAAAGAGGAAAGCTGCTTATTTCAGTGGTAGGGGTGACGAAGAAACCCTGTTCATGTTTGACCTTTTTCAGGCTGAAGGGAGTATCAAAAATGCATAGATGTGAAGCAGGTTAAGAAACTGGAAGCAGCCTTGGAGGTTGATTAATGTACAGAATTGTATAATGTGATGAAAGATACATATTGTTTGAAGTTTATGGTGAGATGGCAACTTACTGCATCATTTTAATACTGCTTGCTTCTGATTTCTCAGTGCTTCAGAAAGCCAAACAGGTATCGTGGTACTAGGTGAAGAAAGCTATCCAAGGTCATATAACTGGATGGTGTCAAAATCGAGAACAACTTTTGATTCTTCTGACTCCTTGTTAGGTCCCTTCACACAGCTCAGGAAGCRGAGTAGAGGGTTTCAATCCTATGCATATATGCAAAAAAACCCCCCTTTCAGCTCTTTCTGGCAAACTGAGAGTGTTGCTTTATGCTTTCAGTAAGCACAGAGCTCATGTTTACTGATGGGACTTTCACACATCAGGAAATTAGAAAACTGGAGTCGTAATCAGCATGTCTGTTCTTGAATGGGGAATTTTCCCCAAAGCAAGTTTGTGATGCATGCTCTTAATGATTTGAATCTTACAGTTCAAATTTTCCATAAGCTGCTTCCAGCATTGTAGGCACTAACCTGTGTTTGCAGTGAACATGCACACACCCAGCTGCAAGGGTAACAGCCACAAGTTATATGTTTAAATCTCAGCATAACTCCGTGTGATTAATTGGGAATGGCCAGTGCCTTTAGAAGTCTTCTGCTGTGGTGTTTAGGTGGAGATGTTGGTGCAGCGTTCAGGGCTCATGCTGTTGCGGGCCAGGTTAGGGGTTAGCTAGAAATCAAGACTTTTAGCGGAGCTTTTGCTAGSACTTCTTCACCGGCAGCAAGGTCTCTTGCAAACTTTCTGGTGTGTGGTCTTTGTGCGCACTAAATGGCTAACACTCAGCTTGTGTTGTGGGATATCACCATTTTTGTAGTATGACCAGCAAGCAGCAGCAGTTCCAGGGAGTGAGTTGTCCATTCCCTTAAAGCAATGCACATAGCAATGGGGAACATCATGTGACTACATGGACCTTATCCAGTGTTTTAAAGGAAAAATATCTATAACAGTGTCCTGGCCTATATAAGCTGTATAGTTTTCCCAGACTTGGAAGAAAAGCACTGGATACTTTCCCAAGTTCCGCCCTTTTCAGTTTGATGTAAAAAAAGTCGATTCTTGCTTTTCTTTTGTCTCTAAAATGGGAAATACTTTAATTAAAAGAAGAAATTACGCTTTTTCATGGCAAGAGGCAAAATCTTATCTCTGAGCCATCTGTTTTGATGAGAGTAAAGCAGAATGTGTACTTTTCTTTTTTTTCCTCTTCTTCTTAAATAATAGCCTTTACTGTTAATGGTGAAGAAAAGACATGTAGGTGTGTGATTTCCCAGCAGCCTAAAAGGGGGTGTCCGGAGAGTCCTTCCTTGGATGTGGGGCTGTTTTCACAGGCTTCCCCCAGCTCTGTTTGGAAGAATGCACAGAATTGGAGGAAGAGGAATGACCTTGCTTTTAAGGCATTCATCTGGAGCTTGGGTGCTGGGAGCTGAATTCCCAGCGCTGGGACTGGCTTCCCCTGTGGTCTGCAGTATGTCGCCCAGGGGATGTCTGTGCTGCACAATGGAGCTCGGCACAGAGAGCCCTGGAGCTAACTCCAGGAGGTCTGCATGGCCCCACAGTGCAGTGGGGCACTGTGTGGAGGCATGACCTCCTTCCCGAAGAAATACAGCTGGGCTAGTTCAAGCACTGCCTTGTGCTGTCAGGGCTGTGCTGCTTCCAGTTCTGGAGTTATGATGGTTGCGGCTCATTTGGACATCTCTGTACCACACTCCATTGCTAAACCCAGGAAGCAATGAGGTACTGAGAAACTAACACAGAGTTCACAAAATGTTTTTGAACTGTCTGCATGGTCTGGTTTTGGATTTCTTTTGTTTTGCRCAAGCTCATCCTAGTCACTGCACTGTCACTGAATTTCATTTGCTCCATGGCAGTGGAAACCAGCTAGAAGGAAAGCTTAATTTCAGCTGTTTCCCATGCCCAAGCAAATTGTTTTGCAGGAATAAAAAAGTTCTGATATCCCTTGGAGTTCGGCTGACCCTGACTGCCTTCCAGGTCCTAACTATGATCTCAGGGGAGGCAGCAGAGCCTGCTGCTCAGAACYCGGTTGGTCACACACTGTTTCTGAGGGGCCACTGTGCAGCCTCGCATACAAAGCCACTTAACTCTTTTGTTCCAAGCAGCCACCCAGGAGTGACACTTACCCGGCTTTGTAAAGCACACTGAGGGGCCACGAATGAAAGGAGTTGAATATTCAAAGCAATATTTTGTTTATCTGCTTTATCCAAGATAGAGAAGAAAATAGCTTTAGTGTCTGTGGCTTGAAAAATCTGCCTGCTGTTATGATTATGGCAATATGAAAGACAAACTCATTACATGCCTAAGAAAACACACGCTGCTGTTGGCTTTGATTTCTATGGGGCGTAGGTGATGGGAGTAGTGCTGGGCTAGTGCTCGCAGTACCCTTCCTCCCCAGAGATGCTAAGCAGGGCTCACAGGCATCCCCCCAGCACGTGACCAGCAGTTCACAGGGTCTCCAGGGCAACTTGGAGGTTCAAGTCATGATTAAAATAAAGCATGCCAACTGCAGAAGTTAGCCCACAGATAAGTCACTGCTTTTTGACCAAAAGAACATCAGGCTGATGCTTTCTTCTTAGAGTCTCTTGGCTAAYAGGCTTTGGAAGATAAGATCTATCCAGTCAGAGGGGGTTGCATAAACTTCCTGTGAACTTTCATAGTTGATGATCAAAAGGAATCACAAGATGTGTTGGTGCTATTTATCTATCTATCTATCTATTTATTTATTTATTTACAAGTTCAAAGAGTGAACAGGGATATTGGTTGTGATTTTTCTCATGTAAACGATGTGCTATCATACTGGTTGCGCAGCCTTAGGCCCTCTTGTTTTCCATTTTGAGTTTAAATTTAGAGCTCTTTTGCAAGGGGGGTGAAGTGCAAAAACCCAACTGCCACCCATGTTCTGCTTCAGAAACCAGCACTGTGTTATTGAATATACCTGTCCTTGCGTTCATTGCTTTGCTAAGAGATGCTCTTCCCTTGATTAGCTCCGTAGAGATGGTCCCCAACAGCATCTTTTTCTCTGTCCCACTACCTGAATGCAAGTACAGGAAGGGCTACCTTGACACTAATTTGAAAAGTGCCTCGTCAGGTAGGCACTCTCTTCCCATCATTTATGTGCCCTGAGAAGGATTCTGCCCCTCTGTTCCCATTAAGTCAAAGCTTTGCAGCACTTGCTCAGATGCACACAAGATTTAGTCCTCCCAGGGTTATATTCTTGAGTCCTGCTTGCATTGCAATTCCAGGTGTGAGGGGGTCTCTTTTAAATTGCCTTTTAGCAATTTAAATTGCCCATGTGTAGCATCTTGTGTTGCAGGATGTGTACTGTGAATGAGGGCAACAGAAACTTGTCCTTTGGCTTTTACTTAAAAGAAACAGTAGTGAACTAAGACAAATTGAGATATCTTGCATTTATGTAGGGTCAAATCAGAATTCCTGTGGAATTTCAAGCAACTCATTGACATCTCCCCTGATATGGTTAGTTCCCAGAAGAAGCCTGCTTGTCTCATTTGCCCTCTTCTCGGAACATAAATCCACACATGATGGGGATATATGCAGTAAAAAAAGGTATATGAAGAGACTAACACCTATAAAGGGCAAAATTTTCTTGTTTTGTTCAGACAGGACAAATAGTCTCCCCTCGGGGGCTTCCCCCCTCCATCAGTTTTGGTCCTACAGCTTCCTGTCTTTCCTTTTCAGGCATGCCTGGGATACAGCACAGCCACGCACAAGAAGGGTGTTGACTGGAGTGCAGATGTGTTGCAGACAGGGCTGGCTCTGGAGAGTTAAGGAGCAGAAGGACTTATTTACACGAGGTTCCCACCTTTTGGTTATCCCTATGGCTTGTCTTGTGCCTTGGCCTGGTGCCATCTGACACAGTTTGCAGCACTGGGATGTTGAGGGCTGCCTGAATTGGCTGCCTGGGCCCAGAGCCAGTTTGTATGGCTTGTTTGGCTTTGCACCGCTTTCCTAGCAGGGTGAGCTGTAATGTGTGTCTCCTGTCATGAATCAGACCATAGGAATGGATAACTCTCAAACCAGGCATTTACATGATTTAAATCCACACTGTTCAGGTTTAAAGTYGTTTTATTAAGGAATTATTCAGCTTATTGCTCAGCAGATTTTCAACCTCATTAGTACGTTTAGCATGGGGAGTGTGTACCGGTTATATCACCAAACAATGTCTTAAAGCTTTAATTGCCAAATAAAAACTCTTTCCATYTCTCTTTTCTAAAATATACAACATTACTAAAGCACCACTTTGGTAAAATATTGTAGCACGTTTCGCATATTTTTAAGTTCCTTTGAAGTCAATGTTTAAGTGCTTTGCTGAATCAGGGCCTAAAACAATAATAGCCACAAAGTTAAGCCACTTTATTTCTGAATGAGTGTTGGCASGGGAGTTGAATGTGTGTCAGCTTCTTGTCATGACCCCCCAGGTACAGATATCCTCTTAGTTTCACTGAATCACTTATCAACTTTGCAAATTGCTGTCTTGCACCCAGTTGAGACGTCAGGGTCAGACCCAAGTATGGCAGGCTTTCATCTGGAGAATGAGATCAAACTGAAATGGGATATAGGGCCATAAAGGATTGGCAGCATCTCAAAGAGTGCACAGCTATGATTAGTCATTTCCTATATACATATAGTGTGTGTATGTGTGTATATATATACACACACTTTTTTTCTGGGTTAGTGAAATCAGTACAGTGCTTCAAACATGATCCTTGTTGGGCTATTAAAAAGGTCATGGAAATTTTTAATTCTCCTGCTAGAAGAGAGAGTTGTGGAAATACTATGGGTAATGGATCTGATGCTGAAATGGGGGAAGAAAACAAGTTCATAGCTGACTGATCTTAGGCTTACACCTGTGCAGTACCATTGCAACCGGGGGGCTCATATGTTGGGTCAACTTCTTTGCTTTATTGTTTGCAGGGCCATGGTATACTTTTGTACTGTTTACTATGATACCACAATCCTAGCAAAACATGATGCAGTGAGGCCGCATTGAAGTTACAGCGCCACTGAAGTCAGTGGAAGTTTTATTCACTTTAGTAGAATGATGCTTTTGGGGTCAGAGGTGTTATCTTGTGCCACTTGGCCTATTGCTGTGCTCTTATGCTGTTGTGTTGGAGTGTTAATAATAAAGGCCAGTGCTGTGGACTGTTAATTCAAAGGAGAACTCAATGGTGTCGTGGGACTGCTCCAAAGAGTATGGTGGCTGCTGGCCTGGTTGTCATCTTCTTGTCCCACCTGGTAGTCACAGAATACCCTATGCAAAAGTATTGAGTGCTGGGCCTCTAAATAAAATGCAAAGAGCAGTTTTTATATGCGTGCACGCTTTATATTATGAGCTGGTTGGGGCCTTTTCCCTTATTTCCATACCTCTGCAAGTCACTGCCTGGTGATGAGGAAGKGCTGCCTAGCTCTCTGCCTCTCCCAGTGAGGTCAGCAGGAGCTGCAGGCACTTGCCTTTCCATGGTATTGGGTTAAAAACGTAATGGGACAAGGCACTTAAGCTTCACTTTTTGCTGTTGAGTCTCAAATTTATCTAAGTTCAAACAAATACATGTCCACTGAGGTCACTGGAAAGATGGGCAGTAACTGTGGTGTAGAGGTGACACAAGAGGAAGAGAAATAAAGTGGTCATCTTCTGTGGGAAAGGAGCAGAAGCCCTTCTGAAGGGCAGAAAGTTTTTTTGAGGAGGGGGAAAAATCATAAATCATTTTACAAGAGTATTTTTATGTGGAACTTCATTTTATTTAAAAAATGCAAAGGAAAATGTTACTGAAGTTGGTGCAGTGATTAATCTCTGTTTACACCTACAGAGAGATCTGTGCTGCTGTTGTGGGCAGCTTAGTCTGTAGCTCATCTCTGGCATTGTCTTTTTAAATCCCAAAGTTATGTTATGCTTTCACCTAGAGATAGTGATAAAATTTCATGAGTCGTTTAGGAACAAATCTGATTTTTGTTTCCTTTCCTGTTGCTGATGATGGCTGCTTGATTTGGAAAGAGTTCAGTAAAGAATCTCAGACCATGCAGCTGGTGGAGAGGGCGGCTCATATTTCCCTTTCCAGTCTCAAGGGCAGAGGCGCCAGGTGTGCCCCGGTGAGGGCTCTCGGGGCGCGCTCATCCTTTGCAGGGCATGTCCGCTCCTGCGTGCGTCACGTGSCTTCTGCATCCTGCGCTTGTGACCGCAGAGCATAGGAAGGAGTGTGTTCAACCAGTCAGAAATGGGAAGTGTATCAGAAATAAGAAACTAAACATCAGCCGTGTGCGAGTAATGGATTGTCGGTCTCCTGCAGGGGATGAGGATACATATTCTAATGCTTTTTGATCACAGTGTAGCCATGACACTGTATTTAACCTAATATCAGCTGTTCATCGTGTCCTCTGCTTATGATACTAAACTCTGTCCTGATCCTAAATTTTGTTCTGAGGAGTTGATGTGCTCACAGGAAAGCCCAATAAGAAAGAAGTAAAAGGTGGGAATGGTTCTTGTTTCACTGGGGCCAATCTGAGCAAAATACTTCACCTTTTGGCAAGGAATTGATTGGAAGTGTATTCATGAAGCTTAGAGTAGAAGTGTACTTGTCTGGGATCTTCTGTGGTAATCACTTGCCCAAGACCAAAGCTTGATCAATTCCTAGGTTGTGTTTTTTTATTACTTCCATGTCCTTGAGCACTCCCTTTGTGGTGATATAGGGTAAAAAATTCCTTTCTTGGGAGGAGCTACCTGTCTCCCTCTTTCCCCAGTTACACTGCTGAAACTGTGCCCACTTGCAGCATGCGGTGAGTTTAACTCAGTCATACACCAAAGGGAACTTTTCAAGACAAAAACATGTCATAATTTTTTATATTTGGCTCCTATGGTTCTGCTGGGCTTCACTGGTGCATTCTTAAGGGAACTTAGCGTGAACTTGCAAGCTTAGCATGAGGTGCTTTCATGTCTAGAAAAAGTATTTCATGTGATGTCATTTCAGCATCTTCTGGATTCTTGACAGCTGAAGTAGCTGTCTTTTTATATTCATCTGCCTGTGAATAGTCTGCATGCCGTTTTTGGTAACAGTGTAAAATATGCCTCATGTATACACCTTTGGGTAGTGTTTTTGATAGAGAGAGAGGTGGTTTAAGTATAAAATCCACTGGGAGCTCTGTCATTCACAAAATGTAGAGTTTTCAGAAGTACAGTCAATAATATGGTCCAGTGTAGTTTATATCTTATAATAGCTATATGGAGAGACAGGTGTTTCCCATAAGACATCTCAGCTATCTCACTAGTTTTTTTTTTTTAATCCCACCTTTGCTATCATGTTACAAATACAATCAGAAGAGTAATATGTTGGAACTCTTTCATATCTCCTCGTGTATAAACCTAGCTGCGTTGGTTATGTAATGCACATACACGTTTTCTTGTGTTCAGCTCCCTAAAGAACACATAAAGGGTTGCATATGCTAATTTTAAGTTTTTAATGCAGGGGTGGAATATCGTAACAGCATAATGAAGTGGTTGATAGAGAAAAAAAATTGATTTCCTACTTAGTATGGCATAGTTAGCTTTGCAGTTTTATGCCCACTAGAGGGACTGTTGCTTGTACAACTCATTGCAGAAAGCAGTCTCATGCAGTCCCTTTGGTATCTTTTATGAAGTTGTAAAACTTTGAATGACTGACTCCGGTTAAATCCTCTAAAGAGTAAGTCTCCAAGCTATTTCTCAAAGTGTAAAAACCTTCAGCACAGTGCTGTTCTTCTGAGTCCAAATACTTTTTACTGAATTTCCTTATTAAATGTTCTTTTTCTTTCTTTTTTTAAAAGTATTTTCTGTTCTCTTGATTTATCAGTCTAGGCTTTCCTATATGACATTGCTGGGGATTAATTTAGAGTTTTTTTGTCAAGGAGAAAGTGGTGTGTGTCTTCATTTATGTTTGGAATAAGTTTTGTTTTGCAACCATGGTGCCAGTGAATATGGTAAATTAATTCGTTCTTGCTTTCGCAGACATCATTGAAATGGATTTCTCCTTTAACTGGGAGATAGTGAGTTTTGGGTAAGAGGCACATAAATTTATAGTCAGTATGAGAAAACTTCCGAATGTATCTGTGTTTTCTTGTTTGGCTGGGGGATTTTTTTCTGTTTGTTTGTTTGAGTTGCGTATTCCTGACCTGCACATTTTTCTTCTTAATTACAGAAACATGAAAGAATACAGGAAGTCCTGCATGACCACGATGAATACCTGTGCTAATTAAGTCACTGGCTGGGTACTGGGAGAACAGCAAGGTAAGGAGTCAGGCCATGCCAGCAGCATTTCTTGTAATCTGCATGATTGTATTTCAACAAAGCCATAGTGCTTTCAGATATCAAATTCATAACAAGTCGGGCAAAGACAAATAGYCCGCAGGTTTGAATGCAATACATTTACTTTTAGTTCAAAGCTTTGGCAAGCAAACATCTCTCTTTTCCTTCCTGGGGGAAAAAAAGTACAAGTTCTGTGGTGGTTTTCTTTTTTTAAAAGGCAGTATCTCTAAGTTTAACAATCAATTCATGACCAAAGCTCAGCTTCCTGGGCTGACTCTAGGGAGGGCTTGGAGGAGGGGTGGAATGCTTCAAAAACTTAGCTGATGAAAAGGCATGCTGTTTTGTGGATGCCTCCCAGAATTGTTTAAATCTGTATGTGTGTGTATGCGCGCGCGCATGAAAAGAGAGAGAGAGAGAGAGAGAGAGAGAGAGATATCTCCATGACAACTGGCCCGGCCAGTCTGTGTTCTTTGCAATCATTTTAGCTGGAATCAGTGCTGCGAAAGGTCATATGAAGGAGTTGTGGGAAGCACAGCAGGTATTAGACACTAAACGACTGGTTTTCTGATTGCCTCAGATAATAAAACAGTGTTTTGTCTGGGAAATACAAATCTGAGAATGGAGTGGAAAGGGAAATGCTCCAAATTTCAGGTAACAAAACTTGCCTTTTTAATGTTATTTCCTCCCATTTTAAAGTTTGGTGTGGGTTTTTTTTTCCGTTGTGTTTACTCCCAGCCGAGTGTCTGAGCGAGCTTGGATTCCCTAGCTCTGGGGAATGATGTCATGCGGCAACAGTTGGATTCTATTAGCCAGGGAAAGAGGAAACATCCTGTATTTTTGGAAGAAAAAAAAAAAAAAAACAACAAACCCAACCAAAAAACAACAACAAAAACCCTTTGGCTCTTTGTTGAATCTTGTGCAAAGACTGCAAGAAGTGTTTAAAAAAAAAAAAAAGTTTCTAACAAATTAATTCCCAGAAAATGTCATTTAGATCCTAGACAGCACCAAACTTTAAAACCACTGCAACAATTGCTCCTATATGCAAGAAAATAATTACAGAAGTGTTACAGAATTCAGAAGACACTTCTTTCTTCTTGGATGCTCCTATATTCATCTTTAATGAGAAAATTAATTGCACCGTAATTAAGCAGAGGATTTGGAACCTCCACACACTTGGGATTCTTTAGCAATTGTTTGGAGAGTGTGCTGCAAGAGTTTCTTCTGGGTTGGGCTCTGTCTCAGACTGTTGCTTATGAATAGATGATGCTGGCAGCATTGTTCTTAATAAGGTTTTCTGTCCTGGACTGTGTTTTTCATAGCTTTAACTCAGCCTTTTTGGGAGAGGGTAGCAGGGGAAGAAAGCAGAAAACTAATGATTTTGGCTATTTGAAAGGGTCTTTTTTCTCCCCTTTCCTCAGAGATGTTTGCTAAGTGCTGTATTCAACACTCAACATTAGGGTAGCATGCATAGCATTTTAAGCAGAAAAATACCTAATGATTAATGTACAGCTGCTATGTCCTAATGAAAAGACTTAGAAAATTGATATAATCTTACTTGCTCGAACATCACAAAAATACACCGTACCGATAATCATGATGAAAAGATTAGGTCACCCCTACACTGTTTAAACTCGCCTCTAGCAGACGCTGATTTCTACTTTTATGCTGCTTTGCTCCCTTCTGTGTGTTTCAGGCATGATCCAAAGCATGCTGGAGTCCATGGGAGTTTTCCCGTCAACTTCAAAGGTCTTCAGCCTCTGCCTGAGAACGTCTCAGTCTCTGTTTCAGTCTTTTGACTGTAGGACCAGGCCACAGGCTCTCCGCTTTCTTTCTTGAACTTCCCAAACAGAAGGTCTTTTGTGTTCCTCCAAACAATGCCAGGCGCTGCTGACTGGCTTCAGCGTGGCTGCTAACACATGCTGGAGATAGTGGTGATGCTTGTTTCGGCTTTCTCTTAAAATCGTCCTAGAGGGGGAAAGTGCAGTGAATGGAAATCGGTTCCTTCTATACCGCCTCCTCTCCTCACAAATGGCTGTTGTTTATGAGTGTGTCTGTGTGTGCAAATTGTTCCTTGATTAAAGGGCAGTATTGGCTGTGCTTCAGGGAGGAGTTTGAGGAAGACTTTAGGGGGAAAACACTGTTATTGCTGTGATCTGCCAGTAGAGCACTTGTGAGGGGAGAAGCAGGCTGTCCTGGAGCAGGCAGTCTTTCTACAACATGCATACAGAACTGACAGCTGTCATCTGCAAACTGAGGGCTGATCAGCAGTCTAACACTTTGTGTCCTCCTCTTGCCCACCAGATTTGACCAGCTTGATTATATAAATAAAATACTGCTGTTAGTGAATATCGATTAATAACCTGGTTAAGTGATTGGAAAAAATAATAATTTTTCATCCGTTTGATGGTTGGGAGCAGTTTAATACGAAATCCTTGTGCCATTCTTGAGTAGGAATGAAATATCTGTGGAGCTGGTGTGTTAATTCGAACCATTCCACTCCTTAAGAAGGAACACTGTGATGATTACCCAAGTTTAAGGCTTGTTTGCGGGAARATGCTATTAGTCGCTGAAATTTCTGAGACAGAAAAAGATTATGATTTTCAAAATCAGAACCACTGCTTTTAAGTACTTACACTTTACAGATGGTCAGCTTGAGACTCCTGAGAGATCTCTGCAAGGTGTTGCAAATTGAGCATTCCAAAGGGAACAGTTGCTTTTTGGCATTTACCTGTTGTGTGATGCGATGCAGTGGGAAGCCTGGTGAGTTCTCTCCCAGTGTTTCTGGCTGAGTGGCATTTCGCTTAATGGTGTGTGTTGTAGTATTTACATGTTACTTTGAAAAGTGATACAAGGCATCGTTCCCATAGTCCTTTAATATAATTTCCATATGTCCTAGCATTCTGAATGGTTCCGAATGAAGTTTGCATGTGTTACATACTACATATACCTTACCAGTAGGAAATAACAAAATATAAATCAATAAATCATAATATATTTATAACTACACTCATAAGAAGATACCTTATAGCTGACCTACTGTGGTTGGGCATAAACGTAGCCAACAGCACATAGGCATTGGCATGCTATATTTTTTTTCATCCATTAAGGGAGGAAGCAACTCAAGAAGGCTGCTGCTATACCCAGTAACATGGATGGAGTTCTTGCAGCAGTCTGTGCGGGCATAGTGGCTCTGTGCTGAACACAGCTCCTGTGGACAGGTACTCTGTGGTCCTTAGCCCAGCGTTTGCTGCCTGCTGTAGTTGTCACTTTATAAGTGCATTCATTTCTGTGTCTTGAAGCGAGTTGATTTATGTTGTTGTCCTGACATAAATCTCCTCCTTGGTCCCATGCGTCCACCACGTTTCTGCCAGTGGCTCTATGCCCACATTCTATCTGTGGATAGTCAGTGGCTCTGAGTTTTCCAGAGAGCTTAATGTGTTTTTTTGATAGGATTAGTTGTGTCCGGTCTCATTGCACTTAGAAGGAAAGTCAAAGGACATGGTAGAAATAATTTTTTGTTCTCTCTGCTCATATTCCCTCTATCCATAGGTCGACAGCGTATGTTTCCCTTTTGTCTGTTGCAGTGAGTTCCAGGTTAATTGCTACATTGACATATTTGTCTTTATTACTTGGAAATACACTGCTTTGTTTGCGAATCAGATGAGGCTATCTAGAAGCCTAGGACCAACTTTGTCTGTATCATTCAATGCTTGTTTTTACTCTTACTCCCTTCTCTAAATAGCTCTAGTCCCTTTGATTTTTCTTCTCAGGGAAAGTCTGTGAGACACTGGAAAAGCATTGTAGTTGTCTCCGTTTCTGCTGTTTTCTTTGAAGGTTGGGTGATCTTCAGAGCATCTGGTGTAACGGTTGTGGACAGATGCATCATTAAATTCTTGAACATGAGATGAGTATTCGCCATCTGTAACCTTACGCTCACAATATATGGAATTCACTGATTGAAAACAAGTGCTGCATATTTAGAAGAGCTGCTTATGAGGATGCTCAAATCTTTCCTTATTTTCTGTAAGTTAATTTCAGTTCCAGCAGTATGAACAACTAGTTCTCACAGTTCTTTCCTCCCGTGTGCTGTTTTCTGGTCATGGTGACTCTGAGTGACTTTCTAAGGTGTAAAATGTGACGTGCAAAAGGATGTGTTCTGAGCAGCTCACACTGAATATGAATGTGGCTACCTTGTAATTACAGCAAGAACCTTGAAATGATTGCACTGTCATTCTGCTCTGCAGTGCAGGCTCTCATTAGTGCTAATCAGTGATATCTGTTCTGCTGTTGCATCTTTGACCCAGTTACTTTGCTGAACTTAACACAGTTGCTAGTGTGACACAAAGCAGACTCTTGGCACAGCCCTGATCACAGAGCAGGGAGAGATCTGGCAACTTTCACACAAATCTGTTGTAATTAAGGCTTCCGGTCTGGGATTTAAACAACTTCTTTCTCTTAAAAGCCTGAGAGGCTTTTTAAAATATTTTTCAGGCTGAAAATGAACCTACTGCTGGTAGAGGCAAAGTCCCCTGATGGTGCTAGCTGCCGGCAGACCTGGAAGAGGCAGGTGCTGCTCTTGTTCCTTCATCAGGCTTTGCAAATGTGCTGCCACTCTGAGCGCTTTTTGAACTGAGCCTCCCCGTTGTTCCTCAGTTTCACATGACAACAACAGAGTCCCCTAAGCAGTTAGAGGAGTATTGCACAGCTGGCTTTCCTCCAGTGCCAGCTCTTATTCCGAGTTCAAGCTTCATGTAGCATTAATCCTCTCTGCCCACTTGGAGCCGAACTGCTGTATGCAAGGGGCTGTTCAAAGGAGTCCCGTTTCCCCATCCTATCAGACGCAGTGCTCGCCGCTTGAACCTTTTTTTCCCCCATCTTGTTGCAGTTTGATGACAAGAAGATGAATCAGAGACTAAAACTTCTGCCAAAGGCAAGAGCAGAGGTTGGCATCCCTTGTGCAGCTGGCATCCAAAGGATACAAGCCATCAAATTATCCCGTGCTCCTGGTCCAGCTGAGCCTGTTGGTTTATGACCAGAATATCCCTTCTCTCTTTGAAAGTTAAAAGGCATCACTAAGCATTTATCACATTATGGACATACTGAGGACAGTTGGACAATTTTGACAGTACAAAACCTGCTCCTTGCAATGCTATTTCATGCCTCCTTGGTAGAGAGCAAAAAGCAATTTGAGAGCTGCAGCAGTATGGAAACATTTGCAGCTGCACAATTCGCATTCCCATGCTTCAGTCTCTCACAGGCCCATCAGACCTTCTATTATTAGTTTTAAAAGGAGAATAGCTGACAGCTGATTAATTTGAACGGCATATTCCAGAGAGAGCTGTTTTATGACCGAGTTGTCAAGAGTGGCAAGCCAAGAAAGTATTGACTAAAGTTACAAAGAAAAATCTCTGATGTAGAGCACAATCCTGTTTATCCAAAAGATTTGTAGGGGACAAAACCGTCTTCATACCACTCTGCTGTCAACATGTTCAAACCCGTGCTGGGGGAGGTGAGAAGCTGAACAGCTCAGCCTGTTGTGTTCCTCCCTTAGCAGTTCCTGGGAGAGCTCCCCGGGGGTTTCCTGGCACATTGTCGCAGGGAAGGGGTAATATCGCAGCTCAGTCTTCAGAAACATGCCTAAAAAATAATTTCGAGGGACTCATTCTGGTGTTAGTTTTTGGAGAAGAGTCAAGTTGGTTTCAGAGGGAAGGGTGAAAAACCCCACTTTTTTGGACACTGGATATGCTTTGTGTAATCAGCTGATGCTCTGGATTAGAGCTGCTCCGCTGTACATTGCACTGACCCCACTACACTCATGCTCGGGACAGCAGATGGGCTTTTGGGAATGTATGCAGACCTAAGGGCAAACATTGGTTTTTCAGTGTTCTTTTATTATCAGCATCACATGACAGTAGGTTGCAAGTCGAGTGGTATCATCTCGGGACACGCACAGGCGGCTCTCTGCCCACCGCTTTAGTCTCCTGTGGCAAGCATTGCCCTTGTGTGTCACCTGTAAGCAAGAGCCTGTTCCTGGCCTGGGCAGCTGAAACACAGCTCTCTTTCCCTGATCTGAGGCTTTAGTGGAGAAGGAGAGCCAGTCCTGTCCCTGGACCTGTGTAAGATGATCCATTTAGGTCTTCCCTCTCCTACAGCAGTGAGCCTCTACCATGACGCTGTAATGTCATGGGACTGTTCTGTCTGCCTCCGCTTGGGATGCTCGCGTGAAGGGTGAGAGCAAAGAGTGGCACGAGGTGAGAAGGCTAAACTGCCCCCTAGTCACCATGGGCTGGGAGGAGGCTGCATGTTTTTCAGTGCAGAGAGCTTGTGTCCTTGACAGTGATCGAGTGGTCAGCTGGGCAGGAAGACTGTTCCCTTGAGTCAGGCCAGAGCTGCTGTCAATGCACAGAGGAGGTGGTCCCAAAGCACGTGCAGAGCTGAGGTCMTTACAGACCCTGCCTGTCGCCATGCGCTGCCTCCACCTTTCTCCTCCTCCTCACTTTAGGGACTGGGGAGACAGGGGAAAGGATAGCAATGAGAGTGGGGCGTTTTCACTTTCTATCCAGCAGTTGAGCTCAGGTTAAAAGGCATCACTAAGCATTTACCACATTATGGACATATGCAGAATCTGTGCAGTTCATGTTTTGGATATGGCAGACTGATTGCAAAGTGGCCGTTTATCCAGAGATTTCAGGTGTCAGTCAATGGCTATTCTGGCCAGGCTGTGTGRTGTCCTGAAATCCTGAACAAATGGCCACATTCCTCTCTCCACCTGAATAAAATTTCCATGTGGAAAACCAGGCTGCATTAGGCGAAGCTCTCTTGTGCAACAGCCTCTTGCTGAGTTGTATCACATGTGTAATATAATTTTTGGCGGTTGTGCTGCTGGTGTGGTGTATAACCTTGCCCACAGTAGCAGTGCATGTGGGCTTACTGTCTTCTGAGATCTGGCATCTCATGTGCCCCTTGGGGATGCAGTGACAGGACAGACTCCAAAGTGAACCACCACTGGTTCTGAGAAGGATGGGTTCTTGCTCCCTTTATTGATGCCAAATGATATGCTGGCTTATGGAAGTATTAAAATGTTTACTATTAAAAAAATGATTTGYCATGAGAAAAGGAGGGATTTGTTCCTTGCAGTGAGGGAACAGTCAGCTACTCCTGAGTCTGGGTAGAAAAGGGAGATGCTAGGAACAGGTTGGAGAAAGAGTGAGGAAAAGAGCCAGCTGGTTATCTGTGAAAGAGGAAAGAAAACTTCGTTAACAGGTAATTACTCTTCTGAATGAGTGGTTGGCTTCCCACAAGGTGGGCAGAAAAGGAGCAAAGTCAAAACCCAGTCTTCTGGCTCAGTGTAACACATCATTTCAACATTTGCTTACAATCCAATCTAAAAGCAAACCAACCAACCCATCATTGCAGACTGGGAATCCTGTAAAATATTTTTTCGGTAACATGGACATATGGTGTTCCCAAAACAAAACAGTCCAGGAACCTTGCCTCAGTGGGGTGACGTTGRGAGCCTGCTAGGCTGTTTCACTGCTGCCCACTACTGAACAGGAGCCGCAAATCTGTCGGCTTGGACAGATTGCCCTTGTGACAGTGGCTCATTAATGGTTGTCACATCAGTTATGTTTCCATGACAGCCTCAGGTCTGACAAATGTGACAAAGCTGTGTTTTATCAGCAAATCCCCCAGCAAATCCCCTGCTGGCCCTAGTCGGGAAAGCATATGGATAAGAAGAGAAAATKATTCTTCCTGCTCTTTGTTACTGACCGATTCTGCTCTTTGTATGTGAACCAGCCAGCTAGGACTAGTTGCATTCCTCTGTAATTTGCAGTACCTCCTGTATGGGGCTGAACCAGTGATGAATTAATACCTTTTTCCATATGTTAAGAAGTTTTATTCATTGTTTCAGCAACCAAGGAAACTGTAAAGGTCAGATTGAAGTTTTGGGGAACGGAGCAGAAGCACCAGTGTTCTGACTATTACAGGGCAGGCTTGGGGACTCTTGAATCAAACTGGCTTTTTTGCAGAAGGGTTATGGAGATTCAGATAGGTATGTTGGCTAGGGTTGAACCTGTGGGGTAAGCAGTCAGACTTGTTCTGTTGCAGTTGTTAAAAAAAAAAAAAAAAAAAAAAAAAAAAAAGCAGGAGCATTTTATTTATATTCAACTAATATCTCCCTTTGAAATTCCTCACTGAACACTACAAGATGGAGCAATCTGCAACTGTTTGTTGTCTGTAGGTTACCTGTTAATATGTTATATGCCAAATCACACTCATACATAAAATGAGGAAAAAAAGGATAAAATTATAGACACGCAGGGATCTCTTTCTATCACGAATGTATCAATCTTGAAATCTAGCAGGATATAAGTATTTGCCCCTCTTATGCAGGAAAGGTAAAAGAAGGGAAATACTAGTTGAATAAATCAGATAATATGACATAAATAAGAAAATGAGGAGGGCTCCAGAGCTTTGTGAAGTTTAACATGATTGCCCTTTCCTGAATAGAATCTGATCAGCTTATAAGCATTCAGTCTGTCTCTGCAGGGAATTGCAAACAGGATACAGCTTTGCTAATATTGGCAGGTAATGGAGTTTTTTTTTAACTGAAGTGATAGACCCTGGGGCTCTGTATCAGAAGGTCACGAGGTTGAATCCTGGTGCTACACACCACTCTTGTCCAGTTTAGCTGATAGCTCTGTCTGTGCACGTATAACGTCTGTTATGTATGAATTACTGCTCACCTCAGCTATCTGTATTAGCAGACTCCAAGTAGTAAAACTCTCACCAGGAACACTTTATCTCCAAACCAGGTAGAAGCTTTTGTTTGGGAGATCCTAACTTTGCCCAAGAGAGGTTTCCAAGAGAGTAAAGGCAAACCTACTTAGTTCAAGACTTATGTTCTGGGACTGACCATCTCATTTGACTGCAGCAAGCCTGTGCACAGGCAGTATTGAGTAAATCCCTGGCTTGAGATTTCCAGTATTATCTCTGAGACAGGAAATGGTGATGCTTCAGCTGCTCACTAGTGCTGCTCACTAGTGCACTGTTGTTTATATGTTTATATATAATGCTACAGTTGTGTCATTCCAAAACACACATAGGAGAATATATTTATTTTAAAACAATGAGTAATAAATCTACTTATTATTTATGCAGTTACTGCTATAAATTAAGTCAATGCTTTTTCAAGCATTGTTGGAAATTCTAGACAAAGCTGCCAAGTGAAATGTGAATTCTATTTTATAGCTCGTGTCTGCTAGGTGCAGAGGGGGAAGCTGAATAAAAAGAAATCAGCATATACCTCAGAAAGACAAAATTTGTTGTGCACTAATGGCAAATGTCTACTCTYGTGATCTCCATGGGAGCAATGCTAGAGAGAGGGAAGAGATCATCTTTATGACTGATCAAGCATAGGTAGTAGGAGAATGAAAGACAAGGGATGGAAATGTGTTTGTTCTCAAAGAATGCCATGTACCTCAGCATAGCTGGGTATTTTGTGATGGAATACCTTTTGTTTTACATTTTTAAGCAAAAGCAAATCTTTATTTTGAGAAAGAGGGAAAAGACTTACTAAGAAGGGGAAGGCGATGCTTAATGAATGAAGTATTTCTCTGCAAGATTTGAGATTCTATTGTGTCTGTGGCATTGAAAGTAGAAGAGGCATCATTTRAGGACAGCTGATCAAAAGGAGTTGACAACAATTTTGTACTGTGTGAACTTTGCAGGTAGCCTGACTGACATCAACATGACTGTTTCCAGAACTTCAGTCAGACTTCAAGGGGGAGCCAGTCACCAGAGCAAGGACAGACCCAGCCATAGTGAGCCTTGCAAGGGGAACCTTTGCTGTGAGCTGAAGGGCAGCTGGTGGCAGTGGTATGCAGCATTACCAATCGTATTGTACATTCTTTTTCAAAACTACAGCAAAATGAAGTGTTAGTTGACTCATGAAGTTTACTGCAAAGTTTTCTTCCTCTTCTAGTAAGAATCAGTCCCAGCAAGTTCTTCTTCCATTGCACCGTTCTGAGATGCCGTGATGGTGTAGGAAACTCTGTGAAAACATCATAGCAAACTCAGGTTGCCCTAATGTTTGAACAGAAACTACTTAAGTGAGACTAACATTTTGGTTTTGTTTGTATAGTGTTCAGTATGCTAAGTCCTAATCTGTGGCTAAGTTTGAGGTAGTGGGTGTATTGATAACTGGGTTAATAAAAATCATGCCTGGTAAGCATCACTTTTGAATTAGTAGAATACTGTCTTTTTCTAGCTGTAGCTCTCCCAAAGATACATTTTGGTTTTGAAGAGCCATTAATTATCTTTTGGTTAAAAGGAAGAGAGAATGAGTCAATGCATATCCATTTGCTAATTACTTTCTCCCAGTCCTATCACAAATCTGTGGCTAAAAATGCAGTACTTAAAAAATCTCTCCATCCTGTATCTCAGTGGGAAGTTTGCACTTCTGTTGGGTTTCTGTAGCCAGCACATTCCTSCAGGCAGTGCAGGCGGGGAAGTAGAAAACCTGCTTCTAAGAACTGTGAAAAAGTCCTTCATCTCTTAGCTATCTGATTCCGAGTTTGGAATTTTTATTCTGCCTTTAAAATCTTCCCCCAGAAAAATGAGTTTGAAGCCCAGTYAGTATTCCCTATAAGTGACTGAGTCATCTTCCTTGGGAATTGAGGGATCACTGTTGCCTGGAGTTATGGTCTTAATGACTAAGATGAACAGATAGTTAGGAATTTGTTGTAAATTTATCTTATACCATTCATTATTGTTTCTTCTGAGTGTAGTCATACAGGGAGAAAACAGACGACATCATACTGAGACAGGTTTTCTTTGTATTGATGTAGTAGCAGCCAAAACAAAAAATGGTGGGACTCACAAGGAATAAGATGGAGAATTAATATTCAGGCTGTTGTATGGCTAGGTCTCTTAGTCCCTGTAGTAACATATTCTGCAGTAGCCAGAGAACAGCCTAAATGTGATGACCCAGTTTGGAGGCAAATTCATTCTTCAAATTCACAAGGGTCCTCTAAAGACACACAGGATCAGTTTTCTGATGTATTTGAGCACTCGRTTGCACAAGGAAATTTTAAATTTGTAAGAAGCAGTTTGAAGTTCCATTGAAATAAAAATTAATTTGGTTTGTTGATGGATGTGGCAATTCCACTGAACAGTCAGATACCTGGAAATCTCCTCTAACTGTGCTTTTTGGGGTCTGAGGACAATGTTTTCAAAAGCCCTGAGGTCCCACTGACTTCCARAAATGCTGAAGTCCTGAGTGCTCTGTGAGCAGAACTCAAATGCTGTAAGCACCTTTGCAAGGTGTTCCTGTATGCATGCTCTGTGTTCCCCTGTGGGCTAAAATACTGTATCTTCAAACTGTTTCTAAAGTCATTGTTCAAACAGAAATTGTATTTACTTTTTTCAGATAGAAAAATTTATTTTCAGGYCGGCAACTATGTAGCCATTTCACTGTAGTGAGAAATGTAAACCGTTTGCATTTTAGATGGAAAGAGAAATTGAAACCAAGTTGTCCTTCTGAGCTGTGCAGAAGCYGGCTCAGCAAAGGCAAAGTGGATTCATTTGGGAGTTGTGGGRCTTTGAGCAGCATCCTTCACAGTTGTGAAACTGAAGAGCAGTGAGAAGAAATCAGTAAGAGATGGGAAAAAAAAAAGTGAAGAAAGCAAAAGCGTAAGGGTGGAGCATCTGCACCATACAAATTCAGAGGGCTGTTTAGTAGAACAACAGTTGAGAGAGATTYTTCTCTTTCCCCATCATCAAAACCTTCCAATTAATACACTTTTTTAAGCAGTTCATGTTTTACGGTTAAAATTTAAGTTTCCCTTACTTAAACATAGCTAGGTGGATCATATTGGCTTGGGCAAGAGTGGCTGGAAAGCTGCCCGGCGGAAAAGGACCTGGGGGTGCTGGTCGACAGCCGGCTGAACATGAGCCGGCAGTGTGCCCAGGTGGCCAAGAAGGCCAACGGCATCCTGGCCTGTGTCAGGAATAGTGTGGCCAGCAGGAGCAGGGAGGTGATCGTGCCCCTGTACTCGGCACTGGTGAGGCYGCAYCTCGAATACTGTGTTCAGTTTTGGGCCCCTCACTACAAGAAGGACATTGAGGTGCTGGAGCGTGTCCAGAGAAGGGCAATGAAGCTGCTGAAGGGCCTAGAGCACAAGTCTTGTGAGGAGYGGCTGAGGGAGCTGGGGTTGTTTAGCCTGGAGAAGAGGAGGCTGAGGGGAGACCTTATYGCTCTCTACAGCTACCTGAAAGGAGGCTGTAGCGAGGCGAGTGTTGGTCTCTTCTCCCAAGTAACAAGTGATAGGACAAGAGGAAATGGCCTCAAGTTGTGCCAGGGGAGGTTTAGGTTGGATATTAGGAAAAATTTCTTCCCCGAAAGGGTTGTCAAGCATTGGAACAGGCTGCCTGGGGAAGTGGTGGAGTCACCATCCTTGGAGGTATTTAAAAGATGGACAGATGTGGCACTTAAGGGACATGGTTTAGTGGTGGACTTGGCAGTGCTAGGTTAGTGGTTGGACTTGATGATCTTAAAGGTCTTTTCCAATCTAAATGATTCTATGATTTTATATATTTGCAGTTTCATATCTGAGGTTATATTAATAATCTTAGATAATTCAGGTAAAGGTAAATGTGACAAATATCTTTGTGAGGGGACTTAACTTGCCCCTAGRTTAGGGGCAGTAGATCTATGATGTACGCAAAGCAGCGGATCAGGTCTCAGAAAACTGTGTCTGTAGGTGACTATACAGATTTTTCTTCCTCCTCTCTCCCTAGATAAAAAGGAGTATATGCAAAGGGGCTGTGCAGGATATTGTATTCGGTTCTCTTCTCAATCTGAAAGCTGTTAATGGATAGGAAAGAAATCGTCTGCACTTCCAGTTGTGGCAAAGACRTGAGGACAAACGCCCTGAAGGATAAGAGGTGTGTAAGGCTGTGAAGAAAAAAGGAAAGGAAAGGCTTTAAAAATAATTGAATAATTAGATCTCATTCAAGTGATGATTCATAGAACTCAGTCTTGGCTGTCTTTGGACAGAAACTTTGGAAGAAGCAGTAGCCAAGAGGTGAATGAAAATGCACCGCAGTTCTTTTGGCATATTGTCTTCCAAAATAGATGGTGAAGCTTCTTCTGATGGAGCTATAGCTGCTTTGCTAAAAATACTTCTTAACTTAGTCATAAACAAAGGCACTCAGAGCTGAGTTTAAAAAAGATATTCTACAGCAACTGTAGTCAAAGCAGGATTCATTTTAAATTGTCATCCATCCTGTAAAACAATTGCCCAGTGTCAGTCAAAGGGAGTTTGAAGACTTGAAGGGATTTAGACTGATTCACTGTACACGTTATTAGGTGACCAAGTAGATAAAATGTAAGAATGCTATGCAAAGGAGACGTGGTGGTAGTTTTACACTGGGCAAAACACATGCTTTTAACTTATCAAATGGAAAGCTTTTTACTGGCATGTGAAAGTTTGGTTAATAGTTAACAAATTAATAAATTTTACTGTAGAAGAATTCTGTACCTGATGGCTGTCATAATTTCCTTTGGCTTCATTTAAAGGTTTATGTTAAGTTAAGTCTGGTTTCTACTTCTCCATGTACTGTGGAAACCTATTTTGTGGTGTGGTATGAGTATATTCTGATCAAGTTAGAAATTTCTAATGCAATAAGCTTTGTGGGAAAAATGAATATTTAGTAATGACATGTTCACAGATTGGATTGCTGGATTTCACCCTTGCACTGAAGGACCATGTTACCAATTTTAAAGGGTTTGTGCCTTTTATTTTTTTTTCTTTTCTTCCTTTTCCCCTCGCAAAGGTAGAAATTGTGCTAGCCCAGGAGTTGATGGGGGTTTTGTTGTAGTTATTTAAATTGCTTTTAGTTTGTGGTATCCTGGCATCAGATGCTTCTCTCATCTTGCTGTATGCAGATAACTATTGATGAAAATTTTGTCAGCTCTGTTGCAATTTTTGATGTGGTCTTTTTACCAGAGAAACGTTTTAAGACACTGTGGGAAAATGGAGACAAATGCTGCAAAAAGCAGTGAGCCTATAGATTGAAATCGGTCATACTGACCAGTGTTGTTGGATCCCAATTTCCCTTTAATTTGAACATCAGAGGGTAATGACTCCCTAGAGAAGCTAGGGAGGCTCMTGAGACAGCTCTGAAAATTTAACTGGTGTAAATAATCTGGTACCTTTGTGGCACATCTCAGCTGCAGAATATGCAATGAATGGGAAGCATGGGTTATTTATTTGAGGTTTGAAGTTGTCAGGGACCATTACCATGATATTACACAGGAGTAATATAGCTAGCCTGCTGTTTAGACAATCTAGTGGTGAGTTAGAGGCAGAGCTGAAGTAAACACATTTGAGATACCGCTTATGCTGTTACTAACGAAGGGACCTTTCTGATGCCTTTCCAGCTTAAACAGTTGGAGCTGTGTGTATGCAGTAGGTTTCCTTTTCTTTTAGTCCTGTGGTACATAACTGGACTTGCTTCTTTGGGTCTCCGGGCGGTTGGACTCTGCTGCATTTTCCCTTTATGGATGATCTTGGTTGAGAAGTCTGCTAATCTCCATTGGACTTGACAGGGAAAAATACTAGGGTTATGGTTTTGAAACTGAAAAGTGCAGCACTATAATAAATTGTGGCTCTCTGGTTGAATATGAGGATAAAATTCATTGCAGACCCTGTGTTCGAATGGAACAGTTTATGAATGGAAGTACAGCCCCTGGATTGTATTTCAGCATTAGTCTCTGGTTTGGAATCGTGCTATTTCCAACATAGACAAGGATATGTATTTTATAAGCTTTCATTCTTCCACTGTTCAGATTGTTCAAATATGAAATCTCTTGTGCTGGAGATGGCTGTGGAGTATATGCCATAGGAAAAATATTTTACTTTTTAAAAGAAACAGGTTAGTAACTGTTGTCTGCAGTTTACATATTGAAAATAGCTTTATATTTGGATGAAGGAGAACTGGCTAATGCTTAGAGGTATCACAATTTTGTTTCTGCTTTGCCTCCATTTCTCTCTATCCATGTCCTGTGTTATGCTCATCACCTGTGCATCAGCTCTGTCAGACGGTGATAACTCTGCTAGATGGCATCACAGCTATGTGTGTTGCTTACTATCATCTGATACAATCGTTTAGATGAAAGCCCCTAGCTGTAGTAAATGCGAATTAGTATTGATTATGTTCAGATGGACAAGCTGGAAGACAATAATGTTGTAGTTATCAAAGAAAAAAAACAAGTTAAAAGACAACATGCTTAAGCAGCGTGTATTAGGAAATTAGGAGTCTTGGACTGAAGTCTGTAAACTTTCTAGCCCCTGCTGCAGAGAAACAGCAGCTGAGAAATAGATGCTTAAAGATGAAGAAGGAGCCAAAACCTCCTGTCAGTTAACATACTGTGGTTTCACCCACTGCTTAAAACTGTTTAGTTTTAAACCTCTCAGATGGATTATGTTATAATGTTGACAGAAACAAAAATGAGATGTGAAAAGAAAAGCTTAGACAAAAAGTTTTGAGGTGTGACTTTTATATCTGTTAACTGGAAACTTATATTTTTTTATTTATTCTTTCTTAMTGTGATATTTAAAGATGCTGAGCTCCAGTAACTTTGGCTGAGAAAAGATAAATTCTATTTTAAGGATATATTTATGTCTTTCTTCATTCTTAGCTGGTTTTGCTAGGTCATAGTTTTAAAGCATAGAAATGTCAGATTTTTTTTCTTTGAGCTAATAAAAAATATTTTCTAAGTAACAGTGTGTGGAGTTTGGAATAAAAGCTGAGACATGGGCAAGATTTTCAAAAGCAGCTGTTTGAGTTGCACCTGAGAGAAGTGAAAGGATAGGGACAATACAAGCAGCTCATTTTGACCAGTTTGCTAACGGTGTCTTTATGCATATTGGGCAAACAGAGGTAAATGACTGCTTGTATATTGGACTCTGTTGAAGTATGCTGGCCTCCCTCTGCAGAGAGTTTCCCGTTTTCCTGTTGTTCAGAAAGAGGTGTTGTTGCCCATCCCAGCAAAAGCCTAGGAGTGAAGTGTTTCATCATGTCTCACCAACTGAATTCAATTTACCTATACTGAAATCAGCTGAATTAGTCTGCATTTAGTTCAGGCAGCAGGAAACAGAAATTGCCTCTTTGATTTTCAGTTAATACTAAACTTAGGAGCACAGATTATGATATTGTTGAGAAAGATTCTTCAGAAAATGCTAATTTATTGTGCTCTGTGCATCATTTTTGCAGCAAAATAGGAGAAAAATAATGCTAATAATACAGGGCCCACATGTTTATTGATGTCTAGGAATTTCTTCATCACTTAACTAAGAAGAGGGAGTTTTGGTTTTGCTTTGATTTTAGGAATTAATAAGGAGATGTAGGAGCTTTGGTCAAGCAGTCTTTTAAAACATCAATTACTCTTATTTTTTAAAAAAATGGGAAGAATTAAAAATGGCTCTGTACCAAGGTTTTTTATTTCAAAGAGCAAATTGTGATAGAGCTATAGCAACTAGTTAGTAGCATGAGCTGGGCTGAATTGGACAGGTACCTAAATATGAAGTAGGCCTGGAATTTCCCAAAGTTAGGGACTCTAGAGCCACCAGGAATCGGTGTCTCAGGAAGAGAGTCCCAGGGAAGAGCCACAAAGAAGAAGTAGGAAAAGTCTACATCGAAAAGAGATAAAAACGCATGGGGAAATAACAATGCATTTTTGAGGTCAAATAAATACAAAGGGAGGACTGCCAGAGGTAAAGTTGGATTAGACACTTCTAAGGATATTAAAACAAAACAAAGTAGTTTTCTCCCCAGAATTTATGAAAACAGAAGTAAGAAAGAGGCATGGGATAGGTGGGATAGTTAACATTAGAAGAATTGGTTGGTGACTAGTGACTGTACAGAATATGCGGAAACTAAACTATGCTCTGCCTCCATTCCCAAGGGAGTGGAAGGAGGTGATGAATAGTGTCGACCTGATGGATAAGATTGACCATGGAAGCGAAGAAATACTAGAATAAAAGGCATGTGAAAACAGCTGGTCCAGCAACAAACCTTTCAGGGTAGGACTTCTACGATATGCTTAGAAATTGCAAATATAGTATCTGTGTTGCAGAAGAGGAAAAATGCAGGCCAGTGATTCTGATTATGATAAACCAAACTTGGAAGGAAGGGCTATGTGGAGTCTTGGAGTTTAAAAGGTAGATTGTGCTGACTAATCTGATAGCTCCCTCTGATAGCCCTATTCCAGAGGCAGGAAAGTGTCAGACTTGTTCTCTTTGGACTTCTGCTTGATAGCTGAACCACAGTGGAAACTACTAAGTGAGAGAGATTTGGAATTAGTAGAGCAGCTGGGAGGTGACTTGATAAGGATGAAGAGATAAGGCTAGTGTTGAGAGAGCAATATCGTGTTGTAGGGGGGTTATTTATGAACTGCCACATGAGCATCTTGAGACTGGTTTCACCCATTATTTCCATTAAAACATTCATTAAAAGGAATATGCTAGTTAAATTTGCTCCTCCTCCACAGTCAAGTTGGTGATTTTTCAGACTGAAGTAACTGAAATGGCATGGCAGTGCCATCACCTAAAGATGAGGACAAGAACCTGGGTGTGCTGATTAATGACAAAATGGAGTGAAAATGGCAAACCTGATTTAATGTGCATATTTTTGGTGGAGAAGCACAGACGAGGCTGCCTCTGACATGCTGTGGGCGATTCTGGTCATCCACATTCAAACAGGTCATGTTTGACCCTGGAGCAAGCACAGAGAATAGCTGTCAGCATGCTCAACATCATGGAGGACCAAAAAATGAACAGAGGAATGGAGCTTTGCAAAAGCAAAGCAAAATGAAGGCCGTGAGGAGCTTTGATAKCTCTCTATAAATGAACTGAGGAAAAGAAGAGGGACAAGAATCAGAAGACAAGCAAATGGCAATTTAGACTGAAAACAATGTTTTCACAA
Organism: Oceanodroma leucorhoa; assembly: GCA_030449065.1. Lineage (NCBI taxonomy): Eukaryota > Metazoa > Chordata > Aves > Procellariiformes > Oceanodroma > Oceanodroma leucorhoa. The sequence continues at coordinate 458,349 of JASVER010000028.1, read as the reverse complement.
GAACTAGGGTCTATCTGAAGTGGCAGAGGGAGCTAGGATTACTGCACTGGTGGATCTTTTGGATTCCTTACTTTCTTTGTAGAAGGGTTACTTCCACCTTTCCCTTTCAGCTGATGATTATGATTTTAAATTTTGTTTGTTTTCTGCTTCAGTTCAGGTTTTCTTAATACCCTTTACTGGTAAGGAGGTGTGCAGGGCATAAAGTTGGGAAAGGGTGTTGCAAGTTTTTTACTGAAGCTTTGAAAATTGTTACACAATTGAGATAAATTATGAGAACCAACATGCTTGTGAATTGTTCTCAAGAATGTTCTTTTAAAACAGAGGGTAGGAATCTGCGTCAAATCCATTTGTTAAGTGGTGTTTTAAAATTCTTCTATTGCCAAAGCATTAGTTTAAATATTTATTTGTCCATACATTTCTATTTTTGGTTTCTTAGTGGAAGTACCAACGTAGATTCTTTTTTATGCTTTTCTGTTCATAAACTGTAACTTGACTACTTTCCAAACAAAATTTTTAATCATAGAGTAGCTTCTTCTGAAACTAGTTCTTAAGGGACTGTTCACTGTCTGAGAAAGGTGGTATTGGGATTTTTTTTTTTATAGTGCCCAGACAGAACTTTAGTTTTCACACCCCCGGACCCTAAGAAACCCCAAACCCTCTGTTTTGCCCACGTTCTAAGAGATTACTGGGGACTTTGAGAACAACAAGGAGAAGCAGCTGAGACTAAATGTGCTGATCATCTTTCAAAGAGATCTGTACAGAAAGTAGGAGCTTGTTTTAGATTGTCAGTGTAAAATTGTTTCTGTCATGTCCTTTAGACTATAAACCTGATGAACTGCCTGTCTGTCTGTCCGCTGTGTCCATACAAAGCAGGCATGCTGATGTTTCTACAACCATACCTATCTTCATTCATAACATATGCTTAGGAAGACCCTACCTCACCTCCCCTGCCTCCCCATGTCTGTGCGGAACCTTTCATCTCCCCACAGCCCTGAACAAGGGCATATAATAAAATACCACTTGTTGGCTAAGACAAAGACTCAAATTACTTGGCCAGTCCGAACAGGGCCTTTGGATCCCTTCGTTCAAAGTCAGTCATTTCTGTTCCCCTCCCCAGTTCCTGTGATTGCTTTTTTGAGCTTGTAGAACTCACTGGTGCTATTTAAAGTAAGCCTTAGAAATAAGATTCAGGCTAAAGTACAATGGCCCTTGGCCTTAAGTTCAGATGCCTGAACTTCCTTTGATGCCTAGTGGAAGCTATAGGGGCCCTTAATTATTCAGGCAAAACTCTGTTGATTTCAGGAATAAAAGTACTTCAGGATTCAACCTGTTGGCACAAAGTATATTCTGTGAGAATGTTACTATCAAATAGACAGGTGTTGAAACAGTGCACCTTTCCTGCTTGCAAACTACTATTGTACTATTGTAAAACTAGAAATGCTGCTTCCAATTGCAAGTGTACTGGGCAAGCAGACGAAAATGCTTGATTTTTGAGTAAGCTGATTTCACTGAGCTTTTGGGCTGACAGCTTTATCAATAGGGACAATTCTCTAGATCAAAAAGCGAGTAGTTCCCAACTCTTGGGGCATGGTGTTTTTCTATAATCCTGGCCATGTCCTTTCCCCATCTTCATGTCTGTGTAGCAATTGATTTCTGAAACGTGAACCTGTAATCTTAAACTCAATAAATGATTAAGAAGCAAGGTCCCCTCTGTACAGCCCATTTACAGACAAGAGTATTTCTAATTTAGTCTTTGTTTCTCCTTACATGGTTGAGTATCCAGGTGACTGGACAAGTCAGGCAGTAGTAATAACAGAAGGTTTTGCAGTATGTAGTGCTAGATAAAATAAAATAACAATCAAAAGTTGATAAACTTCCTGGGTTTATGTGAAACAAGTAAAGCTCTTGACTAAATTAGAACTGAGTAAACACTTTTTACCTTTGTTTACCCTTGACCTTTCCACTGAATTTTTCACAGATTACTGTGTTAAATCTTCTGTATGATCCATTGACATCAAAGCAATCTTGCTGTCTAACAGCACAACGAATAATGGGGCTTGGTTGAAGCAGGGTAGCTTTGAAAGAAAAGATTTAGCTGGCAAATAGCTTTTATTTTTTCCATGAGAAAAAGAAAAGTTTTTATTGAAATAGATGTACTTGTCCTTAGCACAGGTAAAGTACCTTGTTGACAGTATTTGGAAAGATTTCTGTAATACATTTAAAGAGGTTACTAAGGTATTTCCCCATGTGGAATTTTGGCTCCGTGTTTTCTGTCTATTTTCATTGGGCATTCACTTGTGGAGTTACTCTGAAAAGATGCTGTATTGAATGACATAAACTTGAAGTCTCCCTCTTGTTTCTTGTAAGAAGTGTGCTTCCTTCTTGATGTCTGATGTCTGTCACGTTTCTCAAAAGATATTTTTCACTCCTGCCTCACAGAATGAGGCATTCTGTGAATGAGTGAAAAATATCTTTTGAGAAACGTGAAGCTCAGTGGATGCTCCCTCATAGGTGCCTGTGCAGGTATGCCCTAGGCTGATTGCCTAGCTTAATACTTTTGCATTGAATGAATTGCCTGCTTAAAGCAGATAACAACCAGTTTATATCAGCTGTGTTGAGGGTGATTCACCTTTTCAAAAGCACCTAAATGATTCACACAGCTGCTTGCTATTGACTTTCAATGATACTTTGGCTCCTGTGTACACAAACCATTGCTGGGCATGGGAATAAGACTTCTGTTAAGTGTTTCTGAGAATTGTATGACGGTAGTGTTTGGTACTTGCCTGGAGCAGTGGTGTCTGGTGGAAGTCTGCTTTCTTTCAGCAGAACAGATGTTATGCACCAAATCAAATGAGTGGGGAGGAGATAAAAGCAGGAACAGTGAGAGGTTGGAACAAGTAGAAGCCTGGCTCTACTTCACCTGTAGGCAGATACATGCCCATATGCGTTCCCTTGATGCCAAGCTGCTGTCCTTACCTCTGGGATGTTCAGTTGCCCATGCTCTAGTGCCTGCACAGAAAGTTCATTTGGTTGCTTTGCAAAACTGCCTTTGAATAGTCTTATGTGCACCCACATAGAGATTGTACCGTATGYGTCAGCATGTTAAAGACTTCCAAGTAGCATGTGTTTCCTTTCAGGGAGCATCTCTATGTTGGCACAGGTATACTATACCTCTCACATAGCACTGAAAACAAATGCTCATTCTAGCACTTGTATAGCACTGTTAAGTACGCAAAATGCAGAAGAAACTATTCTCTCTTCCCTAAAAATTAATGTGTGGGGAAAGGATGGACTGATTAATGTCAGCATAGTAAAACAGAAAATGCTCGATACGTCATTGTGCATTAAATCTTCTTTAGTTATACATTTAAGTGTTGTACTGTCATGTAAGAGTGTAGCCATAGTTAGCATCTGAAAGAACTTGCTGTCAACAGTCTGTTCAGTTTCAGCTACGTTATTCATAAGATTCATTCCTCCCTCCAGCTCTTTCCACAATTGAAAGACTTTATTTCAGTTTATAAATGCTATTTCCCCATTGTTCATGCCCGCAGCTATTTTCCATGCCCAAATATCCATCCCCCCAAGAAAAGAAATCTCGACCCTATAAAAGAAGGGAGTGGAGTGATCCTTTGAGGAGAAAGTCCAAAATGGCACAATATTGGAGTTGCCATCTGCAAAGCTTCAACAGCTGGTATTTCTCTGTTGTGTATCTGTGGCTGGGTGGGGATATTGGGCACAGAGCAGAATATGAGTGGGGTGTGGTTGTGTTACCAAAGGGTTCTCATTTTTTGTGTTGTGGCTCCAGTTTTCTCATTAAAACTGGAAGAGCCAAAACTTGCTTCTGTGAGAACTGAGTGGAAYAGTTGCTTGACATTTTGGTGGTACAGCTACAGTATGAGGAGAATTTGTCACTCACAGAAACTCCAACTGTATTGTCCTTTTTAATAGGAAGACTGGTCAAATGGTTAAGAAAATACAGATGTCTGGAACAGCAGAGATAATACCTTGAAACTGTGCCATAAAATTAAGCTGCATGAAAAAAGCCCTCAAACTTCAAACCATCTTCATTCATGTATTTTCTTTAGAGCCCCACCTGGAGTATAGCTGCTGTGAAGATACAGCTAAACTGAATTTCATGTTTTTCACACCCTTAARCTTTGTAGGATCAGAAAAAGGATCCTTAGCATGACTCTTGCATCTAAAACATAAGATAAAGAAAACTTCTTGTATATGGATGTCCCACTGTGCATTCTTCCTTCAGGTTAAAGAGGAAAAGGTTTGTCTGGTGAAAATGAGGTAGGAGTTCAGATTATCACAGATATTAGGCACACACCAGAAAAGAGATGCAGTTAGTCCATCAGAAAACTGCAGGAATTTGTGCTCTGTAGGAACCTGTGAATCCTGGTGCATTTATCACGCCTACAAATTTCAAGGCAAATTATAAGTTAAAATACCCCATCTCCAAATCATCAGATGAGTAGATAGTCACAAAAGATATTTGAAGAGTATTCATAATCTCAGAAATCATTACCTTTTGGAGTCACAAAGGCATCTATTTTGTTCTAGCAGGATGAAATCTGCTGTTAGTCAGCGTTTGCCCGCTGTGTGCTAGGCACAGGTATGATTCTATCTGCCTCTGTAATACAAATCACCATCCCAGCATCATAAAAAGTTTCACAGGTATTTACCTACCTTTTGGAGGACTAGGACTGAGTTTTGAATGAACTGTGGCCAAGTTTGTGGTATCAACTGGAAACCATGTGGAATTTGGTAATGCAGACTTCATGCCAGACAAAACTGATTCATTTCTGTCTTGAAGGTTTAGATTTGTTCGTTAATCAAACCCAGGAAAAAATATATTCCTGTGAAGTTGAAAGTGAAGAGTTTTTGCTTAATAGATTTTATAAGCCTCACAGGCCTTATTTGGTTTATGATGATGATGAAATTTTTAGTAGGAAAGCATTATTTATACTCTGTGTGTATACTTTTATTCTAGCTAATTTGCTTGTTGGAAGACAAGTTTTGTTTGTGAAGTTTATTAACAAATTGTGTGTGTAGTATTGTGCATATATAACTGTGCATAACTGCACAAACCTAGGTATCTAATAATTTGTCTATTTGTATATGCACATTTTCAATTCTCTGCTTAATGGTATTGGAAAGATCACTGTGCATACAACTGARCTGAAGCAGGAACAGTGAAGAAGTAGGAGATAGAAGTGTGGGATACGATTTCATTTCTGATATCCCTACAAACACTAGCAAAGGAGTGTCTGAACCTGGAGTTTAGCTGACAACTGCATAAGCATAAACTCTATGAAAGCAGGGTAGTATTCAGGTTTGCCCTTTCACTAGGTGAACTATATGTTATGATTGATCATAACAAAATATGTTTTGACGTTTTTGTTTGTTGATGAGTTGTGTTGGGAGTAGACAGGTGTAATTCTGAAGGTCAGGTTGATGGCAGAGTTACTTTTCTATAGTAACCACACTTTAAAAGAGACGATAAAAATATTCTTGTGTAGGGAGCGAATCCAAATTAGACCTCTGCTGCATTCAGCTTAAATCCATAAGAAAGAAGAAAAGGAAGATGAATACCAGCTTCAGTGCCAGGGTGTACAACACTACCATTTGAAAGTTTGCTCAAATATGGACTCCCATGAGATGGGGAAAGTTTGAGTCAAACTTTGCTGTAGGCTCATTCACTTTTGGAGTGAGAGAGCATATGTGTTTAGATAATAGTTTTTACACCCTAGCCTTGTCTTGAAGAAGATATTTCCATACGGGYCCTATACCGAATTTACCCTACTGTGTGTGGAATGCTCTCTGCTTGGCGAGAGGCCAAAACATTCCCTGCAAGGGAGAAGGGGCTGAAATTGTATCTGMTTTGAGTGTTAATCTATGTCCCTCAGGCTTATCCTGTGGCTGTTTCTGTGTTGCAAAGGCATTGCTGGATATGCTTTTTCAATGAGATCACTGCAAAATCAAATTGCTATTAAATTATATTTTACTCACAGTTTTGAATTCAGTTAAAGTAGGAACACCAGTGCTAAAACTTTGGGTAGAAATGCTGGTGCCAGAGTGACACTCCAAATGCTGTCTGGATAAAATTAATCATTTCACACAAATATTTCAAGTTCATGTTACACGTTTTAATATTGTTAAACATAAGYGATAGCACATTATGGCACTGCAGCTAATCTGAAAACAAGAAGGAGGACCCCTATTCCTGAACGCACTGGCTACTTGTTCTTCCCGGACACATCCAGCTGAATGGAAGGGAGTGGGATTCACGCTTTCTTCCTGACACATTTTTGAGGCTGTGTACTCTCGTGCACTCCCGGCAGTACAGCTGTTAAGACGTGCAGCGCAAGCAGCGAAGTGGGATTTGGGAGGTCGGAATCACCCATGCAAGATGCAGCGTGGGAGCAGTCTGCACGAGGCTGTGTGATGGGGTCTCGGTTGCAGGGCTCAGGGCTGGTGGTGCTCGTCTGACTGCTGCTGTGGGTCTTGGTCCTCTCCAATGAAAGAATGAAACGGTTAAGTCTGCAATGCTGCTCTGCATCAGGTTTACTCCTGCTCTGCAGACTGCGAAGAAAGATTGTTCCCTCAGCAGAGCTCACCAGTACAGTGGGTCTATTCAAGCCTGCATCTGGGAAGATAGTTAGTGCCTTCATTTATGAAATTCCTATCATAGAAGTGTAAGTTCTCTGGAACAGCGGCTGGTCTCTTGAGAGGTCTCTAACATGTCGTGTACACAGCAGTACGTAAATCACTTTCATAAAAGGAAAGAGGAGCAGCTCTTTCAAATCATCAAATACCATCTCGCAGCCTGGAAAGGTTTAAAAGATATTTGATATCATGGTTTGTTTGTGGGTTTGTTTTTGTTGTGCCTCTGTCTAAAACCCCCTCACTCCCTTCTGCCACTCTGAATGCAGCGTACACGGGAACAGAGCTAGCCGCTGCCCACCTTCCTTGTTCTGCTGGGAATGGCTGTTGCTCCAGGAAGCCTCAACAGAAACCCTGTGTTGGCAGGAGCCACAGTCCATAGTGGTTAGGTGGCTGCAATGAGCTCG